>JASPKZ010001990.1:642500-1145000 GCA_030220185.1 Diploptera punctata
TGGAAAACCCAACTTCAACAAATACCATCTCACAGAATTTCAAAAGTTATGCTTCATTACTATCCTCAAGGCAAAAGATCGCTGGGATGTCCAAAAAAGCGCTGGATGGAAAATTCCTCTTTGATATCACAACAGGTCATATGACCTAATACTTCTAATACTTGCATGGATGATGATTATTATTTTTTTCTACTGAAACCATCCGAGGCTTTCTTAACTCAGATTCACATACTTAATTATTTTTGTAATAAAATGTAAATTATTCCACTACAGGCCTTGAGGTAGTAAGAGGTTAAGATTTCCACATTTCTAGACAATCGGCATGATAAGTCAGCCAGGTTGTCAGCACTGAGGATATATTAAAAAAATAGATATTACAGGTTTTTTGTGATTTCTACAGTTAGAATCTTTTGATACCTAACCAACTGGGAACTTGTTGATAAATATGATGGAATTGCAGGAGCTGTATCAAGCAGCGAAGAGAGTTCTGCACGATATGAGGAAGTTCTGGCCGCAGATAGATTTGGATGGGATGAATAACATTTGGATTGTAAAACCAGGAGCCAAGTCACGTGGTAGAGGAATTCAACTCACAAATAAACTGGAGAAAGTTATGGATAAGATCAATCCAGCAGCCATCAAGGAATCTAGATATGTTGTCCAAAAATACATAGGTAATACCATATCCTATTATTATTATTATTTATATTATGTATTCTTTATTATTATTATTATTATTATTATTATTATTATTATTATTATTATTATTATTAGGAGCATTACATTACTATTTGAATTGACCTTCCGAAAGGAGACATGATAAGAGGAAGTTGACTATTGCTATTGTTATTATTATAGTTTCTATTCTTATCAATATTATTATATTACTATTTTTCTGTACAGTTAATATATTGTAATTATTAGTTATTTTCTTTATTACTATTAATTTTGTTATCAATTTTATTATTATTAATATTCTTATCAATATTATTCCCCTTAGGGGCCCCACCACGGTGGGTACGGGGAGCGGCGACCCCGAGGTACCTGAGCTACCCAGTGTCTGGGGGTATAGCTGGGGCACCCTGTCTCCAGGGGTAATAAATATGGAGACCTGGTCCTCCAGGTTGGGGGTTGGGTGTAGGGCTAACAACCCTACCCCATGAAAGCCAGACAACTTGGCAATGGAGAAATATGGCTGTTGACCGAAGAGAATGGATGGTTTTTATGAAGGAGACTAAGGACTGTCACGCCAATGATGATGATAATCAATATTATTATTATTATTATCAATTTCGTAATTATAATTATTCTTATTATTACTATCATCATCAGTGTTATCATAACTGGTTTCTCATTGTTATTATTGTAGGCTAGATAGTATTAATATTATTTTAATTATTATTATTGTTATTTTCATTATAGTTTCTTTATAATAATTATTATTGTTATTATAATTAGGAGCATTACATTACTATTTGAATCGACTTCTGAAAGGAGACATGATAAGAGGATGATGACTATTACTATTGCTATTATTATAGTTGCTATTCTTTTCAATTAATAATATAATAATAATAATAATAATAATAATAATAATAATAATAATAATAGCTTTATTTTACCTGGCAGAGTTAAGGCCTTAAGGCCTTGTCTACCACTCAACCAGGTTTAAAAAAAAATACAAAAGAAAAGTCTTAAATCTAAATAAATTACAATATATATATATATATATATATATATATATAAACGATTACAAGTTATGAATACAATACAATTAATTAATTATTATATTACTATTTTTCTGTACAGTTAATATATTGTAATTATTAGTTATTTTCTTTATTAATATTAATATTGTTATAAATTTATTATTATTAATATTGTTATCAATATTGGGGCCCACCATGGTTATTATTGTATTATTATTATTAATATCCCATGTCTGGCGTAATGCCAGATTGAGGGATGAGATTATAATCATCATCGCAATAATGGTTATTATCGTCCCTAATATTACCATAATTAATTATTATTGTTTTCATTATTATTATTTTTATTACTGTCATTATTATTCCTATTGTTTTTCAAAATTAATTTTATTTACATACGTGAAAACTTTTGAAAATGTACTGAGATATGAATATGTAAATATTGTATAATGAACTATTGCGTTCCTTGTATCAAAACACTCAGTCAATAAACAAGCTCTGAATGTTTTAGAGGAAAGTATAACACCATATGTATTATTTTTTTATTTTCAGAGCGACCTCTATTGATATACAACACAAAGTTTGACATTCGACAGTGGTTTCTTGTAACCAGCGCACAACCGCTAACCATATGGATGTACAAGTAAGTATGTATCTTAAGGAAGAAGGTAGTGTGAAATGAATTTGTTTTCAAATTTCATTTAACATTCCAGTATCACACAAACTTGGGAAATGTATAATAATATACCTATAAATAGACCTATAAAGCTTAGGAACATTTTTTGGACCAAAGAGAGATGAACAGACATGTGAATGGAGAAGACTACATAACAATGAAATACATGGTATTATAGGAAGCCAGATATAATTAGAACAGTTAAGTCTCGTAGACTGCAATGGGCAGGACATGTTGCATGTATGGGGAATGAAAGACGTACATGGAAACTTCTTGTAGGAAAGCCAGAGGGAAAACGCCCAGTTGGTAGACCAAGAATGAGGTGGGAGAATAACATTAACTATGATTTGAAGGAAGTAGATTATACAGAGTCCCGCGCCATAGCCGAGCGGTTAAGGTAGGAAGCCTTGGCGCAGAGCTACGGGACTTGCGCTGGTTCGAGTCTCCATGGGGGACGACATTTTCTCATGGTATTTCGGCCAGTATGGGACCGGTGCCCACCCAGCATCGTGAGGCAATTGGGTAGCTACGATAAGTAGCGGCTCCAGGTTGAGGAACCAGCTATAACGCTGGGGGACTCGACATGCTAACCACATGTCACCCCTACACTGGCTGTTGATCATCTACCTCTGTGATTGATACATGTGGATGTGAAGGGCCAGCAGCCGGCTGGTAAAAGGGCAACCGCTGAAAAGTGGAAAAACCCTCAATCGGAGATTATACAGAGAATTATTGGAAAGTATTAGCTCAGGATAGGGATGTGTGGAGAGCTTATGTCCGCGCGGCTATGAACCTATAGGTACGATAGTGGCAGTGAGTCAGCAAGTACAAAGAAACAAGAGGTGGCCTATGAAAGAATGATATTGCTATGAAAATTATTTTTTAGACAAGCTGTCTATTGGCCTTGGTTAATACAACTAGAGAAAAAAATTGCAGGCTCAACTACACTTCTACTAGCGCTTGATTTTTCAGTTACATTTTGTAAATCATAGCTCTTCTTCTGTATTTATTAACATTATTTAATATTTTTAACTTTTTCAAACAATTTTTATAACATTATGAGACAATTTTAAAGTATTTATTTAAATATGCAAATCACAATATTATGACACTGGTCCACCGCTGTGGTCTCGGGGTAGCGTGCTGCCTTATCACGCAGCGGGCCCAGGTTCGATCCCCGGTCGGGACAGTTTTTCTGGGTGAGGTTTTTATCGGGGTTTTTCCTCACCTGTAAGACAAATGTCAGGAAAACTTTAAGGCCCAAACGGTCCCCGAAAGCATATGGCCATCACAATCATCATTCATATTCATCTTAGGTTAAGCTTAGGATTAGGGACTCTCCTGGCGCACCATTATCATCATCATCTCCCATCATATCATCGGGGCAACGTAACCCCGCCTTCCAGGCGCCCCAACCTCAGAAGTGGGTTACAAGTACGCCATGCCAGGAGAGAAACCAGGAATGTCGAAAAGATAAACCTGGGGCATCTGAAAAAAAAAATTATGACACTGTTAGACAATATTGTGATGCTAACTGCTATTTTTTCCACAGAGCATATTACTTAGTTCATGATTTCTCTATCGCTGTTTTGGGTTATCGCTGGTTGGATCAGCGTTTGAGAGTGATAAGTAAGTGTACACCCATTTTTAATAAACGTTAGGTAATTTTAATAATATCAGTATATATTTTTAATATAGAATTGGGGATTTATTGCAAATATTGGTCATTTAAATTTCATAGCAACGGATAGTAATTGAGAATGATAATCGATATGTGGTTCGATTGTGGGTTATCACTGGAGCATGCGCACTGTTCTATATTTCACGCTAGTTTAAGTGCAGTTTTTCCAAATTGCACATCCAGGTTTGGACCCGAGATATATGCGGTGGCGCTCTCTACTATTGAGCTATGTAGGCATACCTCCAGGTAGTATATTAATAATATTGTTGTTTTTTTCAGAGAAAGTTACCTGAGGTTTTGTTCACAAACGTTCGATCTGAACAATCTGCACGAATCTGTACATCTGTGTAACAATGCAGTGCAGTGTAAATATAAAAACGCCAAGCGGGATGCCTGTCTACCTGATGAGAACATGTGGGACTGCTATACATTCCAAACTTACTTGAGGTAAGTTTCTTTTTATATGCCACAATTACAAACAAATCTTCATTGGTAAATGCTGCATCATTAAAATTATTCAAACTTTCCTGTAAATCACACATTCATTACATAACTATATACCGAGTGATTCAGAAATATGGCTATATGTTTGATCGCATTTTGTGACGAAAATATTATTATTAAAGGAAATATGATGTTATCAATGGAAAGGGAATCCTTCAAATTACAACACTAGAACAAAACAAAACAAATCACTGCTCACGTGCAGCTTGGCGGGTTGATTTTTGTGGGCTAGCGTCGAACGCCTCCACAATTCTCTTCGTTGTTTCTGCATCTGTGCTAATGTGAGGCCTTCCAGGAGGTTTAATTTTCTGCATCCTTCCCGTTTCCAGCAGTCGTTTTCTCCACTTCCCCACAGTCGACGGCTGCAATGCTACGTTAAACTCACGTCTTGCGGCCTCACGATCATTAGCATACGTTATTGCCCATGCAGCAATTGTAATTTGCTGTTGCATATTCAATGCCATTTTGACTAATGATGTTAAGTTCTACACTGTTTTGTTTTATTCCTTTGTAGTAATTTGAATAATTGCCTTTCCAACGGTAATTTCATATTTCTTGTAATGGTAATATTTTCATCACACAACGCGATCAAACGTATAGCCATATTTATGATTCACCCCGTATATAGTGATGAAACCAGACATTTGGCTCTGGTTGGGGTATTTATATTTAAAGGGAGGTACAAATGTTTTAGAGAGGTATGGCAGCAAGAGCAACTTAAAATATAACACATGCAAATTACTGTTAATACTCATTTTTTCAAATTGCCCAGATGCGAGTTGGCTTCTTTCTGCATTAATTGTCAAATATCCTTCCAACATCTCTGCAGAAGAATTTGCTAAACCTTTGATACTAATCCTCATGCATTGCTGTAAAGTGTCTTCTCCCATTTTGTTCTGAACCTTTTCCAGGATGAGATTCATGGATTGTTAATATACTACTAGAAAAACATAGATAGATAGATCATTGGTTGATTAATGTCTTCGACATCGTCTGATTCCTATTAGCGAATTTTGTCGGTCCATCTAATCTCCTGGTTGTAAATGTTTCTCCTTCATGTATAAACATATTCCTGACTCCAGGAGGTTTTTAGGTCTTCCTCTGTCTCATCTTCCCTTAGGTTTCCATTCCAAAACATATTTTGGTAGCCAATCCTCTTCCATTTGCTGATCATGTCCATACCATCTTTATCGCTGAGTTTTAATATAAACTAAAATAGTTTTTTCAATCTTCATTTTCTCCCTTATAACAGAGTTTCTATTTTTTTTTTTCTCTTCTTGAAATTCTTGCTGCCCTTCGTATAAAATCCATATCTGTTGCTAAAATATACTTTTTTTTTGTTAATGGCCAAAGTTCTGCTCCATAAGTAATGATGCTTTTGACAATGCTTTTGATAATTAATTTTATTTTTATTACTTATATTTTTATGTCACAATATTCCATTGAGACAAGCAATTGCAAATATTCCTTTATTATTTCTATTTATTTCCTCTTCATAACTTCCATTTTTATTTATATTAATTCCTAAATATGTGATCTCACTACATAGAAAAACATTAGTATATTTGTTGATAAAATGGATAATTAACTTGTTAACAAACACGATGTTAATTTTTTTTTATATTTGAAGAGAAAAATCATATGCTCAGACTGGGGTTTGAACCCAGGACATTTGGTTTTTAATGCCAATGCTCTAGCATCTGAGCTACTTGAGCACTCCAATCTAAATGCAAATTTTTCTCTTACACAATGTTAATTCCCTAGCGCCAAATGCTAAAAACCATTGCTCGATCACGCAAATGGCAGCTCCTTTTAAGAAGACGTTTACACTAATGTTAATATATCAAACAATGGTGTAAAGACAAAAGTCTACACGTAGGGCCGCATGCAAATACATTAGTCTCTACTCAAATTACTTCCAATCACTGGTGAGCTGACTCACCGTGAGCAGTTGCTGAGATCGAATTAACGGCCGAGTTACCGGTCATGCATGAAAGTTGACTTTTCGTAATATTGGCAACGAATTACCCAGAATTCTCAGCGATAAAACCACTTCCGATATTTTCGTCTGCTATAGAGGAACGCATTTACGCTTGCGTCCCGCAAATAATACCGTATACAACGACGTCTGCGTCGCGCAATATTACGCCGATTCTCCCGTTCTTCCAGTTGAATTCTTTGGTAGACTCTATCAAATTCCTCTTCTCCGCGTATACCGAAAACATGATCGAAGTCTTCAAGGTCTGAGATCTTGGATAAAGCTGCAAAGGTTTTAAACTACATCGGTTACCATCGGTTCCCTTCGGGATTTTCACGATAAGTTTCTATCTTGAGCTATGATCTTAAGGTACCTCGTCAGGCACCTTACAATTATTATCGCATGAATAGATTTCTGAGTAAGCAAAATGTATTAGGATAAAACTTTCTCAGCAGAGAACGCCTTTTACTGTCTAATGCATTTATAAATTCGACCCTAAGGGTCGAATGTTTGAACGCATTAGACAGTAAAAGGCGTTCCCTGCTGAGAAAGTTTTATCCAAATACATTTTGCTTACTCAGAAATCTATTCATGCGATAATAATTGTAAGCTACCTGACGAGGTACCTTAAGATCATAGCTCAAGATAGAAACTTATCGTGAACATCCCGAAGGGAACCGATGTAGTTTGAAACCTTTGCAGCTTTATCCAAGATGTCGGACCTTGAAGACTTCGATCATGTTTTCGGTATACGCGGAGAAGAGGAATTTGATAGAGTCTACCAAAGAATTCAACTGGAAGAACGGGAGAATCGGCGTAATATTGCGCGACGCAGACGTCGTTGTATACGGTATTATTTGCGGGACGCAAGCGTAAATGCGTTCCTCTATAGCAGACGAAAATAACGTAAGTGGTTTTATCGCTGAGAATTCTGGGTAATTCGTTGCCAATATTACGAAAACGTCAACTTTCATGCATGACCGGTAAGTCGGTCGTTAATTCGATCTCAGCAATTGCTCACGGTGAGTCAGCTCACCAGTGATTGGAAGTAATTTGAGTAGAGACTAATGTATTTGCATGCGGCCCTTAGTGTATCCAGCCATAGCTGATGACACAAATCCATTGTATACTTATGCTATAAGTTGCAATGGGGCTGCACTTAAACATGCAGCTTATGTGGGCATTCAAGGTGAGTGCCCACGAGGTTAAAAGAAAGAAATACAGAAAGACAGAAATGAACCCTTCGGCCTCGAATACTCTAATACCATCAGGGTCGAAGAAAACAAGAGGTCAGGCAAGGGAGACTGGATAGGAAAGTAAAAAGAGGGATCTGGTACTAGAAAAGGAAGAAATACTAGATCGGTTAAATATAAAAGTAAGGAGCAAACGGGCACCTTGTGGTCACCATCCACATATCCCCTAGATGGGGACTCCTGAGGGTTTTTTTAACCAAATTGATATAAGTATATTGTTATGTGGAATCAAAACAAAAAGTGTCTCATTATACTAATCTAATGTAACAATCTTAATTTTTAGTAAATAAAAATCCATTCTTTGCTTATAAAATTAATTGGTGAAACTGTGCAGTTATGTACTATGTTTATATGACAGGGGAATAGGACGTGCAGAGATGTGGGAGAAGAGCATCTACCCAGGAATGAAAGAGAGTATCATATGTACGCTGCTAGCATCACAAGAACACATGGACAGAAGAAAGAACTGTTTTGAACTGTACGGTGCAGATTTCATGTTGGATGAAGAATTTTCACCTTGGTTGATTGAAATTAACTCATGTCCATGTATGCAACCAACCACCAGTGTTACAGCACGCATGTGTTCTCAATGTCTTGATGACGTCATCAAAGGTAAACTTATTCATTTTATTATACTGAATTTCTTATACTTTATTTTTCATGAAACATGGCATATTATATTAAAATTCATCGGAGAACATTTTGTTTAAACAACTCACCTCATAGGATTCATGCTTCCATGATATCATTTTAATGATTATACCTTAATGTATTGTTTACTTCCAACATTAATTTAATATGGTATATTATATATTTGAACACCCAAAAGCATCAAAATTATTGAATGTCACAAAATGATAAAACAGTTATCCCATCTACATAAAAAAGTTATACTTCAATGGATTCCGGCCCATTGTAGAGTGACAAGCAAAAAATAGCCGATTTTCTGGCCAAGAAGAGTAGCAAAATTGTTTCGAACCCAACTTCTACTCCAGTTTCCTTTCACTCTATCAAAAGAATTATCTCAAATAAATATATCAATGAACTTAGAGAAGAATACACCACCAAAACATCTGGAAAGGAATGGGAAAATCTACAAGCTTATGACATTACTACATTACAAAGAAAATCTGCAGTGGCAATATTCAGACTGCTAACGGGACATGACTGCCTGAATAAACACCTATACAGACTTGGCATAACAGATTCACCTAAATGCCCTTTTTGCAATTTAAACGAAGATATGGAAAGAAACCATATCCTCCGTTGTCCAGCTTTTGTAGAAGAGACCAGCCTTTCTGCTAAATATTGAAGTGCAAGAGAGCGAATGATTTCATTATCAAGTGCTCGACATTAGATACCAACTATATTTGAAGAGAAAAATTATATGCTCAGACTGGGGTTTGAACTCAGGACCATTTGCTTTCTATGTGAATGCTCTACCAAGTGAGCTACCTGAGAAACCAGGTAGAGCATTCGCGTACAAAGTGAAAGATCCTGGGTTCAAACTCCAGTCTGAGCGTATAATTTTTCTCTTCAAATATAATTTATCCATCATTGAGATGTAAGAAATGAATAATAAAAACATGGTATATGTTAAATTATATTAAGGGAAGAAAGAAATATAAAAATATCAAAAAATAGAATCTATGACAAATATTTGAGAAAGGGAAATAGAGTGAGTTCCTTAATGAAAAGCTCCATAATTCTTTTATAGTTATCTTAAATTGAATTTGTAGATACGAGTAATTCCTGAAAAATTACATTTTACCCGACATACTGGTACACTTTTCTAAGAAACTGTGACAAGATCCATAATTCATATATTTATCCAAAATATTGAAATTTTAAATAATTCCTGAAAAATCAATTTTGTTTCCAATATATGGGTACATCCAAGGAACTATGAGCCCAGACTATGACATTTTCAAGACACTTTACTCATGTGGCAAATTGAATAATAATCCTTCAAAAACCATGGTTTTGTGAACATTTTGTATATATCCATCCATCCATAGTAATTCTGCCTGAGGGCAGGTTCTTCAGTGTAATCAAAGCATTTTCATGCTATGCTTTACAGCTTTACTAGGGAATTATAAGATGATGATGATGATAATGATGGCCGGATGATTTTCGGGGACCATTGGGCCCTAAGCTTCCTGACATTTGTCTTACAAGTGAGGAAAAACCCCGAAAAAAAAACCTCACCCAGGAGTCTGTCCCGACCGGAAATCGAACCCGGGCCCCCTGCGTGACAAGGCAGCATGCTACCTCGAGACCACAGCGGTGGACTTTGTATATATAATTATCTATAATTTTAGCGAATTCTGAAGGTATAAAGCTATTGAGGTTATTCTTAAGAAAATATTTTTGCAATTTTTTTTAAACAGATTTTCACCACTCCTATCAAGTAGACACCAAAAATGACCATGACCAAAATGTGTGTATACATGTGTGTATATATATATATATATATATATATATAATATATATATGTGTGTGTGTGTGTGTGTTTGTGCCCATTAACATTCTAGCAGCCATAATTTTTGTTTCATCTAAACCAGACTTGCCATATAATTAAAAAAGTAAGGCCGAGTTCATTAACCAACAAAATTGGATCATTAAATGTAGGAGTTCACCAAAAAAAAAGAAAATTTAAAAATGGCTCTAGCAGTCGCAATTTTTTTTATCTTTTATAACAAAACTCGGTATATGCTACTAAAATAAACCGAGGAAGATATTCTCCAAAATCAGTAAAATCCATTATACGAGATGGTGATTTAACTAAAACCTAAAAAAATGTTAAATTGGCTAACAACCACCATGTTTGGTTCATCGCAATGTATACCATAAATTTAATTAACCTTTAAATCTGTAAGATACATTGGTTTAATTTATTTAATATTAATAATAAGTTCAAGCCAGATATAATAAGAACAGTGAAGTCTCGTAGACTGCGATGGGCAGGACATGTTGCATGTATGGGGAATGAAAGACTTGCATGGAAGCTTCTTGTAGGAAAGCCAGAGGGAAAACGCCCAGTTCGAAGACCAATAATGAGGTAGGAGAACAACATTAACTATGATTTGGGAGAAATAGATTGTACAGGGAGTGTTTGGAAAGCATTGGCTCAGGATAGGGATGTATGGAGAGCTTATGTCCGCGCGGCCATGAACCTACGGGTTCGATAGTGCCAGTGAGTAAGTAAGTATTAATAATAAGTTCTGTCTGATTAATTCTTACCTCATATCATTGTTTCTGTTAGACATATGTTTCAAGGCTTGTTAGCCTCATCTTCAGTACTTATAGACTGGTTTTTCTCTAAGTTGTCGGTCCTGGATCTCGACTTCTCTCTCTTCTGTGATCCAAAGAACTTGCTAATTAGGTTCCTCTCCCCAGGAATTTCAAAATTCATAATTCTCTCCTTGTTCTGTATGTAGATTTTTTTCCCATATGGTGAGTTTCTTTGTTTTTTCTAATTGTTTTAATAATTTTGTGTTTAAATCTATTTTGTTTTTCTGACCAAACGTGACCACCTACTGCAGATTTTGTACTTCCCCCTTTTTCTTTTTTTTACATTTCTTATTTTTTTTTTTGCTTCTAATGGTTAAATATCTATTTGTTTTCCCTATATCACATTCCGCACATTTTATTGATATATCCCTGATTTTTTACTTACTTACTTACTCAATGGCACTATCGAACCCGTAGGTTCATGGCCTCGCGGACATAAGCTCTCCATACATCCCTATCCTGAGCTAATGCCTTCCAATCATTCCCTGTATAATATACTTCCCTCAAATCATAGTAAATGTTGTTCTCCCACCTCATTCTTGGTTTACCAACTGGGCGTTTTCTCTCTGGCTTTCCTACAAGAAGCTTCCATGCACGTCTTTCATTCCCCATACGTGCAACATGTCCTGCCCATCGCAGTCTACGAGACTTAACTGTTCTTATTATATCTGGCTTCCTATAAAGACCACGTAGTTCATTGTTATGTAGTCTTCTCCATTCACCTGTCTGTTCATCTCTGTTTGGTCCAAAAATTTTCCTAAGTACTTTATTCTCAAATCCTGATTTTTTACTATCATCAATATTTTCATTTTTGTAGGTTTTTATTAGCTTGTTAGGCAAAAATCATTCTTTATTCAATATTATTAATAATGTAATGGAAAAACGAATCTGTAAAAATTACTGAAATTAGTGTCAAATTATGCAACAATATATACAAATAGGTAATAACTTATGGTTATGCACAATTTGTTTTACTGGGACACTTTTAAATAAGCTGGCATCAAAAAATGTTTGTTTTTTTGTTTGTTCAATGCCACGTGTTTGTCATTCGACATTTCAGGTACTCTCTCCTGGCATTGGCATACTGTAACCCACTTCTGAGGTTGGGGCACCTGGAAGGGGGGTTACGCTGCACCAATGATATGATGGGTGATGACAATGGGTAATGATGCACCAGGAGAGGCCTTAAACCTAAACTTAATCTAATGAGGTGAATATGTTAATGATGGCCAGATGATGTTCGGGGACTGTTTGGACCTTAAAGTATCCTGACATCTGTCTTATAGGTGAGGAAAAACCTCGAAAAAACTTCACCCAGAAAACTTGTCCTGAGCATGCTACCTCGAGACCACAGCGGTGGATGGAATCAAAAAATGAGTTTCTACAATTTAACATAAGAAATATAAACCAGCTAAATGGGAACATACATTTGACTTGCTAAGAAATCCACTTAGTTTACGGAGTTCCTTCAATAAGGATCTATTTTTTAATTTAAGATTTAATAACATACTGCAATCCAATTTTTGCAAGTACAACAGAAAAACTGCTGACAGATTTTTAAAAAATGTAATGATTACTTGCAGTTAAAATTTAATTTTCTTATTATTTATTACAAATGAGGAAACTGCACCTCAATAAAGGTATGCAGTGGATAAATTATACTTACTAAACAATTAAATCAGACTGAATGGTTGAAGATATATCTAAATAAATAATACTTTTAAAAAACTAAAACAACACACTTTATTAAAAAACCAAACTAAAAATGAAAAATAATTTTAATTTCCAACACACTTGGGATAAAATTAAAATGGTCAACAAAAAAATCATCTCCAACACATATAAAATAAAACTAGAGTTATCAACAAAAAGAAAATAATTTTACCATCAATTAATATATTTGATAATAAACAGATATTGGTAAAAGTAAAGTCTCTAAGAAGAAAATGTAAAAATCATAAAAAGCACCCCATGCTTTTGATGGTAAAATTATTTTCTTTTTGTTGATCCATCCATAGTAATTCTGCCCGAAGGCAAGTCCTTCACTGCAATCATGGCATTTTTATGCTATGCTTGCAGCTTTACTAGGGAATTGTAGGTGTGGTAGCTTCCCGTTGTTTTCCACACCGGTGAAGGATGATGATTGTGAGATGATAATGATAAGGATTATGATGATGGCCATATGATTTCGGGGACCATTTGGGCCTTAAAGTTTTCCTGACATTTGTCTTACAGGTGAGGAAAAACCCCGAGAAAAACCTCACCCAGAAAAACTGCCCCGACTGGGGATCGAACCCGGGCCCGCTGCGTGACAAGGCAGCATGCTACCTTGAGACCACAGCGGTGGACTTTTTGTTGATAACTCTAGTTTTATTCTATATGTGTTGGAGATGATTTTTTTGTTGACCACTTTAATTTTATCCCAAGCGTGTTGGAAATTGAAATTATTTTTCATTTTTTTTGTTCGGTTTTCTAATAAAGCATGATGTTTTAGTTTTTTAAAACTATTATTTATTTTTTAGTTTTAATATTTTACAGAATAAGATAAAAATGTAAATATATTTAAATTCGATACTACTGTGAGCTAAAGTGATACTCTTCTAAAAAAAAAAACCTACCAGCAAGATTTTAACCAGCGACCTATGGATTACTGAAATTATATACCACTAGAGTTCACCACTTTACCAACTGAGCTCTTACAACGATTGACCAAAAAGTCGACAAGTCCGCAACCTATTATACCAGTTTTCATTTTTTTGATTGTCTGATGATTCTGGCCAGGATTTTAGAAACAAAATATGAAATTATTGTATTGTCACAGGTCCTTTAAAAGTGTCAAGTCGATCCAATGATTTTAAGTGGGTGAAAATCGCATTGAAGGATTCCGTTACATAGATAGATAGATACAGATCAACCTAATATAAAGCGTGTAAAAATACATACATATTTTCTAAGTTAGATAGACCCTGAACTAACACAAGAAAAATTAATATCAGGTACTTAGAAACGAGATAATTATATATTTTTATTATGAGATACTTTTTATTTCTCTTGACAGCTGAATCCCCTTAGAAGCTTAAAATTCACCTTCACACATATTGAGGTCATTTATTTTCGTTGAGGGAGAATTTTATTTAATGCTTTATTTTTTGTGTTCGTAATTATTGTTCAACTTGGCTGTGGACAATGGATTATTAGAATGGAAAAATCCAAGGAACAAGTCCCTAGGAGGGACTTTAAGCCATGGGTTCCGAGTCTGAAGATTTTCAGGCTCATAAAAGACCGCAAGCCTGAATAAAAATGCCTCTGTTCAAAATTTAACCGACATTCGTCCATCAAAGTAATACCTTAGTTGCCTACTAGATGTCTGATAGAGGCGATGTGCTAACCACATGTCACTCATTGACATTTGTAGGTAATATTATAACAATATTGTGAAAAGAAAAATTAATGTCTGAACCAGGAATCAAACTGTGCATCTCTTGTATTCCGTATAAGCGTGCAAGACCACTACGGTTCAATTCCGGGTTCAGACAATTTTTCTTTTCACACAATATCATTATAATATTATAATATGATCCATTATTGAAACTGTGTTAAAATAACAGTATTGGAAAATTTGTAGGTAAATAAGGATAACTAAATTAGCTTTGTTTAGAAACTCCCTCCAGGGAGCACTCATGTCCCCATGTGGGATGTATCATGTGTACACACACACACACACACACACACACACACACACACACACACACACACACAATTATTGTTTCCAATTTTTTAAATTATACCACTTTTTCAAAATGTTCTTTATTTGTTGTATAGTGTCCATTCTTGCATATTTAATTTTATTGATATTTACAGTTTCATAGCACTATTTAATTAAATGTGTTGGATTTCAGTATTTCCCATCACCTAATGATACTATATTTTGTTTTTCAGTTGTGGTTGATAAAAGATTTGACAGAAGAGCCAGCACTGGAATGTTTGAGCTCGTTTATAGACAGCAAATACCTCGATCGCCTCCATATTTAGGTATGAGTCTCTCTATTCGTGGAAGCAAAATCCCTAATTCTGCTTTTTTTCGAATGCCAATCAGGTCACGTAACAGACCCAAAAAACGTCATGACAGTTCTGATGAAAGACAATCAAACTGCAGCAGTCCTGATGAACTCAACCACAAGAGAAAAAAATCAGCCAGGAAAAAACCTCAAAAATTTATTCATCAACATGAAATCAGCAGTGAATCAGAAGAAAAACAGCCCAAACATCAGAAAATCAGTTTCATTTGAATATGATAGGACATCAAATCAATCAGTGACGAGTGAAATTGATGAATTACGAACATTAAAAACAAATCAAAGTTACCTAAAAATTCTTGATGAAATGCTTCTGTTTCAGAATGAATTTGAAAGTAAATGATAAGGCAGATTGTAAAAATGCTTCTGAAACAAGTTCTAATGAAATATTTCATGATGCTGAAACTGAAATTACCTTTTAAAAGCAATTCAAGTTTTAATGTTATCAAACCACCATACAACACTTATACTAACAAAACACCTGATGATAATGGAGATAATTCAATCGAATTTGAATCTTGTGAATCTATTAAAATTGTTTTACAAAATCAAAAAGAGGCATCAAATCAAAATACAACTGTTACACATGCAGAATTTGATTTAGAAAACCAAACCAGAACATCAAATCAAAAGATAAGTGACACAACCCAAGAAATATCTGTAGAAAATCCAGAAAACTCAATCAATATGATTGAAAACAAAACAAATACTGATATTCCAATGACAATAATAGATACACCAATGTATGAACTTAAATCTGTTAATGATGAAATTAAGAAAATCAATGTATTTGAAGATAATATAAAATTTAATTCAAAATATGATAATATAATTGGCGAAGGTATTTTGAAAATTGAAGAAAATTATGCATTTTTGAATTCACTTCAATATAAATTGAATTATTTAAGACCTAATTCTGCTGAATTGCCATTAACAACAAACTTAATCACAGACGAAGAAATAAAAATTAAAAGAGATATCTCTTTAGAAAATGTATCAAATTTGATAATGAAACATGATAAGGATCATTCTCTCGATAGGAAATCTGTCAGAAAAAAGAAGAATTATTGTGAAAGATATGAAGATAAGATTTCAGTAACAGATATCAGAGATAGTTCTTTGGAGAAAGTGTCAGATAAAATTAATAGAAAAAGAGAAGGGTCTTTTGATAAAATGCAAAGTGTTAATAGTTCAATAATTGAAACTCCTAAACAAAGTGTTATTTTACATCAGAATAAATCAAGAGAAAGTTCTTATGAGAGAGAATCTGCTAGCAGTGAACCAGAAACAAATTCTCGAAAGAAGAAAAAGCTAGTGAAAGTAAAAAATATTAAACTTACGTCAATTGAAAATGATACTGTTAGCAGTGATCAAGAGCAAAATGCAAGTATGAAAAATATCAAAATAAAAAAGAAAAGAAACATATTAAAAGATCAAGGGGTTTTAAGGAATCAATCAGAATATAATTCAAGAAAAACATTTTGGAATAAATTAATGACAGAAAATAAAACAGCAAATCCTGCTTTAATGAAAAAAGGGAAGATTGAAACAGCAAGTGAAAGAAAGAGTAATATCCCAAAAATTCAATTAAGAAGTAATGTACAAGAGCAATCCCTTGGAATTTCAAAAAATAATAACACAAGGGAAAGTTCTGAAGAACGTAACATTTTTATAACAGCTTCAGAAATGAAAAAGTCATGTAAAAGAAATTTGAGAAAAAAGAAATCAGTTAACAGTCATAGCAAAAAGAAAAATAGCAATATAGCTTCAAAATCATATAACACAAAGAAAACAGAAGATAATTCTGAAGTAAGCAGTAGTTCTGAAAATACACAAAATGAAAATTATTACAGTGAAACAAAACTAATGCAAAAACCTGAAAATGTTATTAAAAAAATGATATGCTATTCGAAAAACTTGGGAAACAACTTTGAAAATCAAGATATTTTTGAAAATTTGAATTCGAAAGATGATCATTGCAAGAATATGCAATTAAATTCAAACAACAATACTTTGAATCTTGAAGAGAATGTTAAAAGAACAGTCAAGTATATTCAACCTGTAATAGCAAATTTAATCGAGGGATTAACAAATCAAAAACTTGAACGTAAGTATGATGAAATATTAATTAATAAATATTTACTTGATCAAACAGATAATAACAGACATTTGAAAAATATTACAGCTGGTCTTGATAAAACAGACACAGCTAAAAAAGAAACTGATAAACAGGTAAGTAAGTTTAGTGATAAAACAGACAATGGTAAAACATGGTCATATCCAGAAGGTGGTTTGAACAGATTAAATTCAAACACGGAAGAAGTTTCATCAAACATTACTCGACCAGAATGTAACTTAGGCGACGGATTAACACTCCAGAAAATCGAAAGGAAGTCTGATGACAGGTGCTTAAATGATGAAGATAATAAAATGGAACATATGGGTAATAGTAAGAGTTTAGATGATGTAGTACCAGAAAATGATAAAATGGTTATAAATATACAAGAAATAAGTGATACTCAAGAGGTAAGAGCCATCAAAGATGATATTGTTAAGGAATCAATCAAAACATCATCTTCCCCAAAAGACAGTTTAAATGGATTAAAATCAAACATGGATGAAGTTTCTTTAGAATATGTACGACCAGAATCCAATTTAGTTGATGAACTAACACCCCAGAAAATTGAGCTCAACTCTGATGAAAGAGCAATTAAAAAATGTTCAATTATTAATCAAACAGAAAATAAGAGTAATAGTAGTAAAGGATATGTAGTAACAGAACAGGATAAATTGGTTATGAAAAAGCAATTAACAAGTGATGATACAGTGGTAAGTGGAATTAAAAGTGATGCACACAATGGCAATGAATCAATCAAAACTTGGAATTACCCAAAAGATGACACAAATTCAAATTTGGAAGAAATTCCATCAAAATATAGAAGACGACAATGTAATAAATGGAGGAACAGTGATGATGCAGAAAGATCAATGCAATTTTTTAACGAATGGAAACAAAAATTAGATCATACTAAAGCCACATGTGAAGACATGTTGGCTAAATTAAAATTAGTTAAGGATAATGAATGTATGATAAACAAACCTAAATATTTTTCAATTGACAAAAGTATAAATTGGGAAGCAGAGATTAGTAATAGACCTACAATAAGTGATATTATAAAAAAATTATCACATACTCAACCAGAAAGGGAATTTTTCATGTGTAAAAGATATATTGATACACTACCAATATACACATTTTCTGATACCAAAGATACTAAAAGGAAAAAATCTTGTAATTTTGAAATGGTAATGGAAGACAATAATAATTTTATTTCAAAACATAATCAGAGATTGTGTACAGAAAATTATGATCATAAATTTAATACAAATCGTGTTGAAAAGAATCATAATTCAGGTATGATAAAGGGTATTTTACCAAATATCAAACAAAAAATGAAACAAAATATCTATTGCAATGGTCAAGGGATAGATAATATTTTTGCTGTTGGTATGAGTTTAAAAACATTACAGATGAATAAAAAACAGAAGTTTTTACTGCCATTAGGTTCAGAGCACTGCCAAGGACTATCACTTCCTGTACAAAGGGCTTCCAATAATTAATTTAATGTTTATCTATTCTGAAGGATATGATTCCAATGTTTAGAGGAGATAGTAAGTTCCCTCGATAAAAATTGATTTCCATATTATCAATTTCACATGATAATAAAATTATATTGCAAATCAAAGAGAAAAATGTCTATATTTGAAAAGAAATTTGTCCATCATTAAGATGTTTAAAAACGAACAATATTAACATAGAAAAATATTTGCCTGAACCTTCAGATTTACTTGCTGATGCTCTGACCACTGAGCTAATTCAGGCTCCCCTCCCATCCAAGCATAAATCCTCTCCTGGTCCCACATCCAATGCAATGAATCATCATTCACAATTACACATGGAATGACTTTTACAATTAGAATTAGGTCAGTGGTCAGAGCATCAGCATGTAAAGCTCAAGGTTTTAGGCTTTGATTCCCGGTTCAAGCAAAAAAAAAAAAAAGCTCTCTTAACACTGATTACAATAGTTTAGTTGTGTACATCTATTTACTTATTTCAATCATAATAATTTAATATATATTGTGAATTTTTATATCATCACCAGCATTAACATTTCAGATTTAGGTTATATTGAATCTGTTCCTCTCTCTCAAGGCAAAATTGGTCTATCAATTATTATTTGGTCATCCTCTACTTCTATGATTTATTGCATTATAATGGAATGCTAGTGGCGGTATTATTTCTATATGCATTTCTTTATTTATCTTTTTCTTCTACCCATTAAAGTTGGAAGATTTTTGTATACCCATTCACTTCAGTTCCAGGATGTGATTACATCTTTCCACTGTAGTTGTAAGGTAAAGTGATCCCACTACAGGCCATAGAAAACCCTTGGGGTAGTAGGAGGTTAAGACATCCCACTTTTTCTAGACAATCAGAACTTATCAGCTGGGTTGTCAGCACTGTGTGACTGCCACCTTTATCCCTGGAATAAATGTCTGGTACTCATTTCAATTATAGACTAAGACACCAGGTTTGGGTCGATTTAAAAATCCTGACCCCCAACAGGAATTCGAACCCTCAATCTTCCAGTTTGTAGCATATTGCCTTAACCATTTACGCTACAGCAAGTAGTTGTGGCCTTTTTACATATCATCAACATTAAAAATAACAAATATATATTGTATAGATAACATAAGTTATCTCAAAAACATTTTGGTTTCTAGATATAGTTGACACAAATATGGTAAAATTTGAATAAGTGCCTGAATTCAAATACGTAGAAACAATAATTAGAAATAGGAATAAGTTGCATAAAAAAAGATATGGGCTCAACTCTAAAATGCATGTTAATATGCATTAAAGGGACTTTTACCATCTCAACTACTCTAAAAAAAGTTTAAACTAAACATTTATAAAATGAATATTCTTCCAGTTATATTATCATTATCATCATCATGAACAAATTCGTTTTAGGCCATGTGGCCTGTACGGATGGTCTTGATCTTTTCACTGATGTTTTGGTCTTCCTTGGTCCCTATGTCCAGTTGGGGTATATTGGAATGCCAATTTTGGAAGTCTATTTCTTGCCATTCTCCTCAGATGATTTTTCCATTGTTGTTGGTATCTTTGTATATCTTCATTTAAACTTGTTACTCCAAGTTTTCCTCTGATAATAGTGTTCCTTTGGTGATCCAGTCTATTAACTCCTAACAATGATCGTAAGAAGCGCATTTGGCTTACTTGAAGTTTATGAGAGTTTCTTTTATTTAAAATCCAAATTTCACTTCTGTATTTTAGAGTAGCTTTTGATGTGATGTTATGTAATCTTAGTTTTGTCTCTGTCCTCATCTGTTTACCAAAATGTCTTCGTATTACCCGATTCATTTTATTATATTTTTGTAATTTTGAATCAATGTCACTCATACTCTGCAAATACATTATATAGATGTGAAAGCATATAAACATCTTGTAGAGAAGCCAGAGGTAAAACATGCAATACATAGGCCAAGAATGAGATTAAAGAATAACTTTAACCACAATTTAAGGGAGGTGAATTATACAGAGAATGATTGGAAAACTCAGGATAGGGATGTATGGAGAACATACATTCGCGCACACAGGAACCTCCGGATTTGATAATCCCTGTTAGATACTGATGACCCATGTTTAAGCAAGAGTTACCAATCTTACATGATAATAAAATTGTATTATGAATTTATCATCATCAACTTGTTCCTCTCTCTAAAGATGAAACTGGTTTACCCTTAGACTTTGATTATCCTCTGCTTCTATAACATGATGGTGTTCTGAATACATACATTCTTTTATTTATTCATTTATCTTTTTCTTCTTCTTTTTTTATGCATTAGTTGAAAATTTATAGCAAGTCCATTCACTTTCGTTCCAGGTGTGATTATATCTTTCATTATAGATATTAAGAGGGGTGATGGGTGAAATATTGACAATTTGAGATCAAAATTGACATTTTTTTTGTACTAAAAAATAGCCTATACTCTAATGTATATGTTGGCAAAGTTTCAGAGTTCTATGGTGCTTCTAAGTGCCCTAAATTACGTCAGAGTTAAAAGGCTGCACCAGTTAAATGCCACCTACGTGCAAATCTTTAAACTTGTTTTTCCACACTTTTATTTTCACTGAATTTTTATACATTCAAAATTGAATGGAATTCAGAAATTTTGTCCTAGAAGGTTCAAATTTTTACTACATGTCCTAAAAACAATGGGTAATAAAGTAGTGCATGGGTTTCACGATTGAAGTAGTATTTTAAGAAATAAAAAATAAAATGTATGCAATTATTATTATTTTTTGTAATTCCACGCATGAGGTACATTATTTTTTTTTCTCCTTTTGTATTCACATTATAAGAATTCTGATGCTTAATGTTTTTCTAAATATTTTAGGGCTCTTGTAAAAAATTCAGACATTTTACTAAAAAATTGTGGAACCCATTTAATTGTAATATATGCAACTTTTGAAAATATAATATTTAATAACTTGTAAAATAAACGTCTTACAAGAATGAAACTTGTACACATTATTATGTATCATGCAGTGAATGTTTACAAAAAATCAAGTCTCTAGCTCAAAACATTTAGAAAATAGAAATTTCACCCATCACCCCCCTTAACTTCCTATAGGTCTTTTTATTTATTTAATATCCATCCACCATCCACAGTAATTCTGCCCGAAGGCAGGTCTTTCACTGCAATCATAGCATTTTCATGCTATGCTTACAGCTTTACTAGGGAATTGTAGGTGTGGTAGCTTCCCGTTGCTTTCCACACCGGTGAAGGATGATGATGGTGATAATGATAAAGATGATGATGGCCATATGATTTCGGGGACCATTTGGGCCTTAAAGTTTCCTGACATTTGTCTTACAGGTGAAGAAAAACCCGATAAAAACCTCACTCACAAAAACTGCCCGACCGGGGACCGAACCCGGGCCTGCTGCATGACAAGGCAGCACGCTACCTCGAGACCACAGCGGTGGACTTTTTTAATATGGACTTCAAAAATAAAAGTTGGTTGCGGTGGACTAGTGGTTATGCACCTTGCCTCTGGTTTCGAGGGTTGCAGGTTCAAACCCGGCCGGGGTCGATAGAGACTTTAAGCTGTGGGTCCTGAGTCTGAAGATTTTCAGGCCCATAAAATGTCTTTAACCCTGAACAAAAAGGCCTCTAAGAAAATTTACCAACCTCAACATCTTAGTTATACCTTAATTACCTGTTAAATGTCTCATTGCATTGGTGTGTTGACTGCATGCCATTCATGACATATATGAGCAAATAGGGTAACTAAAAATTAACTTGGTCTAGTGACTCCTTACAAAGGAGAGGCTATGGCTCAATTATGCGCTATTCCATTATAGATAAATGGATTACAAATAAAAAAATATTCTTTTCATCAGGAATTCCTCAACAATACAGTATTTTTCCTACAACCCATTGTAAATTTTCCTCCTCCATTAATACCTATTCTCTGCATCACTCTCTGTTAATTTTTTCGACAAATCATCTTAGGTATCCTGTCATCTGAAATCCTGTTTACAGGGCCAAAACATTTCAGCCTTCTTTTTTCAATAACTTGTAGAACACCTTTTTGAACATCCATTATTTCTCTGATTTTAGTATTTCTAATTTTATCTCTTCTTGAATAACAAATATATTATTATCATTATTAAAAAAATAAAATTTTGCATTTTTAAAGTTATCAACTAAATGGTAAAGGATCGTGGGACGACCTAGGAAGAGAAAGTTGGAATTTTTTTAGTGGACTCTAACAGTCCTTTCAGGACTACAACATGAAAGGAAGATGATGGTGGTGATAAAAAATAAATTAACATTTTGTAATATATATATATACCAATTCTTTCTTATACAATAAACATAATAATAATAATAATAATAATAATCACATACAAAAATATTATACTCTGTATTTGTGTTGGTGATTGGAAAAGAAGACCTAGTTATTTTATTCAAGATTGTATAGACTAGAGCATACCAACCTAACGTGAACAAACTATTAACTTATCTCAATTTTCTTTTTGTAATACATATGATATCTGCCAGAATAAATAAAACATTACTATTACCATCATCATCAATGAATTGCTATTAAAAGATGCTATAAAATGGCTAAAGAAATTCTGGGTAATTTATTTAGTAAAATTGTATCACTTCAACTCATAATCTTCTTCTTCTCAGACTAGTTTCGGAACTTTATTTAGACCGAGGATAGAACTGAAGAATTAAGTTCCAAAACTAGTCTAAAAAGAAGAAGATGATTATGAGGTGAGGTGATAAAATTTTACTTAAATAAATAATACCTCATTGTGCTAATTCCTAAAAAAAAAAGTAATTTGGGAACACTGATAAAAAACACACTGGTGCAGTAACAATCTAACTTATATTAAATAATATTTTCTTGTTGTGAGGTATACTATTCTGTCTAAACATTGGAATCTTGTCTCAGAATTCTTTACACACTTAATGTCAATGTGATATTCTCTATCACAAGTCTGTTTGACACAACTAACAAAACACTCCTATTCTATAGGTACCGGTAGCCATTTTATCATTTGCTTATTCCTCTATTATAGTACAATATATTTAAAAATTTATCCTTCAATGAGAAGTGTTAAATTAATAATAAAATCGTCAATAGAAGCCCTACTGGCTTTATAAAGTAGTGTTAAATTCCCAATAAATGTCTTCTTAACTAAGAAGCTGCCATTTGCGAAGATAGAAGCTATGGTTTCAAGCATTTGGCGCGAGGGAATTACAACGTACATAAGAGAAAAATTTGCGTCTAGATCGCAACTCGCCTCGGTAGCTCAGTTGGTAGAGCACTTGGCCCGGAAAGCCAAGGGTCCCGGGTTCGAGTCCCGGTCTAGGCGAAAATTTTTCTCTTCAAATATAATTTATCCTTCAATGAGAAGTGTTAAATTAATAATAAAATCGTCAATAGAAGCCCTACTGGCTTTATAAAGAAGTGTTAAATTCCCAATAAATGTCTTCTTAACTAAGAAGCTGCCATTTGCGAAGATAGAAGCTATGGTTTCAAGCATTTGGCATGAGGGAATTACAACGTACATAAGAGAAAAATTTGCATCTAGATCGCAACTCGCCTCGGTAGCTCAGTTGGTAGAGCACTTGGCCCGGAAAGCCAAGGGTCCCAGGTTCGAGTCCCGGTCTAGGCGAAAATTTTTCTCTTCAAATATAATTTATCCTTCAATGAGAAGTGTTAAATTAATAATAAAATCGTCAATAGAAGCCCTACTGGCTTTATAAAGTAGTGTTAAATTCCCAATAAATGTCTTCTTAACTAAGAAGCTGCCATTTGCGAAGATAGAAGCTATGGTTTCAAGCATTTGGCGCGAGGGAATTACAACGTACATAAGAGAAAAATTTGCGTCTAGATCGCAACTCGCCTCGGTAGCTCAGTTGGTAGAGCACTTGGCCCGGAAAGCCAAGGGTCCCAGGTTCGAGTCCCGGTCTAGGCGAAAATTTTTCTCTTCAAATATAATTTATCCTTCAATGAGAAGTGTTAAATTAATAATAAAATCGTCAATAGAAGCCCTACTGGCTTTATAAAGTAGTGTTAAATTCCCAATAAATGTCTTCTTAACTAAGAAGCTGCCATTTGCGAAGAGAGAAGCTATGGTTTCAAGCATTTGGCGCGAGGGAATTACAACGTACATAAGAGAAAAATTTGCGTCTAGATCGCAACTCGCCTCGGTAGCTCAGTTGGTAGAGCACTTGGCCCGGAAAGCCAAGGGTCCCGGGTTCGAGTCCCGGTCTAGGCGAAAATTTTTCTCTTCAAATATAATTTATCCTTCAATGAGAAGTGTTAAATTAATAATAAAATCGTCAATATTTAAAAAAATTGTTAAGGACCACGTAACTTCAGTGTCACAATCAATGAGGCCTTCACTGGTCCCTGTCTTCAGTCAACTAAATCTAGATATCTCTCATGTCCAGTTCCCTAATATCATAATATTATAATGATCCCACATGCACTTAGACCTTCCTAACGGTATTTTCCCCAATAACTAACTCTATGACTTATGGACCCTAACCTCAATCTCAATATTATTCCTCATATGCCAATGCCTTCCTAATGATATTTTCTCCCAAGAGCTTCTCAATAAACATTTCTACTGTCATGGTCACACATAGAAATACATTATAATATGGAAATGGACAGCTAATGACAAATGAGGGAAATTTTGAGGAAGTGGCTAAATTCAAATATCTAGGAACAATAATCACAAATAGGAATGAGATCCACAAAGCAATTAAACATAGGCTCAATTCTGGAAATGCGTGCTATTATGCATTGCAGAGACTCTTGATGTCCCAACTCCTTTCAAAAAATGTTAAACTCAAAATATATAAAACTATTATTCTACCAGTTATATTATATGGGTGCGAAACATGGACTCTTACTTTAAGGGAGGAAAGATTACAAGTATTTGAGAATAAAGTACTTAGGAAAATTTTTGGACCAAAGAGAGATGAACAGACAGGTGAATGGGGAAGACTACATAACAATGAGCTACATGGTCTTTATAGGAAGCCAGATATAATAAGAACAGTTAAGTCTTGTAGACTGCGATGGGCAGGACATGTTGCACATATGGGGAATGGAAGACTTGCATGGAAGCTTCTTGTAGGAAAGCCAGAGGGTAAACGTCCAGTTGGTAGACCAAGAATGAGGTGGGAGAATAACATTAACTATGATTTGAGGGAAGTAGATTATACAGGGAATGATTGGAAAGCAATGGCTCAGGATAGGGATGTATGGAGAGCTTATGTCCGTGCGGTCATGAACCTATGGGTTCGATAGTGCCAGTGAGTAAGTAAGTACTGTCACCCTTCAAACTATATAACCTGCCCATTTCAATCTGCTAGACTTAATAAACCTTGGCAATATTAGTACAACAAAATGAATTATGGAGTTACTCATTTGAAGCTTGCTCTATTCTCATCCTTTATGGACACAGGTATTCCTTTCAGGATCCTATTTTCAAATGTTTTCCTGAGTAATCTGTGGAATATTTTATAAGATTTTATGAATATCTGCATTTATTTTAACACCTTAAATCATATAATTTAAGAAAGAAAAATTAATGCTCAAACGAGAATTATATAAGTGGAAGGAAATGTCGATGTTCAAATTGCATAACTGGTATCGCAGTGATGTACAGAATCAGAGATCCAAATTTCGAGCGCTAATTTTTATTTCTTAAATTAAATTCTATCCAAGATTGGAAAATATTAATTTAATATAAACATCGAAAACCTCAAATCGTTTTTGTTATAATTGATAGTTACATCCTTATTTTTCTAATAAGCTCTTAAGCTACTATAAATAATAAATAAAATATATGTTTGTGTCAAACAGGCTTGAAAATTCACTGCCTACTTAATTATCTTCTTTAAATTAATATATTTTAAATAAAATGTACTATAATTTTATCTTCTTAGTTACATAATATATGTAGTAGATATGTATATAATGTATAGATATTTAAGAACATTCTATCCTATAACAATATATCAATCAGAATATGAAGAAAAAAATGGTCAATTTTAATTCTTTGACAGTTCCTTTTCATATAACATTCCTTCCTGCTTACATTTATTGAACATGTTAAAAATGTATTAACTTGCTTGTTAAAGTTACATTAAAAGTATACTAAATCATGATTTGCTAATAATATGTTAAAATATACTACAAACTGCTTGTTAACATCACATTAAAAGTATATAACAATTTATTTATTAACATGTTGAACATAAATTAACCTTTTTATTAATATTGTATTAAAAAAAGTGATCCCACAACAGGCCTCAAGAGGCCTTTGGGGTAGTAGGAGGTTAAGGCTCCCACTTTTTCTTGACAATCGGCACTTGATGTCAGCCGGGTTGTCAGCCCTGCGTGACGGCCGCCTTTACCCCAGAACAAACGTCTGGTACTCATTTCCGTTAGAGGCTGAGTCGACCCCAGGGCCATAGTGCCGCCAGAAGGTTTTGGTCAGTTTAAAAATCCTGACCCCACCGGGACTTGAACCCTCGACCTTCCGACTTGTAGCGCAGTGCCTTAACCACTACGCTACGGCGTGCCCCAATATTGTATTAAAAGTAGGTATATACCAACAACTTTATTCTTAACACGTTAAAAATATACTAGAAACATGTTAAAATTATATAAACATCTTATTTGTTAACAATAGGTTAAATATTATATTTGAAGAGAAAAATTTTCACCTAGACCGAGACTCGAACCCGGGACCTTTGGCTTTGCGGGGCCAAATGCTCTACCAACTGAGCTACCGAGGCGAATTGCGATCTAGACACAAATTTTTCTCTTATATACGTTGTAATTCCCTCATGCCAAATGCTTTGAAACCTTTGCTTCTATCTCTGCAAATGGCGGATTCTTAGTTAAGAAGACATTTATTGGGAATTTAACATTACTTTATAAATTAGATCGCAACTCGTCTCGGTAGCTCAGTTGGTAGAGCATTTGGCCAGGCAAGCCAAAGGTCCCAGGTTCGAGTCTCGGTCTAGGCGCAAATTTTTCTCTTCAAATATAATTTATCCTTCAGTGAGAAGTGTTAAATTAATAATAAAAACATCAATGTTAAATATTATTTGCAAATCTGCACATAAAAGTATATAACAATTTATTTATTAACATGTTGAACGTAAATTAATCTTTTCATTAATATTATATTATAAATATACTTTAAAAGTAGGTGTATACCAACTATTTTTTTCTTAACATGTTAAAAATATACTAGCAACATGTTCAAATTATATAAATATCTTATTTGTTAACAATATGTTAAATATTATTTGTAAATCTGCACATATTTTTCTTTTGGGGGGGGGCTACTTTTTTTTTTTAAATTCCTGAAGCTGAACAAATATTTTGGATCAGCCAGCAATATAAAAATCACACAAAGTCTTGTTTACTTAAATGGAAAGATAATTAAAAAACAATAAAATCAGAATAAACTGAAATAAATTTCTGATAACAATGATTAATAAAATTCTACAGATGAAATTTTAATAAATTTGAAAAACGTATACAAATTATTTACTGGACAACATGAATGATCAATTACAAAATGTAACAAATTTGTAAAGAATATGTTAAAACCAGTGGCATATTTTCAGGGGAAGCAACTGAAGCACTGATTCAGTAACAATATTGATCACACGATCAATCAATAATATGTTGACAGTACCATCAAATTTCTTTGAAACATACAAAACTATATGTTTCTATATGTTATATCATTACTATGACAATTGGTGATGAAGCCAAAACAACTTGTCTTGTCTCCGACATAGGTTTAGTGATAGTTGTGCATGTACCTCTATTTGTAATGTGTTATATACATTTCTTTCATCTACAACCAAAACATACTTCGAAGTAGTTTCATCTCACTAATATGTTTGGCATCATATATGGGTTGATCATTAGATAGGGAGAACAACAAGAGATTACAAAATAACTTTTTTTTTTCGTTTATACTGTTTTCCTTTTTGTTTCACCTGTTTTGTTAACTTTCTTTTATCCTCGCATAGACACAAGAACTGGACACACACACCCAGACTCAGGGTGGAAATTTAATATCCCCTACCCTGCCAGGAATCGAAACCCGGGTCGCCGGAGTGGAAGGTAGGGACTCTACTGACTACACCACAGCGACGGGCTCTTACAAACTTACTGAAAAAGCTAAACAAAAGTTTTCAGCAGTTCAATATGTTATTGTAATTTCATTACTTTATACAATAAAAGTCCACCACTGTGGTCTCAAGGTAGCGTGCTGCCTTGTCACGCAGCGGGCCCGGGTTTGATCCCCGGTCGGGACAGTTTTTCTGGGTGAGGTTTTTATCGGGGGTTTTCCTCACCTGTAAGACAAATGTCAGGAAAACTTTAAGGCACAAACGGTCCCCGAAATCATATGGCCATCATCATCATCATCCTTCACTGGTGTGGAAAGCAACGGGAAGCTACCACACCTACAACAATTCCCTAGTAAAGCTGCAAGCTTAGCATGAAAATGCTATGATTGCAGTGAAAGACCTGCCCTCGGGCAGAATTAATATGGATGAATGGATACAATAATTTCTGTTAGTACTTCAAAAGATGCTCTTAAAATTCTAGCAGAGAAGACAGATTCTTGTCTTGCACCGTAGTTGAGTGGTTAAGGCAAGATGTCTTGGCACAGTGCTACAGGACTTGCACTGGTTTGAGTTTCCATTGGAGAAGAATTTTCTCATGGAATTTCACCAGTATGTTACCAGCATTGTGAGGAATTTGAGTAGCTACAATAAGTAATGGCTCCAGGTTGAGAAAACCAGCTATAACGGCTGTCATGCTGACCATGTCACCCCTAAACAGGCTGGATAATTATCTACCTCTGTGATTAACACATGTGGATGTAAGGCCAGCAGCCGCTTGGTAAGCCAAGGGCCTTCTAGGCCTGTCACACTTGGAGCTTAGATTTATGTTACTGGTGCCACCCAGCATCGTGACGAATTTGGTAGCTACATTAAGTAACGGCTCTCCAGGTTGAGAAAACCAGCTATAACAGCTAGAGGACCAATCATGCTGACCATGTCACCCTTAAACAAGCTGGATGATTGTCTACCTCTGTGACCAACACATGCGGATGTGAGGACAGCAGCTAGCTGATAGGTTAAGGACCTTCTAGGTCGTCATGCCATGGAGAGAAAAGAGAGATTCCTGGAATTATTTCAAATGAAGTCTAGTAGTAGTCTAATGCCCATTAGCTTGGATGTGTTCTATTTGCTTTCTTGCTTCCCAATAGAGTCCTGCCAGAGTTCATGTAGGTGACATCTTCAGAGCCTCACAGCTAGCAAGATGATCTTTGTTCATGGTAGTGTTATTGTCTTGGCACAGGATACAATTTGGAGAGTTGAAGATTCCAATTTTATGGAGGTGTGCTGCCAGGTAGCCATGGCCTGTTAACAGTCTGAATGTTGCTACTGCTTCATGTCTTGGTTGTTCAGGTATTAAGTTTTTATTCTGCGAGATAGCTGCCCATGGTTTCTCATTACTTTGTGAATTTCAAATGAAGTCTACCTATTAGAATACATAGAATATTCTTTGAGGAAGTGGTTACAAAATTTTCTTCCAGGGGAGAAAGATGGAATATCAATTCTGCTGATCTGGACAAGATAAAGTGCCAAAATGTCAAGGATGAATTTCTTTACAAAATTTTGCTGAATGGTAGCTTTAATAAATAAAGATATAAATTCATATTATGATAAATTAATATAACATATTAAAACTAGTATCACCTTCGTAAATTAATGAGTAATTTTTTAACATCTTACCTCATATTTTATGTTTCTTCAAACATGTGTTTGAAGAAACATAAAATATGTCGTAAGATGTTAAAAAATGACTGATTAATTTATGAATTAAGAACCTCATAATGTTATTTCCCATATTCAACTATGAAAGTAGTATCACCTTATAAAATCAACCTATCTCTCGATTTAATGTTATTATTTAAAAATTATGATATTGAGTTTTCTGGATATTTGAATAAGTGCACACCACTGGTTATAACTATACTAAACATAATAACTATTTCTAATTAAAATCCAATTTTTTTTTTATTATAGAAAAGAGAACACTATATCAATATAGGTTCCAATGGCCATCTTCAATTATTTAAAAATTATATATCTTAATATATAAAAATTTCGTGTCACGTTGTTTTGTCCGCGATGAAATCCTAAACTACTGAACCGATTTTAATAAAATTTTGCACACTGTGTGCAGTTTGATCTAACTTGAGATGTAGGGTAGTTTATAACTAAATGTATAGTCCTTTATTTTTTTATTGCCAATTATTTGTTTATTACTTAACAAAGAGTTATAATTATCTGTGAGTTCCATACGATTCTAACAGATGGCAGTGTAATTATCCGTGAATTCCATACAATTCTAACAGATGGCGGTGTAAGGTAATTTGGTAAGGTAATTGGTTTATTATTTAACAAAGAGAGATCCAGATGGCTGTGCTTTTTGTTGCAACCGCGAATTTCAATTGAATTACAAATATTGATTATTTCATAATTTAAGTGTGTTTAAGTTTTATTTTCAATATTATTAATTTCGTGTGTAAGTATTAGTTTTTAGTAATCTGGCTGAAAGACAGCAACTTAATTTAAATTTTTAACGTATACCTTAGCCACAGCAACGCGTGGCCGGGACTTCTAGTATATATATATATATATATATATATATATATATACACACACACATATCCTTAATTAACATAAAAAAGTGAGATGTCAACTAATTAGAATTAGGGATTCAATTTTTTATTATGAATTACTTAACTATGTTTTTAAAAAATAAACTCCATATATTATAACTGATATTAATTTGTTAAATCTTTAGTTGATAAGTAAACAATTATCACATAAAAGTAAGAAAAATATTAATAAAATAATATATTATAATTACTTATTATAGTTCAAATAAATTCAGTAAATTTTTATATTATTTATTTATCTAATAATTGTTTTGCATATGAAGGCCACTCATTTATTTTCTTTTTTCTTTTGCAGATTAATACTTGAAAATGTAACCAAAACAAAATCAAGTAACTTAAAACTCAATTACATCTGTGTTTATTCATAAAACATGTATAACAATGTCTGAAAATAAAAATATTTACACAAGCTGTAACGTTTTGATATAATTTACATCTAGGAGAAGGATAAAAAATGTAGATTATGTGGGATAGTGTAAAAACTGGGTGCATCCTACAGGCATTACGCTGCATTTTATAATCAACAATATCAAGATAAACTTGGACTTAAATCCAGAAGACATTTAGAAATTCAAACAGGCATTAATTGAGACCATGACAACCAGAGTAATCTAAGTAGCATGAACTATTAATAGTGAGTGGAGAACATATTTTTAACAACTCTTCTTCTTCTTCTGCTTCATGAAATTAGGCCTTTTGACCTGTTTTCACATCAAGTGGGGTTTAATGAATCCTCCCATCTAGTAAATGGGCGTCCAACATTTCTATGTCCTATTGGTTTGTACTTTAGTAACAGCTGAGGGATTCTATCTGTAGGCATTCTCTTGACATGTTCATACCAGTTGTTACTCATGTTGTCAATTCTATTTGTTAAATTGAAAATATTTAAGTCCTTCCTAATATCCTCACTTCTTTTCTTGTCCAAAATTGTCACACCTGCTATAGAAACTTAGGAACTTCATTTCTGCAGTTTCTATTTTCCTTCTGTCTGAACGGTTAAGAGTTCAATTTTCACTTGCATATGTTAAGACAGGCACTGCCATAATTTTGTAAAATTTTAGTTGTGTGCTCCTCAAAGTTTTATTTTTCAGCGTCCGTCTTATAGTGCCACACATTCTGTAAAATCTATTTAATTTAATATTAATATCTTCCTTCTGGCAGTATAATACGTTGCATCCTAAATAATTAAAATTGTTCACCTGTTGTATTATACTGTTATTAATACTGATTTTACACCTCATAATATGGTATTTCCCGTTGAATGCCATTACTTTCAGATATTGTCATATTGAATTTATTTGCTATTTTGTTTAATTTATATGCTGCTATTTGTAAATTGTCTTCTGAAGAGCTAAGGATTGTCTGATCGTCTGCAAACAGTATGGTATTTAGAATCGTACCACCAACTTTAAACTCTGTGGTTAAATTTTCACCTCATACAAATTCAAATATCTTTGAGACCATTGGTTTTCAGATGACTTTTGTCCCTCTTCAGTCATTCAGTAATTTGTATGGGTGAGTTGTTAAAAACATGTTCTCCACTCACTATTAATGATATAACCTCACAATGTTTACTTCCCAACATTAATTTAAATATAAGCATGAACTATGTTTTGAGATGTTACTTTGTCATAGAACCATAATTCAATGAAAGTTTTTACTAAAGAACTTTTATTATTTATTAATTAGATAAAAATAAAACTAGTTTTATTTTTCATATTTATTAAGATATATTCAGTGACAGCTGTTTCCGTACACTGTACCTTCTTCAGACATGTTAACAAATTATGAATTGTGTTATTATAGTACATATCAACTGATCTAAGCAACAATATAACAATCCATATTAATTCTGCCCGAAGACAGGTTCTTCACTGCAAACATAGCATTTTCAAGCTATGCTTGCAGCTTTACTAGGGAATTGTGTAGGTTTGGTAGCTTCCCGTTGCTTTCCACACACCGGTGAAGGATGATGATAACGATAATGGTAAGGATGATAATGATAATGATGTTGGCTATATGATTTCGGGGACCATTTGGTCCTTAAAGTTTTCCTGACATTTGTCTTACAGGTGAGGAAAAACCCTGATAAAACCTCACCCAGAAAAACTGCCCTGACCGGGGACCGAACCCGGGCCCGCTGTGTGACAAGGCAGCATGCTACCTCGAGACCACAGCAGTGGACCAATATAACAATAATTTATTTAAATTTTTTAATTTAACAAAGGTGATTCATTCAAACCAAGTTGAGAATTTAACAGTTTATTAACTGTTATATTGTTGCTTAGATCAGTTGATATGTACTATAACAACACAATTCATAATTTGTTAACATGTCTGAAGAAGGTACAGTGTACCGAAACAGCTGTCACTGAATATATCTTAATAAATATGAAAATCAAATAAAACTAAGTTTTATTTTTATCTAATTAATGAATATGGATTTTCATCAAGTAAACACCAACTCAATTGATTATATTATTATTTAAGTAAAAGTTTATCACCTCACCTCATATTCTTTTTAGATCAGATTCAGGATGAAAGTTAAAAAATTGAATTGTACCTGTTGGTAGGTACCATCGTCCTCAACTTTGTTAAAATATTGTATATAAAATTAACTGGAGCGCTTTCGGAAGTTATCCTCCATCTTCTGCAGGTTGAGCTTCCACTACTCGTTGTTGTGTACGGTGATATATACTCCAACTGTTTGTAGCAGCAACTGACTTGTTTTTGACGATCTCGTATAATGGGTTTGTCTGGGGTGCGTTCTCATTAAGAAATTAGGTGTTATTTGTTTCCTTTATAATTTTGAGGTCTTCAAATATATTTATCCTAGCTGGAATGTTTTCTCGATGGATTATCGTGGGAGTTCAATTGTGTTCATTCGATGACCTGCGTTAATGAGATGTTTAGCATAGCTTGATTTATCACCCGCATGTATGAAATAACTTTCATCATATGACTTCACCTCAACGGAATTTGATATGAATTTTACTAGTCCAGATTCAGGACCTTCTTCAGTTCCATCCCAAGTTCATATAATCACAATTCATTTGATTCTTGTCCATCCCAAGTATTTTCACAACCTCTGTTGTGTTGTCTTGAAGAACCACCTCCTCTTCAAGACCACTTATCAACGGTCATGAAACTACTGAAACTGATTATCCGACCAATAAGTTATTAGATACAGATCATGTAAATGATGCTCAATATTAAATATACATAAAGGGACATCAATATGAACATCTGAGTAAATAAGATATAAATAAAATACCACATTTGATTGATTTCTAATTATGTATACTACAGATCCAACGCTGTGGTCTCGAGATAGCAGGCTGCTTTGTCATGCAGCAGGCCCTGGTTCAATTCCCGGTTGGGACAGGCTCCTAGGCGAGGTTTTCTTCGGGGTTTTTCCTCACCTGTAAGACAAATGTCAGGAAGCTTAGAGCCCAATGGTTCCCAAAAATCATCCGGCCATCATCATTCTTAACCGGTGTTGAAAGTAACGGGAAGCTACCACACCTATAATTCTCTAGTAAAGCTACAAAGCATAACATCAAAATGCTATGATTGCAGTGAAAAACCTGCCCTCTGGCTGAATTACTATGGATGAGAGTATATCCATCCATCCATAGTAATTATGCCCGAGGGCAGATCTTTGACTGCAATCATAGCATTTCCATGCTATGCTTGCAGCTTTACTAGGGAATTGTGTAGGTGTGGTAGCTTCCCGTTGCTTTCCACACCGGTGAAGGATGATGGTGATGGTGATATTGATAAGGATGATGGCCATATGATTTCGGGGACCGTTTGGGCCTTAAAGTTCTTCTGACATTTGTCTTACAGGCGAGGAAAAACCCCGATAAAAACCTCACCCAGAAAAACTGCCCCAACCGGGGATCGAACCCGGGCCCGCTGCGTGACAAGGCATCACGCTACCTCGAGACCACAGCGGTGGACAGTATATATATGTGATTTTTAAAATCTTTTTGATGACGTTCTGTAATAACTTCTCTTCCTTTTTCATTAATAATAAATCGAATCATATCATCAAGCATACTTTGAAATTTTGAAAAATCTTCTTTGTATAAATAAATTTTGTTTTTTATAATTAACTTCTCCTGTTTCAGAAAATTTTTTCTTACTTTCAGTTATAGTTAAATAATAATCACCTGCTCTTGTTAATGAAGAGGATATACGTACTGTATTTGAAAATGGAGGGCATATGGCTACTGTAGGAAGTATTGCTGTTCAAAAACCTTTTCTATTAAAAAAATGGATTTATACTTATGGAGGAGATAAAATATTATTAGGGGTAGATGTTAAAGATAATAAAATAGCAACTAATGGATGGACTAAATTTAGTGATTATCCATGATTATATATATATATATATATATATATATGCATGCATTAAGTTTACATGGTCTTTATAGGAAGCCAGATATAATGAGAACAGTTAAGTCTCGTAGACTGCGATGGGCAGGACATGTGGCACAAATGGGGAATGAAAGACATACATGGAAGCTTCTTGTTGGAAAACCAGAGGGAAAACGCCCAGTTGGTAGACGAAGAATGATGTGGGAGAATAACATTAACTATGATTTGAGGAAAGTAGATTATACAGGGGATGATTGGAAAACATTGGCTTGGGGTAGGGATATATGAGAGCTTATGTGCGTGCGGCCATGAACCTACGGGTTCGATAGTGCCAGTGAGTTAGTTATATGCATTAAGTTGGTACTTTTTACAAAGAGAACATTTCAATGTTTTCTCATTATTATGTATACATAAATGTACATTGTTAGTACTTTTGAGTAAATTACTTATTTCAAACAATACAATTGTTTCTTGTGATGATAAAATACATGTGAATCAACGTGATGCTTAAAAGTAAATGACTTATCACAAATCGAACATTTGAATGGTTTCACATTATTATGTATGCGTAAATGTCCAACAAGATTGTGCTTATAAGTAAATGACTTATTACAAACAGAACATGTATATCCTTTCACATCATGTATACGTAAATGCTTATTAAGAGTATACTTAAAAGCATATGTCTTATTACAAACTGAACATTTAAATGGTTTCTCATTATCTATACATAAATGTGTATTAAGTTTGTCCTTATGATTAAATGACTTATTACAAACAGAACATCTCAATCGTTTCTTATTATGTAAACGTAAATGGGAATTAAGTACATGCTTATGAGTATATGACTTATTACAAAGAGAACATTTGAATGGTTTCTCACTGCTATGTACACTTAAATGTGATATAAGATAGGTCTTACGAGTAAATGATTTGTCACAAACAGAACATTTGAACGATTTTTTCATTATTATGTATACGCATATGTTCCTCAAGATGGTATTTACGAAGAAATGACTTATTACAAAGAGAACATTTGAATGGTTTCTCATTACTGTGTATACGTAAGTGTGCATTAAGATTGGACTTACGAGCAAATGACGTGGGACAAAGAGAACATTTGAAAGGCTTCTCGTTATTATGTATGAGTAAATGTTCATTAAGAATGGACATCAGAACAAATGACTCATTACAAATAGAACATTTGAATGGTTTCTCATCATCATGTTTACGTAAATGTATAATAAGACTGCTCTTACAAGTAAATACCTTCATACAAATAGAACATTTTAATTCTTCCTCATGTATACCTAAATGTAGAATGAGTTTGGATCTCTTACTAAATGACTTATTACAATGGGAACAATTAAATGAGCCCTCATTATTTACAGGACAATGTAAACTTGAATGTTTTTTAAGTGCACTTTTCTGAGTGAATGACACATTACAAACAGAACATTTGAATGGCTTCTCAATATTATGTACAAGTAAATGTGTCTCAAGATAGGACTCCCGAAATGACTTATAACAAACAGAACATTTTAAAATTTACGTGTTACATATTTGTCTCTTCTTTTGGAATGCTTAATTTTATTGTAAATTCCAGCAATACTTTCATCACTCTGGTCAACCTGAAAATGTAACATTGTATTAACAAATATGTTAATAATTAAGATATTTGGTCTGTTTTTGTTGAACATATGTTTCAAGGCTTCTGAGCCCCATCATCAGCAATCACAGACAAAATATCTTAATTATTAAATAAAACCTCTTAATGTTATTTCCTATTCTATTTTTAAAACAAATATGTTATTATATCATAAGACAAACTTAAGTAACCTTGACTCCACAATACTATAAACTATATCCTAGCATCAATGTAAAGGCCAACTCATCATAATTTGTAAAAATGGTATATTATTTTCATTTAAAAATGCTTAATTTCATTAAAATTAGAAACAGAAACAACAGAAGAGCATATAAGTCTAACAAAATTTTGTACCGACAATTCTTTTTTTTACTTTTGATGGAAAAATGTTACAAACATCTCAGATTTGGCAATGGATAATCCACTTTCTCCATTTTTGGTGACTTTGTTTATGGGTTAACTGGAATGTCACATTACCAATGCTTACACATGGATATTTAAGTGTTGGAAGAGATATGTTGATATTTTCTCAGTAATAAATTCCAAATATATTGAGAATGCACTGATATTACTTAACTTTGAAGACAAAATTGAAATTTAGTATATAATTAGAAAATATTATATAAATCCGTTTTCTGGACCTGTATATAATAAGACATGAACACCAACAAAACATTGAATTTAATATCCACAGAAAAGATATTCTCACAGACTATTTAACTCATGCCCCAAAAGAGAGTCAATGATCAATCACGTTTCAATGAATTTTGTTTTACAACCAATGACAGTTGTGTTTCACCTCGCTCTTTATTGAATTATCTGTACAAGCTCCACCTCTTAATATTCTGAATAGGTCATAGCATTTTTAGCAATGACTGACTCTCCATCAAATACATTGAATATATCAAATACAGACAGATTTCTTCGAACTACGTATCTGATAATTGTCTTTTAAAATAATGATTTTACTGAGTTTACTAAAAAAAAATTAATTAATAACCCATAATGTAGGTTATAATATATAGTTTGATGTGCTTATTTTTTCTCCACTAGGTGTTTCTTACAATATTGCGATCCAGTGGGTTATCACTAATTGCAATTCTATTTGGCAATAAATAATATGATCAAGTTGCAGTGAATAAACAAAGGAAACATAACCACACATTTCTGATTTGTTTTCAAACATTGCCATTTACATTGAATATATAAACATTTTAAAATACCAAAAACTACATTTAAATAATGATTTTGAGTAAACAGCTTAATTTTAATCGTTAAATAGTCCTATCAAATGTCACTCTTAATTTCCAAATCCTCAAGATACATTCACGAGTAACTCAATGATTTGAAAATCACTACTGACATTAATTATTATAATAAATTATATTAAAACTTCAGGTTTTAATCATCATATAGCGCATAAACAAGCAATAATCAACAAATTAATATACATATTAACAAAAGTTTAAGAATAAAAAATAAATTTACATACTTTATTAAAATATAAATATGTTTAATTAAAAATGGGAAGGCATGTTTTAACTTTTATTTATTTGCATGCAAACTATGAATACATCATTTATAAAATTGAATATGTAATGACTGTAATGAGCAAACTATTGTTACAATTCAAATTTCAACAATGTAACAAAATGGCTGCAGGATTGTAATCTACAGACTTTTGTATTACATGTTCATATACTGTGACATTATCTTAAATAACATCATCTCAGCTAATATTTGGAAAATGACTGACATTTATGTTTTGTTTTGTCAGCACAGTGTCATTGAATTCCTTGTTAAAAAGGAAGAATCTACTGCTGAAATTCATCTCAGACTTCAACTCGCAAACTGAAGGAGATGTGTGTGTGGGTGCCAGAAGCGATAGGAGATGGGCGACACATTTCAAAGATGGCATCCCAAGCATGAAAAATTATCCTCATAGTGATTGCCCTTGAAATTGCCTCCATAGAAAGCAACAAGGAAAGATAATAAATAGTAAAGAGAATTTTTTTCTGTATTGACGTAGACTTTCACGGCCGGAGTTGCTATGATGACTGGCCAGTCTCAAGACAACCCTTGAGGATGCCAGATGCAGTCTCTGGCAAAACATCGGGGAACTACAAGCCTCACGACCACGGCTTACAGCCCGAAAATTTTCTTCAAAGATCATCATAGAATTTTTTTCTATTTTTGCCTGAACTGCAGATCAAATCCCGAACTTCAACTTTCCATGCTGACGCTTTGTCCACTGAGTTAATTCAAGCTACATTCCCATCCAAGCATAAATCCTCCCTTTACCTTAATCTCTTGGTCCCACATTCAATGCAATGAATCATTATTCACAAATACACAATGAATGGTGAGTGGAGAACATATTTTTAACAACTCAAATAATTTCAAATTTCTTTGATTCCGGCGGTTTCAGACAATATCTTGTTCCGCTTCAGTCATGACTTCCACTGATGAAATTCTCTGGTTGCTGATTTCTCTATGGTGGAAGTCATGACTGAAGAGGGACAAGATATTGTCTGAAACCGCCGGTATCAAAGAAATTTGAAATTATATGAGGTGAATCATTAAAAATATGTTCTCCACTCACTATTAATGATATAACCTCATAATGTTTACTTCCCAATATTAATTTAAGTATAACACAATGAATGGCTTCTACATTAAGAAGACATGAAGGGACTCCACACAGCTATAGCATTATTTATTAAATTAATATTAAGAAGCTCTAGCTATTAATATGACTGAAATAAATAAATTGATGTACACAACTAAACTATTGTAATCAATGGTAAAGAGAACATTTTTCTTTGCCTGAACCATGAGAAATCCTGAAGATGAAGCATGCTCTTTGAAAGGCCTAGATTTTAATAGTAGAAGGTAATATAGTAGATGATGACTGTTTTATCGGGTACAAAATTTTAAAATTGAACACAATTTTAACCTCAATAGTGTTCTACGTCCACCGCTGTGGTCTTGAGGTAGCGTGCTGCCTTGTCACGCAGCGGGCACGGGTTCGATCCCCGGTCGGGACAGTTTTTCTGGGTAAGGTTTTTATCGGGATTTTTCCTCACCTGTAAGACAAATGTCAGGAAAACTTTAAGGCCCGAACGGTCCCCGAAATCACGTGGCCATCATCCTTATCATCATCATCATCCTTCACCAGTGTGGAAAGCAACGGGAAGCTACCACACCTACAATTCCTAGTAAAGCTTTCCCCAAATCAGGAGTTGTATTTCTTCCCCCATAGTTTAAATGATACCTTTAACGCTGGATTTTAACGTCTTACAGTTTTAAAAGTCTGATCATTTTTTTTGGAATTGGCCTTTAGCACAACACAAGGCAACCTGGGAGAAATTTTAAGATCTTGACATCCAATGGTTCAGTTTCCTTGTGAGTAAATAATTTATTACAAACATAATATTTGAATGACTTTTGAGAATGTACAGCCTTTGAAATAATTGATGGCACACAGATAATTTTCAAGTCTCAAAACGAAGTCACTGTGCATGATCAGAGATTAGCTATTTAGTTCACAAGTATACAACTATTTGACAACTAAACCCTTTCTATTTCATTGTGTGTCGTGCAATGGAAAACAATTTTGTGTAAATAAGTAGTGTGGTAAATAATGGAAAAAAAAAAAAACACAAAGCAAAAGAAATGACAGAAAATTAATTTAAATAAGGACAAGAGAGAAAAAAAAAGCATGACAGTAGGATCACACACGCGACCTCATGCACGGGAAACAGAAGCTCCTTCCACTACAACACAACCATCTCTCCTACCTACTGTTTGTATGAAGCGATGCAGGACTTCAGGACTTATTTGAATAATGAAATTAGATATTAATTTAAATTAATCAGATGCATTTTGTGTTAGTAAAGCAAATAAATTATTTTATTGTTTAGTACACAAAGTAAATGTTAAACTGATAATATATAAAACTATTGATCTACCAGTTACATTATATGGACTCTTACTGTAAGGGAGGAAAGGACATTATGTGTATTTGAGAATAAAGTTCTTAGGAAAATTTTTATAAAAGCAAAACTTTTGAAATACGGAGGTTTGTTATTAAAATTAAGATTATTACACATCTTTAATATGTGTTGGATAAGCAAAGAAATTCCCAAAACATGGCTCATTGTAAAAGTTATATCAATTTTTAAAAAAGGAGACAAATAAAACAAGTAATTATAGAGGAATCAGTATTTTGAACTCTGTATATAAAATATATGCAGGGATATTACTTAATAGATTAAAACCAATAGCAGATGCATTGCTTTTAGAAGAACAGAATGGTTTTATACAAGGAAGGTCCTGCTCTGACAATATATTCACTAAGAGACAGATAATAGAAAAGAGACGAGAATTCAATTTACCCACATATTTAGCTTTCGTTGATCTTGAAAAAGCCTTCGATAAGGTGATAAGAAGAAAATTGTGGGAAATAATGAAGGCAAGAGGATACCCGGCTCAACTTATAGAAGTAATAAAAAGTATCTATAATGGCACAAAGATTACCCTGAATTTAGATAATTATTCCAGAGAAGAAATTTTAATAAATCAACGAGTTTGACAAGGGTGTACATTATCACCTACATTGTTTAATATATATCTTGACGAGGTTGTACGAAAATGGAAAAAATCAAGTCCAATAGGAATACAAATTAATAAGGAAATGAATATGAATATTTTAATGTAAGCAGATGATCTGGTAATCATACAGAAGTCAGAGGATGACTTACAAAGAGCCATTTACACGTTGAAACAATTAGGACTCTATTATAATCTCAAAGTCTCAACTTCAAAAATTAAAATTTTGGCTTTTCAGGGCAAAGTGCCAGTCAGAGCAAAAGTAATAGAACAGATAGCACACTTTAACTATCTTGGTTCAGATATAACATATAACTATGATTGGGATATACATAATAAATTAAACCGATATCAAATGATGTGTGGCACCATAAGAATCCTCCGAAAGACACGAAGAGAAACTCAGCTCAGGTTTTATAAAATTATGGCTGTTCCTTTTCTTTTATATGGATCTGAATGTTGGGTACTTACAAAAAAGATATCTCACACATTCAAGCCACTGAAATGGAATTTTTCAGATCTGTAAAAGGATATACACGCATGGATAGATTGCACAATGAATCAATAAGAAATGAAGTGGAGATATTTTCAATACTCGATAAACTAGAAGAGCACAAATATGAATGGAAAGAACATTTTGACAGAATGGACAATACAAGATTACCCAAAACGATCAACACCTACAAACCACATGGAAAAAGATCTTTGAGATGGGAAGGAAGAAGAAGGAACATTTTTGGACCAAAGAGAGATGAACAGACAGGTGAACGGATAAGATATACATAACAGTGAACTATATGGTCTTTATAAGAAGACAGATATAATGAGAACAGTTAAGTCTCGTAGACTGCGATGGGCAGGACATGTGGCATGAATGGTGAATGAAAGAGGTGCAGGAAGCTTCTTTTAGGAAAATCAGAGGGAAAACGCCGAGCTGGTAGACCAAGAATGTGGTGGGAGAATAACATTAACTATTATTTGAGGGAAGTAGATTATACAGGGGATGATTGGAAAACATTAGCTCAGGATAGAGATGTATGGAGAGCTTATATCCGCGCGGCCATGAACTTCCGGGTTCGATAGTGTCAGCGAGTTAGTTAGCATGTAAACAAAGTAATGAGACGTTACAATCGATATATCTATATATATAAACTTTCCTTTAATTAATTAATTTCCATATATTCCACTACATAGTAATTCTGCCCGAGAGCAGGTCTTTCACTGCAATCATAGCATTTTCAGCAGCTTCACTAGTGAACTGTAGGTGTGGTAGCTTCTCGTTTCTTTCCATACCAGTGAAGAATGATAATGATGATGGCCATATGATTTTCGGAGACTGTTGGGCCCTAAGCTTCCTGACATTTATTTTACAGGTGAGGAAAAACCCCGAAAAATATTTCATCCAGGAGCCTGTCCAGACCGGGAATATTTCCACATATATACAAATTTATTTATATGATCAAGTATGGTAACATGTAGGGATTATGAAAATTAACATTATTAAATAATAATAAATAAAAATATATATATACCTGACAAAAATCGAACGTGGGCACGCGTCATAAGAAAAAGAGCATCTCGCCGACTGCTCCACTGAAGCAAACGATATGAATGCTGTATGAAAATAGACATGCCGTCCGCTTTATACTCAAACGAGTCGTGACATGTAACAACATACTGGTGTGAATCGTTCATCAGAACTCTAACTTTCCGTCATCAAGAGTTGCACCATCATTTTTTTCAAAGACTGTACATATATGCATATGTAAGTTGGTACTCATTACAAACAGAACACTTCAATGTTATCTTATTATTACGTATACATAAACGTGCATTAAATTAAATGCTTATGATTTAATGACTTATCAAAATGACACTATGGTTTCTCATGATGATTCAATACGTGTAATCTAACATGATGCTTAAAAGTAAACACCTTATTACAAATGGGACATTTGAATGGTTTCACATTATTATGTATACGTAAATGTCCAACAAGATAGCCCTTATAAGTAAATGACTTATTACAAATGGAACATTTGAATTGTTTCGCATCATGTATAAGTAAATGTTTATTAAGAATAGACTTAGAAGTAAATGACTTATTACAAACTGAACATTTAAATGGTGTCTCTCTAACTATACATAAATGTGTATTAAGTTTGTCCTTATGATTAAATGACTTATTACAAACTGAACATCTCAATTGTTTCTTATTATGTAAACGGAAATGGGAATTAAGTACATGCTTATGAGTATATGACTTATTACAAAGAGAACATTTGAATGGTTTCTCATTACTATGTACACTTAAATGTGATTTAAGATAGGTCTTACGATTAAATGATTTGTCACAAACATCACATTTGAACGATTTCTCATTATTATGTATACGCATATGTTCAAGAAGTAGATATTTACGATTAAATGACTTATTACAAAGAGAACATTTGACTGGTATCTGAATAGTTTTTTGATTCCTATGTATACGTAGATGTGCATTAAGATTGGACTTACGAGTAAATGACGTGTTACAAAGAGAACATTTGAATGGCTTCTCATTATTATGTATAAGTAAATGTTCATTAAGATCACATTTACGAACAAATGACTTATTACAAAATGAACATTTGAATGGTTTCACACCATCATGTCTACGTAAATGATTAATAAGGCTGCACTTACGAGTAAATACGTTCATACAAATAGCACATTTTAATTGTTTCTCATTATGTATATATAAATGTAGAATAAATCTGGACCTCTTAGTAAATGACTTATTACAAATGGAACAATTAAATGAGCTCTCATTATTTACAGGACAATGTAATCTTGAATGTTTATCAAGTCCGCCTTTCTGAGTAAATGACACATTACAAGCAGAACATTTGAATGGTTTCTCAATATTATGTACAAGTAAATGTGTGTCGAGATAGGACTCCCGAAATGACTTACAACAAAGAGAACATTTTAAAAATTTACGTGTTAAGTATTTGTCTTGTCTTTTGGAACGCTTATTTTTAGTGTACATTCCAATAATATTTTCATCACTCTGGTCAACCTGAAAATTTAACATTATATTAACAAATATGTTGCAAACCCAAGTAACGTTGACTCCACAATACTAAAAACCACATCCTAGCAGATAATGAAAAAGTCAAGATAATTTGTAAAAAAATATATATCATTTTACTTTAAAAAATGGTTATTTCCTTAAAATTAGAAAAGAAAAATAGAAGAGCATGCAAGTCTAACAATATTATGTACCAATATTCTTTTTTCACTTGCGATGGAAACAATTTATAAACATATCTTAGGTTTGGCAACTTTCTCCATTTTTGGTGACTTTATTTATGGGTCAACTGGAATGTAAAATCACCAATGCTTACACATGGATATTTAAATGTTGGTAAAGATATGTTTATATTCTATGTGTAATAAATTCCATAAATATTGAGAATGCAATGAAATTACTCAACTTTCAAGATGATATTGAAATTTAGTATAGAATTACAAGAGAATAATTAAACCTGTTTTCTACACCTGTATATAATAAGGATTGAACACCAACAAGAGAATGAATTCAAGAACCACAGAAAAGATACTCTCACAGACTATTTAACTCATGCCCCAAAAGGAAGTCAATGACCAATCAAGTTTCAATGAATTTTGTTTTAAAATCAATCATAGTTGTGTTTAACCTCACTCATTATTGAATTATCTTTATCAACTCCTGCTTTTATGACAAAGAAAGCTCCTTTTTAAATTCTAAATAGGTCAAAGCATTATTTTGCAGTAACTGACTCTCCAACAAATACATTGAATATAGCAAATAATGAACAGATTCTTTCGAACTACACATCTGATAATTGTGTGTTCAATAATTGTTCTTAAATAATGATTTTACTGAGTTATTTACTAAAAAAATAAATTGATAACCTATAATGTTGGTTATAATATACAGTTTGATGTGTTTCATTTTTTCTTCAGTAGGGTGCATTCTTACAATATTGCGATCCAGTGGGTTATTGCTGATTGTGATTCTATTTGGCAATAATATGATTAACTTGCAGTGAATAACCAAATGAAACACATTTGTGATTTGTTTTCAAACATTGCTGTTTACATTGAATATACAAATATTTTAAAATAGCAGTAACTATATTTAAATAATGATTTTTGAATAAACAGCTTAATATTATTCATTAAATAGTCCTAACAAATGCCACTCTTGATTTCCAAATCCTCTAGATAAATTCACGAGTCACTGTTGTGATTCGTGAATTGAACAATGATTTGCAAATCAGTCATGACATTACTTATGATAATTAATAACTCAATGAGACATCTAGCAGGCAATTAAGATATTACTAGAACGATGAGGTCAATACGTTTTGTTTAGAGGTCTTTTTATTCAGGCTTGAGGGTCTTTTACAAGTCTGAATATATTCAGACTCTGGACCCATGGCTTAAAGTCCCTCCCAGAGAATTTGCTCCTTGGATTTTCCATCCTAAAAAATCCATTGACCCTGGTCAGGATTGAAACCACGACGGTCAAGACAGAGGCAAGGAGCATAACCATCAGTCCACTGCAGTTGCATATTTAATATTGGGAAAAAAAAAAATCCAAACAGAATTCTTACCTTCGATACACCTTTTATAAAAGGTACCAAATTTTCAGATATGGATGTCTCATCTTTAATGTCACTGTTTTTGGTTTCTAATTTCATGTCCTGCAAACAGAGGAAGGGAGTTTCAGTACATCAATAAACTGATAAATGCCATAATTTAAAAATACCATATGTCAATATATATGGATGGAAATCTCATGAGCTATGACAGCACAAGCAGTTACAGTAGCTTATCTAAACGTTTTAAATTGGCAGTAGCATAAGTTGGCCAGGGTCCACCCAAAAAATGTGAAAATATTCTAGATGAAAATTTAAATGCATAAGTTTAATTTATTTTTGCACTTTCTTCATGAAAAACACTCAAGATTAAAAATAAACGAGGATCCAGAGCAATAGTTACAATCGATAGAATTAAGAAGTCAAAGATGCATAAAAAAGCGTAATTTTGTTTTGTAGGCTGTCATTTGAAAACTCCCAATTCAAGAAGTATGATTAACTATAATCCACTATTAAAGATTGTTTTCTTTAAATGACAAACTATCTACGAGACATTGACTATTATCCAGTTATCATTTAACATCGTTTGGTATACACATTAAGGAATTGCTCAGATTAGATTATTAAACCAACATATATGTAGAAACGGTCCACCTCTGTGGTCTTGAGGTAGCGCAGGGGCCCACGTACGATTCCCGGTCTGGTTGGGCTCCTGAAAATGCTATGATTGCAGTCACAGAAATAGAAAGAAAAATTATGAACTTTAAAATTCCTGGAGAAAATAATTTGATTTGGAAGTTCATTGGTCAGCCAATGGCATCAAAACCTTGAGTCTTCAAGAAACTACAAATATGAGGTGAGTTGTGTATTTTCTAACTCAAATTATTTAAAAAATACCTCATAGTGTCAATTCCTTTAAATATTAAACACACACACATATATATATATATATATATATATATGATGTGTTTATTATTTATTTAACACTTCTCACTGAAGGATTAATCATATTTGTGTTCTAATGCCACCCACTGCACTTTTTGTTCTTTGGTTCTGTGTTGGATAGATAGATAGCATTAATGTGGTCTATTTTCAATTTATGCACCACTGTGGCAGACCCTTTACATAAATGTTGTGTATCACTGTAGAGAAAATTTCAGCGGGAAACCTTTCCTTATCTCCCTACAGCCCTGATTTGTAACTAACTGACTAGCATTTCTTCAGTCCCAAGAAGGACCTACTCCGAGGCCAACACTATGAGACACTCAGTACATTCATAAAGTGGTGAGTCAGTGTCTTTTGGCAGGTGGAATTAATTTCTATAGCAATAGAATTTCGAAATTTGCAGAACAATGAAAAAAAATGGAGACTATATAAAAAAGCAACAGAAAAGTCAGCTTTGTCTAAAAAATAAAGATTTAGATTCATAGCAATATATTGCTCAAGATTTTCAATACAGTGCTCATAAAATATTGTACTAAGAAATTATAAAAATGTTACATAATAACATATGAAACATAATTACGAGCTTCAATCAGCAATAAACACATCACCTCATATTATGTTTTCTCACTTGGAACATGTTTTGGTGAAATATCACCACCATTCTCAACTATAATCAAAATAAAATATTATCCAATATTAGAAAAGAAAATTCAAACAACATTCTCACCTTTGATATACCTTTAATAACTGTAACAATTTTTCAGATATGGATGTTCATCTTTAAAAATAAAAGTTGAAAGACCTCTTACCAGATGGCTAGAGAGCGTGGAACAGGATCTGAAGGTTATGGGAGTCCAGGGATGGAGAAGGAAGGCAGGCCTGCAATGAAAATGATTTGCAACGATCAATTTATAATTTAACAAATTTAATATGGAAATGTCAATTAACAAAACTACAATTATGGCATTTCATGGGAAGGACCCATACAAATTAAAATCTGTCTCCAGAATAAAATTTTAGAGATATCTAATCAATTTAAAATCTTGGATATTATCTCTCTATCTGGGATGAAAAGGATATCCCTGAAAAAATTACTGGCTATAATAAAAGTTTGAGAATTATTAATTAAGTTATGAAACCATCCCTTGTACAAAAAAGCACCAGATTACTTTTATATAACACTTTGGCTAGACCAGTGTTGACATATAGTAGTGAAGCAAGGACACTAAAAAGACAACATGAAAGCGGAATAACGGCTTGAGAAATGAGATTAATGTGCAGAACAGCGGGTTACACCATATGAGATTGGAAAAGCAACACCGATATCTTAAAAGAATTGAAGACTACACCAATTTTGGAATATATTAAACAGTACCAACTAATTTATTTAACTTTCACAGGGAAAGAACACTATGAGGTTTAATTTAATAATTAAATTAATGTTTTTATTACCTCACCTCATATCTTTTTTCTTCTATACTGCAGTTCGGAGCTTATCTCCATCGTCAGTAGCCTCTGGTCGACCGGTGTTATGTCGTTTCTTGGCGGTTTCCTTCTTACTTCTGTAAAGAAGGAAACCGCCAAGAAACGACATAACACCGGTCGACCAGAGGCTACTGACGATGGAGATAAGCTCCGAAACTGCAGTATAGAAGAAAAAAGATATGAGGTGAGGTAATAAAAACATTAATTTAATTAGTACCAACTAAATTGGAAACACCATTGTGAAAGAATGAGTTCAAATTGGATCCCCAAAGCGGTTTTTAATTATATACCAATAGGACGAAGATCGCTGGGCCATCCTACGAAACGCTGGAGAGAAAATGTTCTATAAGATCGTAACAGGCGTTGCCTAATACTTGGAAGGAAGAAGAAAGAACAAAACAATTTGTAATTTTAATACTAGATTTTTACATATATTGAGATTGCTATCATCATGCACACGGTACAAAATTGTAGTGTGAATATTTCATTAAAAAATTCCTTCAGACATCAATAAAAGTGTTAATTCTTATCCAATTTATACAAAATATATTTAATTCAATCTATGATAGAAAAATAACATTCAAGTAAAATATTTTCATACTGAAAACTTAATGTTTTAAAAATATGTTTTAACAGTGGACTTCTAAATAAATAAATATAACATTTGAATGGTTTTTTTATTATTACATAGATGCACATTAAGACTGATCATCTGAGTGAATAAGTTACTAGAAACAGATCATGTGAATGGATGCTCATTGTTATGTATATGTAATGACACATTAACACCGAACATCTGAGAAGGGAACTGTCAAACTTTACATGCCAAAACCTACCTTGAAATTTCTTCTAGAGAAGCATTGTGCTGTACAAAGGTCATGCCCAATAAAATTATCTGCCGTTTTTAGCTGCAAGACACAAATAATTGAAGCCAGAAACAAATAATGGCAACCCTTCTTCTTCTTCATGGTTTAGGCTTATTTACTAGCCTGTTCCGGCTCCAAATTGCTGCTCTTTCCATCTTTTCCTTGGTCTTCCCAAACATCTTCTTCCTCGTGGTGAATAGCTGTATGCTGCTTTTGGTATTCTATTCTCAGTCGTCTTTGCCAAGTGTTCTTTCCAGTTTGTTCTGTATTTCTATTGTTGAGTTTAATTCCTATATTTTTAGTTGTCTTATTTCTGTGTTATGTTTTTCGTCTGTTCTTTGATATCCTGCTATTGGTCTAAGGAATCTCATTTCAGCAGCTTGTATCCTGGCAGATTGTTGTGTTGTCACTGTCCATGTTTCGGATCCATAAGTAATAATAGGTACTGCCATTGTCTTGTATAATTTCATTATAGAGTCTTTCCTGACATTATTTTTTAAAGTTGTTTTTAGTGTACCTGTTATATAATTAAACTTATTTATTTTGTTATTTATATCTGTTTCTGCTGTGTATGATATTTCGCAACCTAGGAAGTTATATGTTACCACTTGTTCTATTGGTTTATTTTCTAATATTATCTTTGTCCAAACTGGATGAGCACCCTTGAAGGCCATTGTTTTTTATTTTTGTGAGGATATTTTCTTGCTGTATTTTTTTTTGATATTCCATTTAGTTTATATAGCAATAATGGCAACACATTATGCAAAATAGATGAATTTCCTGCATGAGTAAAGTGGAGTGTAATGTGGCATGCAGGCAGGATGTCAGGGTTATAGTGCGGCGGGATGCAGCATGCAGCCAGGTTGTCTGGGTTTTCCATTTCCCCAATTCAGGAGTTGTATTACTTCCCCCATAGTTTAAATGATACCTTTAACGCTGGATTTTAACGTCTTACAGTTTTAAATGTCAGATCATTTTTTTGGAATTGGCCTTTAGTACAACACAAGGCATCCTGGGACAAATTTTAAGATCTTGACATCCAATGGTTCACAGTTTCCTTGTGAGTAAATAATTTATTACAAACATAATATTTGAATGACTTTTGAGAATGTACAGTCTTTGAAATAATTGAAAGCACACAGATAAATTTCAAGTCTCAAAACGAAGTCACTGCACATGATCAGAGATTAGATATTTAGTTCACAAGTATACAACTATTTGAGAACTAAATCCTTTCTATTTCATTGTGTGTCATGCAATGGAAAGCAATTTCGTGTAAATAAGTAGTGTGGTAAATAATGAAAAAAAACACACAAAGCAAAAGAAATGACAGAAAATTAATTTAAATAAGGACAAGAGAGGGAAAAAAAGCATGACAGTAGGATCCAACACGCGACCTCATGTACGGGAAACAGAAGCTCCTTCCACTAGACCACAACCATCTCTCCTACCTACTGTTGGTATGAAGCGATGCAGTACTTCAGGACTTATTTGAATAATGAAATTAGATATTAATTTAAATTAATCAGATGCATTTTGTATTAGAAATGGAAATAAATTATTTTATTTTGTTTAGTACACAAAGTAAATGTTAAACTGAAAATATATAAAACTATTGATCTACCAGTTATATTATATGGATGTGAAACATGGATTCCTACTGTAAGGGAGGAAAGGAGATTACGAGTATTTGAGAATAAAGTTCTTAGGAAAATTTTTATAAAAGCAGAACTTTTGAAATACGGAGGTTTGTTATTAAAATCAAGATTATTACACATCTTTAATATGTGTTGGATAGACAGAAATTCCCAAAACATGGCCCATTGTAAAAGTTACATCAATTTTTAAAAAAGGAGACAAATAAAACAAGTAATTTTAGAGGAATCAGTATTTTGAACTTTGTATATAAAATATATGCAGGGATATTACTTAATAGATTAAAATCAATAGCAGATACATTGCTTTTAGAACAGAATGGTTTTATACAAGGAAGGTCCTGCTCTGACAATATATTCACTATGAGACAGATAATAGAAAAGAGACGAGAATTCAATTTACCCACATATATAACTTTCGTTGATCTTGAAAAAGCCTTCGATAACGTGATAAGAAGAAAATTGTGGGAAATAATGAAGGTAAGTTGGTACCCAGCTGAACATATAGAAGTAATAAAAAGTATTTATAATGGCACAAAGATTACCCTGAATTTAGATAATTATTCCAGAGAAGAAATTTTAATAAATCAAGGAGTTTGACAAGGGTGTACATTATCACCTACATTGTTTAATATATATCTTGATGAGGTTGTACGAAAATGGAAAAAATCAAGTCCAATAGGAATACAAATTAATAAGGAAATGTATATGAATATTTTAATGTATGCAGACAACCTGGTAATTATACAGAAGTCAGAGGATGACTTACAAAGAGCCATTTACACGTTGAAACAATTAGGACTCTATTATAATATCAAAGTCTCAACTTTAAAAAAATTAAAATTATGGCTTTTCAGGGCAAAGTGCTAGTCAGAACAAAAATTATTGAACAGATAGCACACTTTAACTATATTGGTTCAGATATGATTGGGATATAGATAATAAATTAAACTGATATCAAATGATGTGTGGCACCATAAGAAGAATCCTCCGAAAGACACGAAGAGAAACTCAGCTCAGGTTTTATAAAAATTATGGCTGTTCCTTTTCTTTTATATGAATCTGAATTTTGGGTACTTACAAATAAAGATATCTCACGCATTCAAGCCACTGAAATGAAATTTTTAAGATCCATAAAAGGATGTACACGCATGGATAGATTACACAATGAATCAATAAGAAATGAACTGGAGATATTTTCAATACTCGACAAACTAGAAGAGAACAAATACAAATGGAAAGAACATTTTGACAGAATGGACAATACAAGATTACCCAAAACGATCAATACCTACAAACCACATGCAAAGGAAGAAGAAGGAAATTTTTGGACCAAAGAGAGATGAACAGACAAGTGAATGGAGATTTACTTAACAGTGAATTATATGGTCTTTATAAGAAGCCAGATATAATGAGAACAGTTAAGTCTAGTAGACTGCGATGGGCAGGACATGTGGTATGAATGGGGAATGAAAGAGGTGCATGGAAGCTTCTTGTAGGAAAACCAGCGGGAAAACGCCCAGTTGGTAGACCAAGAATGAGGTGGGAGAATAACATTAACTATGATTTGAGGGAAGTAGATTTTACAGGGGATGATTGGAAAGCATTAGTTCAGGATAGAGATGTATGGAGAGCTTATGTCCGCGCGGCCATGAGCTTCTGGGTTCGATAGTGCTAGTGAGTAAGTTAGCATGTAAACAAAGTAATGAGACGTTACAATCGATATATGTATATATATGAACTGTTTCCTTTAATTAATTTATTTCCATATATTCCACTACATAGTAATTCTGCCCGAGAGCAGGTCTTTCACTGCAATCATAGCATTTTCAGCAGAATTACTAGTGAACTGTTGGTGTGGTAGCTTCCCGTTTCTTTCCACACCAGTGAAGAATGATAATGATAAGGATGATGATCATGGCCAGATGATTTTCGGGGACCGTTGCGCCCTAAGCTTCCTGACATTTATTATACAGGTGAGGAAAAACCCCGAAAAAATCTCACCCAGGAGCCTGTCCCGACCGGGAATATTTCCGTACATATGCAAATTTATTTATATGATGAAGTCTGGTAACATGTAGGCATTACGAAAATTAACGTTATTAAATAATAATAAATAAAAAATATATATACCCGACAAGAATCGAACGTGAGCCCGCGTCATAAGAAAAAGAGCATCTCGCCGACTGCTCCACTGAAGCAAACGATATGAATACTGTATGAAATAGACTTATGCCGTCCGCTTTATACTCAAACGAGTCATAACATGTAACAACATACTGGTGTGAATCATTTTTCAGAACATTCTGTCATCAAGAGTTGCACCATCATATTTTTCAAAGACTGGTGTGAATCGTTCATCAGAACTCTTAACTTTCCGTCATCAAGAGTTGCACCATCATTTTTTTCAAAGACTGTACATATATGCATATGTAAGTTGGTACTCATTACAAACAGAACACTTCAATGTTATCTTATTATTACGTATACATAAACGTGCATTAAATTAAATGCTTATGATTTAATGACTTATCAAAATGACACTATGGTTTCTCATGATGATTCAATACGTGTAATCTAACATGATGCTTAAAAGTAAACACCTTATTACAAATGGGACATTTGAATGGTTTCACATTATTATGTATACGTAAATGTCCAACAAGATAGCTCTTATAAGTAAATGACTTATTACAAATGGAACATTTGAATTGTTTCGCATCATGTATAAGTAAATGTTTATTAAGAATAGACTTAGAAGTAAATGACTTATTACAAACTGAACATTTAAATGGTGTCTCTCTAACTATACATAAATGTGTATTAAGTTTGTCCTTATGATTAAATGACTTATTACAAACTGAACATCTCAATTGTTTCTTATGTAAACGTAAATGGGAATTAAGTACATGCTTATGAGTATATGACTTATTACAAAGAGAACATTTGAATGGTTTCTCATTACTATGTACACTTAAATGTGATTTAAGATAGGTCTTACGATTAAATGATTTGTCACAACATCACATTTGAACGATTTCTCATTATTATGTATACGCATATGTTCAAAAAAGTAGATATTTACGATTAAATGACTTATTACAAAGAGAACATTCAACTGGTATCCGAATAGTTTTCTCATTGCTATGTATACGTAGATGTGCATTAAGATTGGACTTACGAGTAAATGACGTGGCACAAAGAGAACATTTGAATGGCTTCTCATTATTATGTATAAGTAAATGTTCATTAATATACTTATGAAAAAATGACTTATAACAATACGAACATTTGAATGGTTTCACACCATCATTAATTATATTATTTTTGGTCTGGACATCTTACCTCAATATTAATGTTGATTTGTTCTTGGACATGTTTCAAAACAATTCTCTGTTTTATCTTCAGCTTTCCCAGACTGAAACATGTCCAAGAACAAATCAACATTAATATTGAGGTAAGATGTCCAGACCAAAAATAATATAATTAAAATAACCTCAAAATATAACTTCCTAAAATTAAATATTAATCACACCATCATGTTTACGTAAATGAATAATAAGACTGCTCTTACAACTAAATACCTTCATACAAATAGCACATTTTAATTGTTTCGCATTATGTGTATGTAAATGTCGAATAAATCTGGACCTCTTAGTAAACGACTTATTACAAATGGAACAATTAAGTGAGGTCTCATTATTTGCAGGACAATGTAATCTTGAATGTTTAACAAGTGCGCCTTTCTGAGTAAATGACACATTACAAGCAGAACATTTGAATGGTTTCTCAATATTATGTACAAGTAAAAGTGTCTCGAGATAGGACTCGCGAAATGACTTACAACAAACAGAACATTTTAAAAATTTAGGTGTTAAGTATTTGTCTTGTCTTTTGAAACGCTTATTTTTATTGTACATTCCAATATTTTCATCACGTTGGTCAACCTGAAAATTTAACATTATATTAATAAATATGTTGCAAACCCAAGTAACCTTGACTCCACAATACTAAAACCACATCCTAACAGATAATGTAAAATGTTAACATAATTTGTAAAAAATATTTTAGTTTAAAAATGGTTATTTCCTTAAAATTATAAATAGAAACAACAGAAGAGCATACAAGTCTAACAATATTATGTACCAATAACTCTTTTTTCACTTTTGATGGAAACATTTTATAAACATATCTCAGGTTTGACAATGGATAATCCATTTTCTCCATTTTTGGTGACTTTATTTATGGGTTTAACTGAAATGCTTACACATGGATATTTAAGTGTTGGTAAAGATATGTTGATATTCTATGTGTAATAAATTCCAAAAATATTGAGAATGCACTGAAATTACATAATTTTCAAGATGGTTAACTTTTATAGGAATTAATCACTATGAGGTTTAATTTATGGTGAAATTAAATGTTTCTTACCTCTCCTCATATAAATTTACTAAGTTGATCGCGATTTCGAGACTATAACTGTCTCATCATCAGAACTTTGTTGGCGACTGGTGTTATGTCGATCGGAAGAAACTCTTCTTCTTCCCTATGTTGGTGGACCGATGAACCTCTGGATCAGGTCAAAATTTACGGGAATTTCGAAGTTCATAAGTTTTCCTTTGTTTTTCTGAATGTGGATCTTTTCCCAAACCGTGAGTTCCTTTTGTTTGTCTATTTGTTTAATTAGACTGGCTTTTGATTCAATTAAATGTTTTTCGGACCAAGCATGAGCAGCTACTGCTGACTTTTCTACTTCTCCACTTTTGATGTTTCTAAGATGTTCTTTCACCCTTGTTTTCAAATTTCTTTTCGTTTTTTCAAATACAAACTTTGTCACAATCCTTGCATTTTATCTGATAAATTCCTGATTTGTTTTCATTTTCAATTCTTTCATTTTTATTAGTTTTAATTATCCTATTAAGGCTGTATTCATTCTTTGGTGCTAATCTTATATTAAACTTTTTGATTTTTTTTTAAATTTATAGTGTTTCGATGGATGGTAAGTGAATTTCTTGAATTTTATTTTTTCTGTTTCTTTTATAAGTTTGCTTTCATTTATTAATTTTTGTCTTTTAAATTTATTTATTTTCTTGTGTACCATATTTTCTTCATAACCGTTATCTATTGCAACATTAATTATGTGTTCTTTTTCTCTTTCATAGTTTTCTTTGCTCATAGGTGTATTTACCAATCTATGTGTCAAAGTATTGAATACTGCCTATTTGTGAGAAAAATGGTTGAATCCTGAAGCTTTAATATAGTTGTCAATATGTGTATTCTTTCTATAAATTCCAAATTCTCAAGATGGTATTGAAATTTAGTATAAAATTACAAGAGAATAACTAAATCTGTTTTCTAGACCTGTATATAACAAGGAATGAACACCAACAAAACAATGAATTCAAGAACCACAAGAAAGATACTCTCACAGACTATTGAACTCATGCCTCAAAAAAGAGTCAATGACCAATCAAGTTTCAATTAATTTTGTTTTAAAATCAATCATAGTCATGTTTCACCTCACTCTTTATTGAATTATCTTTACCAACTCCTGTTCTTGTGATAAAGAAAGCTCCTTTTTAATATTCTGAATAGATCAGAGCATTATTTTGCAGCAACTCACTATCCAACAAAGACATTGAATATAGAAAACAATGAACAGATTCCTTCGAACTACACATCTGATAATTGTGTGTTCAATAATTGTGTTTTTAAACAACGATTTCACTGAGTTATTTACTAAAAAAAATAAATTGATAACTTATAATGTTGGTTATAATATACAGTTTCATTTTTTCTTAGTAGAGTGAATTCTTAAAATATTGCAATCCAGTGGGTCATTGCTGATTGTGATTCTATTTGGCAATAACATGACTAACTTGCAGTGAATAAACAAATGAAACATAACCACACATTTGAGATGTTTTCAAACATTGCTGTTTACATTGAATATACAAATATTTTAAATAATGTATTTAAATAATGATTTTTGAATAATCAGCTTACTTTTATTCATTAAATAGTCCTAACAAATGCCACTCTTGATTTCCAAATCCTCTAGATAAATTCATGAGTCACTGTTGTGATTCGTGAATTTATCAATGATTTGCAAATCAGTCATGACATTACTTATGATAATTAATAACTCAATGAGACATCTAACAGGCAACTAAGATATTACTAGGACGATGAGGTCAATACATTTTGTTTATAGGTCTATTTATTCAGGCTTAAGGGTATTTTACAAGTCTGAAAATCTTCAGACTCTGGACCCATGGCTTAAAGTCCCTCTCAGAGGATTTGCTCCTTGGATTTTCCATCCTAAAAAATCCATTGACCCCGGTCAGGATTGAAACCACGACGGTCAAAACAGAGGCAAGGAGCATAACCATCAGTCCACTGCAGTTGCATATTTAATATTGAAAAAAAAAAATTAAAAATAAAAATCCAAACAAAATTCTTACCTTCGATACACCTTTTATAAAAGGTACCAAATTATCAGATATGGATGTCTCATCTTTAATGTCACTGTTTTTGGTTTCTAATTTCATGTCCTGCAAACAGAGGAAGGGAGTTTCAGTACATCAATAAACTGATAAATGCCATACGAGACACAGAGAACATTCATAAAGTGGTGAGTGAGTGCCTTTGGGCAGATGGAATCAATTTCTATCGCAATGGAATTTTGAAACTTGCACAACAATGGAAAAAATGCAGAGTCAAAAAGTGACCAAAAAGTCTGCTTTGTCTAAAAAATAAAATTTAAGGTTCATAGCAAGAGGTTGCTCATGATTTTCAATACAGTTCTCGTAAAATACTGTACAAAGAAATTATAATAAATAATAGTTTTAAAAAACTAAAACAACACGCTTTATTAGGAAACCGAACTAAAAAAATGAAAAATAATTTTAATTTCCAACACGGTTGGGATAAAATTAAAGTGGTCAACAAAAAAATAATCTCCAACACATCTAGAATAAAGCTAGAGTTATCTACAAAGAGAAATAATTTTACTATCAGAAGCGTGGGGTGCTTTTTACGGTTCTTATATTTTCTTCTTAGAGACTTTACTTTTACCAATATCTGTTTATTGTCAAATATATTAATTGATATAGAGCACCCCACGCTTTTGATGGTAAAATTATTTTCGTTTTTTAGATAACTCTAGTTTTATTCTAGATGTGTTGGAGATGATTTTTTTGTTGACCACTTCAATTTTATCCCAAGCGTGTTGGAAATTAAAATTATTTTTCATTTTTTTAGTTTGGTTTACAAATAAAGCGTGTTGTTTTAGTTTTTTAAAACTATTACTTATTTTTTAGTTTTAATATTTTACAGAATAAGACAAAAATGTAAATATTTTTTAATTCGATACTATTGTATTATGAGCTAAAAAGTAATACTCTTCTAAAAAAAAATCCCCCTATCCTGATATCAACCAGCGACCTATGGATTACTGAAATTATATACCACTACAGTCCACCACCCTACCAACTGAGCTACCACAACGATAGACTAAAAAGTCGATACGTCCGCAATCTATTATACCGATCTTTATTTTTTTGATGTCCTGGTGATCGTAGTTAGGATCTTAGAAACAAAAATGAAATTATTATATTGTCATTGGTTCTTTACAAGTATACAAGGTTTCAAGTGCTTCTAAGTGGGTGAAAATCGTGTTCAAAGATTCCATTACATAGATACAAAGACACTTTTGATTTTCTGATGATTCTGGCCAGGATTTTAGAAAAAAAAATGAAATTATTGTATTGTCACGGGTTCTTTACAAGTATACAAAGTTTTCAAGTCGATCCAATGATTTTAAGTGGGTGAAAATCGCGTTGAAAGATTCCATTACATAGATAGATACAGGTGATGCTAATATAAAGCAGGTAAAAATGCTACATAATAATATATGAAAAATAATTACAAGCTTGAATCCTCACCTCATATTTTGTTTCCTCATTTGGAACAAGTTTTGGTGAAGTATCGTCACCATTTTTAACTATAATCAAAATCAAATATTTTAGAAAAGAAAATTGAAACAAAATTCTCACCTTCGATATATCATTCATGACTGGTACCAAATCTTCAGATATGGATGTCTCATCTTTAATATCAATATATTCGTTTTCTGACTTCATGTCCTGCAAAAATGAAGGAAATTTATTACATCAATAAACCGATAAATGCCATAATTTATAATAACGTAAGTCAATATTCTATCTACAGCCCTCATTTGGCACCCTCTGACTACCATTTCTTCAGTACTAAGAAGGATGTACTGCAAGACCAACACTACGAGACACAGAGAACATTCATAAAGTGGTGAGTGAGTGCCTTTGGGCAGATGGAATCAATTTCTAACGCAATGGAATTTTGAAACTTGCAGAATGGTGGGAAAATTTGTGCAACGAAATGGAGACTATGTAAAAAAGTGACAGAAAAGTATGGTTTGTCTAAAAAATATAAATTAAAAAACATAACAATAGATTGCTCATGACTACTACAAGGCAATTAATGATTTTGCATCTTTTTCTTATGAAGGTTGAAACATTGTTTGCATATATAAAAATGTATGGCATTAAAAAACGGATTAGATAAAAGCAATTCGTTAGGGCATTTTTTTTTGCATTTTCTTAACTTTTTTAGGGATAGGTCATTTTTTGGCAATTTTTAGGTCATTTTGAGCAATTTTTTACACTTTTCCGAAAGGCTGTGACATTATTTTAATTTGATTTATAGTATTATTATAATTTAGTATTTTTCCTTTTCAATACAATTTCTTGGTATTAAGTAGATGTTTTGATAACTACTACCCCTATTTTTCAAGGTATGAGCATAATGAACTTTCCCACTTCTAGGAATTTTATTCAATTTCTTAGAGCTCATGCTAGCTTTTACCCCTATTTTGATTGTTAACTGCAATTCAAAATTGTTGTAAAAGTGCACTGTATAATTAAAATGGATTTTCTGCAATAAAAGGTACACTAATATGTATGTTTTAAATACTTTAATCTTAATATTTTGATGTCAAGTTAAATTTTATGGAATTCATATTTTGATGTCAGTTAAATTTTATGTAATTGAATAATCAAGTGAGTATTTAATCTAATAAATAGTATTTTTATTTATTAATTAAATAAAAATAAAACGTAGTTTTATTTGATTTTCATATTTATTATATAATTCAGTGACAGCTGTTTCGGTACACTGTACCTTCTTCAGACATGTTAACAAATTATGAATTGTGTTCCAACTGATCTAAGCAACAATACAACAATATTTATTTAATTTTTTTAATTTAACAAAGGGGATTCATTCAAATCAAGTTGAGAATTTAACAGTTTTTTACTACTTTTAAACTTATTAATTTCTACAGCCTCCAAAAGATCTAACTTCATACCCTTATCACAAATATGTAAAATTTCAAAATTTAGATCGAAACAATGATTAAATTGGAATAGGTGGTTAGCATAGTTTGAATTTTCTAAATTTCTGTTATATGCTCTCATGTGTGTCTCATCATTTTTATTGGTATTTCTTAACTTTTTATTCGTCAAATTTATTTTATTTGTCATTTTTTGTATTTTTTAGGTCATAAATGCATTTTTTATTTTGCATTTTTTACCAATTTATAGGTCATTAAATGCCTTGCCCTATGACTTTCAATATGGTGCTCGTAAGATACCGAACTAACAAATGAAATGTCAACCATTGCATGCCAAAACCTACCTTGAAATTTCTTACACAGAAGCATTGTGATGTACAAAGGCCATGTCCAAAATATTATCTGCTGTTTTTAACCATAAAGCATTAAAATCCAGCACCAATTCACTCATTTAAAATATGGGGAAGTAATACAACTCATTAATTGGCAGACTGGATAACCCTCAACTGCGCTGCATCCTGCCTCACTTTATTCCACTCTTAGGGTCGTATCTATAAACGTATTAGACCGTAAAAGCCGTTCTCTGCTGAGAAAGCTGCATACAAAGACATTTTTCCGTACTCAAAAATCTGTTTATTCCTAAGCTACCTGGCGAGGTGACTTTGCAGGGAACGAATCGTGAGCAACCCAATGGACTTTGAAACCTTACTTGCGTACCTTGCTGCTTTATCCAAGATGTCAGACCTTGAAGACTTCGATCATGTTTTCAGTATACGCGAAGAAGAGGAATTTGATAAGAGCCTACCAAAGAATTCAAGTGGAAGAACAGGAAAATCGGCATAATATCGCGCGATGCAGACGTCGTCATATACGGTATTATTTGCGGGACACAAGCGTAAATGCGTTCCTCTAGCAGGCAAAAGTAATGGTAGTGGTTTTATCGTTGAGAATTCTGGGAAATTTCTTGCCAATATTACGAAAAAAAACTAGTTTCATGCATGACCAGTCACTAATTCAAACTTTGCATGTTCTCATGGAAAACTCAACTCACCAGAGATTAATGTATTTGCATGTGGCCCTTAATCATGCAAGGAGTCCATCTCCTCTGTACAGTATGTTGCCATTGCTGGATTCTAGCTTCGGTTATGTGCCTTGCAGTTAAAAAAGGCATACAATTTTTTAGACACAGCCTTGGTACATCACAACTCCTCTCTAGGAGAAATTTCAAGGTAGGTTTGGGCATGCAGTGGTTGACAGTTCTCTTGTAAGTAATTATAAAAATGCTACATAATAAGATATGAAACATGATTAAGAGCATGAATCAGCGATAATCACACCTCCTCAATAAAAGTCTTCTTAACAGATTCAGGACCAGGCACTGAGCAGGGCATTTAAACCCACACGCCAGCCATTTAAATACCCCAGCTACCCTTTTCGTGGCACTTCAGAAAATGGACCATTATTCACAAACTATTAGTCATAGAAAATTCAAATTTTGTACATACCTAAAGGAGATATCCTAGTAGGATTTGATGGTGAAATAACGTGGGTGATTGACATCACATGGTATCGGCGTATCAATTTTAGGAAGTGGAAGTTCATCTTCACTTTCACTTTGTGAATTTTCTAATTCAGGAATCAGTTCATCACCTGAATCATCATTATACAAAATATTCACTAATTCTTCTTCAGTGAAATATTTTTCTTTCGCCATGGTTTCACTCACGCACAAACAACAGTGCGATAACGAGAAACATATACGACTGCATTGGAGCAAGTTTGGGTGAACGAATTCCATGTGTTGTTTGTTTTAAAAATAAAAGGGGATTCACCAAGGTTAAACGTGTCAAACGGGAATGGAAAATGTACATTCACATGCCATCTATGATCTCCAAGACATACTAAGCCAACACAATATTTAGGCGCCGAATATAAACGTGGTTTGTTCGCACCCGCTCTAAAGCGAGTTAACTGACCGATGGCTGCATACACAATAGTCTCTTTAAACGCCTTAACTGGTTTACGGTACTGAATGTGTTAACAGAAGCTGCCATTTGCATAATCGAGCAAATATTTGTAGAATTTGGCGCTCGAGAATTAACAGGTTAGAGAAAAATTTGCATTTAGATTGGAATGTTCAAGTAGCTCAGTTGGAAGAGCATTGGCATAGAAAGCCAGGTCCTGGGTTCAAATCCCAGTCTGAGTATATATTTTTCTTTTCAAATATAATTTGTACATCACCTCATATTTTATTTTCTCACCTAGAACATGTTTCGGTGAAGCATCATCACCAATGTCAACTTTAATCAAAACAAAATATTATCTAATATTGAAAAAAAAAATCCAAACAAAATTCTCACCTTTGATAAACCTTTTGTGAAAGGTTCCCAACTTTCAGATATGGATGTCTCATCTTTAATAACAACATTTTTGGTTTCTAATTTCATGCCCTGCAAACAGATGAAGTTTCAGTTGATCAATAAATAAATGCCATAATCTACGGAGGGTTGTTTCTATTCTCTGATAACAAATGATTTTAAGTTTTACCTTAAGAAAAGGTGTGTCTCCACCATCGAGCATGCTCTAATTGATGGACCTTCACCCAAGCTATGGTTCGGCATCGGAGTTTCCGCTGCAGAAGACTCTTATGCAGCACAAACATGTCTAGAAGTTCCCACTCCTCTTTATATGCTTTCCAGAGACCGTCTATTGTTCGTGGACACCTGTTTCCCAATGCCCTTTGATGGCCCTTCACCAGAGCTATGGTTCGGCATTGGAGTTTCCACTGCAGAAGACTCTTATGCAGCACAGCCATGTCTAGAAGTTCCCACTCCTCTTTATATGTTTTCCAGAGACCGTCTATTGTTCAAGGACGCCTGTTTCCCAGTGCCCTTTTGAAGAGTCCAAAGACACAAAGTCCATCGGTGATGTATCAGGAGACTTCACTGGGATGTTGCTGAATGGAATAGCATGTATTCCAGTTTCCTGCTCCATTTCTCCAGGAATGCCAAGGTTGAACCCGAAGTGTGACTGGAGGCCTTGTCTTGGTGCACCCAGACTTGGTTTTTGTCTGTACCATAGAGAGCTGGGATTTCAGTCGGGTAAATTGGGGTGGGAACTTCTTCTTGGTAGTACTGGGAGTTGATTTTGGCCTTTTTAGCTACTCTACGAATGGTCAGTTTTTCATTGTAGCAATATCCCGCGATGACCATAAATCCCTTGGAGAAACTTTCTCTGTATTCGGCATACCACTTTTGAAAATTTTTTTCACCCCTTTCTCTATAGTAAATTGCCCGAGGTTTGTTGCAGTCTCCTAGATAAACATATGCTTCATCAAGTGTGACCAAAAATTTCCATTTTTCTCCTGCCAGGTGCTTTTCATAGTTTCCTGCTGTTGGTGCGGCATTCGGCAATGTGACCTGGCAACAATTTATGAACCCTGTTTTTGTGGTGCTTCTCCAAGTTTAAATCTTTGTTTATTATGGTGTTTACAGTTTTAAGGGACATTCCCAATCTGTTCGCAATCACCCTTTGTGTGGCAGGGTTACCACCAGAGATAAGGACCTTGACCTTTCTGATTACATCTGGGGTACGGGTAGTAGCAGGTCGTGGATTTGCCGGTTTTTTTTTCCCTTTTGGAATTAATCCTAAGCGACCCTTTCCTTTTTTATTAAGCACTGAGCTAATTCCATACTTTGACACCATAAAATTACGTTTTTGCAAGCCTCAATAATCGCGGAATAACTATAATTAGCGTCAGAAAGGGCAGTAATGTACCCTTCCCAAAACGGGTCTATCTTCTTAGGCATTATGAGAGCAACACGTGTGCGAGTGTAACAGAAGCAGCACACTGACTGGTTTGATCACCTCGCATGCTCCTGTCGTGATGACTCACACTCAAACGTCACAATCTACTTGGCAAATCGTTATCAGAGATCGGAAACAACGCTCCGTACAATAACGTAAGTCAACACATTATACAGATGGAAATCTGATGCATGAGTTAGGACAGCACAACCAGTTACACAAGCTTATCTCTTTTTTTTTACCGATGCCACCAAGTTGTCTAATGACATTCATGGTATTCTCTACTGACACTGGCGGAATTGTAACCACTTTTTCAAGCTGGGGCACATGGAAGGTGAAGTTACGTTGCCCCAATAATATGATAGGTAATTAATGATAATGAAGTACCAGTAAAGTCCTTAAACCTAAATGTAGACCAAAATCATTCCCTTTTAAGAAAAAAATATTTTTTTTTTGCAAATGCCCCAGGTTGTCTTTCAACATTCCTGGTGTTCTCTCCTGGCATGGTGTATTTGTAACCCATTTCTGAGGTTGGGGCGCATGGAGGGCAGGGTTACGTTGCCCCGATGATATGAGTGATGATGATGATAGTGGTGCGCCAGGAGAGTCCCTAATCCTAAGCTTAACCTAAGATGAATATGAATGATGATGATTGTAATGGCCATATGATTTCGGGGACCGTTAGGGCCTTAAAGTTTTCCTGACATTTGTCTTACAGGTGAGGAAAAACCCCCGTAAAAAACCTCACCCAGAAAAACTGTCCCGACCGGGGATTCAACCCGGGCCTGCTGCATGACAAGACAGCACTCTACCTCGAGACCATCTGATGTTACGAGGTTCAGGTGAACTACTACTTATTCCCTCTGTTGATGGATCGATGAACCTCTGAATAAATCAAATTCCCCAGGAATTTCAATATTCATTATCCTATTTTTATTCTTCTGGACATAAATCATCTCCCGAAAAGTGAGTTCTTTTGTGTTCATATTTGAAAAGAAAAATAAACGCCTAGACTGGGGTTTGAACCCAGGACCTTTGACTCTCTATGTCAATGCTCTTCAATCTGAGCTACCTAGGCATCCAATCTAAATGTGTATATTTCTCTTATACATAGTTTAGATTGGACGCCTAGGTAGCTCAGATGGAAGAGCATTGACATAGAGTGTCCAAGGTCCTGGGTTCAAACCCCAGTCTAGACATATATTTTTCTTTTCAAATATGATTTGGCCATCATTAAGATGTTTAAATTAACATTCATTTGTGTTTTCTAACTGTTTTAATAATTTAGTGTTAATAAACACAAAAGAACTCACCATTTGAGAGAAGATCTACATCCATAAGAATAAAAATAGGATCATAAATTTTGAAATTCCTGGGGAAAAGGATTTGGTTTGCAAGTTCTTTAGTCAACCAAAAGATGGGGTTGTAGTAACATTCAGGGCCGACAACATAAAATTAAACAGTCTGAACAAGCTGATGATATGGACAGCATATCAAAATATATCAAATGAAACAAATATTTATGAGGTAAGATGTACTGGATTCACCTTATTTATTAAGATGAAGGAAGTTTTTCAGTAAACTGATGAACTGATAAACTTCATAATTTATAACAACATATGTCAACATAGAAAATCCAAACAAAATTCTCACCTTTGATATACCTTTCATAAAAGGTACCAAATTTTCACCTATGTATGTCTCATCACTAATGTCAATGTTTTCGGTTTCTGATTTCAAATCCTGCAAACAGATGAAGGAAGTTTCAATAAACTGTTAGATTAAATTATTGTAAATCAATGGTAAAGAGAAAATTTTTTGCCTGACCCGGGAATCGAACCCCGAACCTTTAGCTTTCCGTGCTAATGCTCTGCCACTGAGCTAATCCAGGCTTCATTCCCATCCAAGCAAGAATCCTTCCTTTACCTTACTCTACTGGTCCCACATTCAATTGCAATGGATCATCATTCACAAATACACAATGAATGGCTTCTACCTGAAGAAGACATGAAGGGACTCCACACAGCTATAGCATTATTTATTAAATTAATATTGAGAAGATAAAGCTATTACTATGATAGAAATAAGTAAATTAATGAACACAATTAAATTATTGTAAATCAATGGTAAAGAGAAAAATTTTTGCCTGAACCGGGAATCGAACCCCGAACCTTTAGCTTTCCGTGCTAATGCTCTGCCACTGAGCTAATCCAGGCTTCATTCCCATCCAAGCAAGAATCCTTCCTTTACCTTACTCTACTGGCCCCACAATCAATTGCAATGAATCATCATTCACAAATACACAATGAATGGCTTCTACCTGAAGAAGACATGAAGGGACTCCACACAGCTATAGCATTATTTATTAAATTAATATTGAGAAGCTAAAGCTATTACTATGATAGAAATAAGTAAATTAATTTACTTATTTCTATCATAGTAATAGCTTTAGCTTCTCAATATTAATTTAATAAACTGTTAGATGCCTTAATTTGTAACAACATATGTCAATTGTAGGCTTTCATGGCTGGCATCTTGATCCCTGTTTGGTTTGTCTTCAGCTGACTGTTGAGGAGTTCACAGAGAGCATGCAGAATCTCCTGATACTGCCTTTTTTTAGATTAATAAGATTTTATATATATATATATATATATATGTATATATATTTATTTATATAATAACTTATTATACTTGCATACTAAACAATATTAAAATAAACCTCATAGTGTCATTTCCTACCTACATAACTTAATAAAGTTGGCTATCAATTCATAGGAAAACAAGAATAACGTAAACAACTGAAACAAGATGGTGGCTTCAAAAATACAGCATTTCAACGAACATTTTTCAAAAACTAAAATGGAAATTATAAGATACTTGAAATTAAAAGAATTTAGAAATAAAAGAGCTGCAATATCAAATTCATCAACAAATGTTTAGAAAGGAATATCACTCCAAAATTTGTCCAAAAAATGTAAAAAAAAAATATAAGTATGAGGTGAGTCAAGAAACAACTAAACAATACTTGCATATTTATTTATTTATATAATAACTTATTATACTTGCTCAAAAATCTTGACGTCTTTAAGCCATTTTTCGAAAATTTTGTGCATTTTTTTTTTTTGGTTTTTCGAGTGCATCAGAATATCCAGCTTGCCAAAAATAAAATTGTATATCATAAATGATATAGCACATGCCCATTAAAGGAACATTTAAAATATGGTTTATATTTCATCAAAGAGAGTTATAGGTGTAATAGACTTTTTTCTTTCCACAGCAGTCTACCACAGCAGCAGACGAAACACCAGACCGTGACCATTTAGCCCGGAAGATGAACCAAACAGGGATCAACATATGTCAATGTAGAAAATACAAACAAAATTCTCACCTTTGATATACCTTTCATAAATGGTACCAAATTTTCAGATCCGTATGTCTCATCTTTAATGTCAATGTTTTCGGTTTCTGATTTCAAATCCTACAAACAGATGAAGAAAGTTTCAGTAAATCAGTGAACTGTTTAATGCCATAATTTATAACATATGTCAACATAAAAAAAATCCAAACAAAATTCTCACCTTTGATACACTTTCCATAACAGGTACCAAATTTTCAGAAATGCATGCCTCATCTTTAATGTCAATGTTTTCGGTTTCTGACTTCATGTCCTGCAAACATATGAAAAGAGTCTCAGTAAATCAACAAACTGATAGATGATGTTTTTATTATTGATTTAACATTTCTCACTGAAAGATAAATTATATTTGAAGAGAAAAATTTTCGCCTAGACCAGGACTCGAACCCGGGACCTTTGGCTTGCCGGGCCAAATGCTCTACCAACTGAGCTACCGAGGCGAGTTACGATCTAGACGCAAATTTTTCTCTTATATACGTTGTAATTCCCTTTTGCCAAATGCTTTTGAAACCATTGCTTCTATTGTTTATTTTTAATATTTCACTCACCTCATACTTCATAATTCATAGCAGACCCTGGGTTTCTTCACGTAATTTGTGACATTGTCAATGCTGCGTCACGTTCACGTGACGCAGCATTGACAATGTCACAAATTACGTGAAGAAACCCAGGGTCTGCTATGAATTATGAAGTATGAGGTGAGTGAAATATTAAAAATAAACAATATTAAAGAACCTCATAGTGTTATTTCCTATCTACATAACTTAACATTGCTTCTATCTTTGCAAATGGCAGCTTCTTAGTTAAGAAGACATTTATTGGGAATTTAACATTACTTTATAAAGCTAGTAAGGCTTCTAATGATCCATATTTGGTTCGTCTTCCGGGCTTATAGGCCGTCTAATGATGTTTTTATAATTGATTTAACTCGCCTCGGTAGCTCAGTTGGTAGAGCATTTGGCCCGGCAAGCCAAAGATCCCGGTCTAGGCGAAAATTTTTCACTTTAAATATAATTTATCTTTCAGTGAGAAATGTTAAATCAATAATAAAAACATCATTAGAAGCCTTACAAGCTTTATAAAGTAATGTTAAATTCCCAATAAATGTCTTCTTAATTAACAAGCTGCCATTTGCAAAGATAGAAACAATGGTTTCAAAAGCATTTGGCGAAAGGAAATTAATTACAACATATATAAGAGAAAAATTTGCATCTAGATCGTAACTCGCCTCGGTAGCTCAGTTGGTAGAGCATTTGGCCCGGCAAGCCAAAGGTTCCGGGTTCGAGTCCCGGTCTAGGCGAAAAATTTTCTCTTCAAATATAAACTGATAGATGTCATTATATTTAAGAGAAAAGTATATGCTCAGACTTGGGGTTTGAACCCAGGATCTTTCACATTCTAGGCTTAGAGTGCAAAAGATCCTGGGTTCAAACCCCAGTCCGTGTGTATATTTTTCTTAATAAGAATCAAATGAATTGTGAATTCTTCTTACCTCACACATCTATGTTTTTTTAACACAGCACCACAGAATTGGAAAAAAATAAATTTCCATTCTCAGCTGTTTTCATGACTGGTAATGGTGGTGGTGATTGTAGTGATGGTGGTGGAGATAGTGGTGATGATGGTGGTGGATGTGCTGGTGGTGATGATGGTGGTGGTCATGGTGGTGGTGGTGGAGGTTATGGTGGTGGTGATGGTTGTGATGGTGGAGGTGATGGTGGTGGTGATGCTGCTGGAGGTGATGTTGGTGGGGGTGATGGTGGTGGAGGTGGTGGTGACGGTGGTGGTGAAGGTGATGATGGAAGTTAAGGTGGTGGTGGTGATGGTGGTGGTGATAATGATGGTGGTGGAGGTGATGATGGTGGAGGTGATGGTGATGGTCAAGGTGGTGGTGGTGGTGGAGGTGATGGTGTTGGTGATGGTGGAGGTGATGGTGGGGTAGGTGGTGGTGATAGTGGTTGTGGTGATGTTGGAGGTGATGATGATGGTAGTGATGGAGATGGTGGTGATGATGGTGGAGGTGTTGATGGAGGTGATGGTGCTGGAGGTGATGGTGATGATGGTGGAGGTGATGGTGGTGATGATGATGGTGGTGGTGGAGGTGATGATGGTGGAGGTGATGGTGGTGGTGGAGGTGATGGTGTTGGTGGAGGTGATGGTGTTGGTGGAGGTGATGGTGTTGGTGGAGGTGGTGATGGTGGGGTAGGTGGTGGTGGAGGTGATGGTGGTTGTGGTGATGATGGTAGTGATGGAGGTGGTGGTGATAATGGTGGTGGTGGTGGTTGTGGTGATGGTGGTGGAGGTGATGGTGGTGGTAGAGGTGTTGGTGGTGGATCTGATGGTGGTGGTGGTGATGGTGGAGGTGTTGATTGAGGTGATGGTGCTGAAGGTGATGATGGTGGAGGTGATGGTGGTGGTGATGGTAGTTGAGGTGATGGTGGTGGAGTTGGTGATGGTGGTGGAGGTGGTGGTGGTGATGGTGGTGGAGGTGTTAGTGGTGGAGGTGTTGGTGGTGGTGTTGGTGGTGGAGGGTGGTGGTGGAGGTGTTGGTGGTGGAGGTGGTGATGGTGGAGGTGATGGTGGTGGTGATGGTGATGATGGTGGTGGTGATGGAGTGATGGTAGTGGTGCTAGTGGTGATGATGATGGTGGTGATGGTGATGGAGTGATGGTGTTGGAGGCGATGGTGGTGGTGGTGATGGTGGTAGTGGTGATGATGATGGAGGTGATGGTGGTGGAGGTGATGGTAGTGGTGGTGATGATGGTGGTGGTGGAGATGATGGTGGTGGAGGTGATGGAAATGATGGTGGTGATGGTGATGATGGTCTTGGAGGTGATGGTGGAGGTGATGGTGGTGGTAATGGTGGTGGAGGTAGTGGTGATGATGAAGATGGTGGAGGTGATGGTGGTGGTGGTGATGGTAATAGGGCAGTTGTGGTGGAGGTGATGGTGGTGGTGGTGATGGTGATGGAGGTGGTGATTGTTGTGATGGTGGTGGAGGTGATGGTGGTAGTGGTGATGATGATGGTGGTGGTGATGATGATGGTTAAGGTGGTGGTGGTGGTAGTAATGGTGGTGGTGGAGTTGATGATGGTGGTGGAGGTGATGGTGGTGCTGAAGGTGGTGGTGGAGGTGATGGTGTTGGCAATGGTGGTGGAGGTGATGGTGGAGTAGGTGGTGGTTGTGATGATGGTGGAGGTGATGGTGGTGATGATGACGATGGTAGTGGTGGTGATGGTGGTGGTGATGGTGATGGATATGTATGTGGTGGGGCTGATGGTGGAGGTGGTGATGGTGTTGGTGGTGATGGTGCTGGAGGTGATGGTGGTGTTGGTGGAGGTGATGGTGGTGATGGAGGTGATGGTGGTGGTGATGGTGGTTGAGGTGATGGTGGTGGAGTTGGTGATGGTGTTGGAGGTGGATGTGGTGGAGGTGATGGTGGTGGGGTAATGGTGGTGGTGGTGATGATGGTGGTGATGATGGTGGTTGTGGTTGTGGTGGTGATGGTGATGGTAGTGGTGGTGTTGATGATGGTTATGATGGTAATGGTGGTGACGATGGTCATATTGGTGATGGTGGTGAAGATGGTGATGATGCTGATGGTGGCAGTGGTTGTGAAGGTGATGGTTGAGGTGATGGTGGTGATGCTGGTTTTCATGATGGTATTGATAATGGTGATGATTTTGGTTGTAATGGTGTTAGTTGTGGTGATGGTGGTGGTGATGATGGAGATGGTGGTTGTCATATTGTTATTGATGACGGTGGCAGTGATGATGATGGTGGTAATGGTGATAGTTGTGGTGATGGTGGTGGTGGTGATGGTGAACCGAAAGTGCGATTTTCGGTTCGCAACTGCAGTGCCGTTATCCTCCTTGAACAGAAAGATTCGTGAACTATGCCAATATCCCTTCTCTATGCATCTACTCCCACTCTCCTTTTTACCTCTCCTGTTGCGCTGTTTGTGCTGCGCATCTCCCCTTCTACCTCGGAATGCTCAAATATGCTACGCACATTCAGAACTTTATCATTCGATCGGAACTTTATGTTGTGACTATATCGTCTGGAGCACGCGAGTGGCGTGGTTTGAGTTTTGGTCCGGAGGACCAGGGAAAGCCACCCTGGCTTGGACTATTTGTATGAATGAACTTGTTTGAGTGAGGTATGATATATTTTTTTGATGTTAATGATTTATTTTTTTGTTTAAATTCAAGAATGATCAATATTTATATTTCTTATATTTTTCATATACTTCAGACGTCTTGTTTATATTAAACATAATTTTTATATACATCCTGTTTAATGTTCAAATTATTTATGTGCATGCTGCTGTTCGATATATTCCCTTACATAAACTTACTGATTTAGGAGATCATACAAGCTTCCTTTTTTTTCGTCTAGCTTTCATGGTTAATAATAATAATAATGATATATCCAGTTTAATTAAGAATCATAGATTACTCGAGTGTTTTAAGATCTATCGTTGATTTATGTTTAAGTGTTTGGAAAAGAAAGATGAATCAATCTTTGCTTCTTATGGGCCCGGGCAAAAGCTTTTGATTAATAACCTTGATTGTTATGAACTCTGCGCTAATATATACAACGGAAACAAAAGACGATACACAGCGGCACAGAGCGTGGTTTTTAATAGTAACTGTGCAAATGGTAGGCAGACCGTGGATTTATTATTACAAAAACCCCGGCACAATGGTAATAGTGATGATGATGCTGGTGATGATAATGGTGAGACGGTGGTGGTGATGGTTATGGTGTTAATGATGATGATGATAACAATAATAATAATGTTTCATTTATTCTGAGAGAGTTAACATCATAAAGGCCTTGTCTTCCAGTCACCCAAGCCAAAATACAACTACATATTTACAAAATAATTTACACATACAATTTAGGTAAACTTTTATCACTCACCTCATATTCTTCTTCTATTTAAACTATTTTCAGAACTTTCTACTTCAGTTCCATCCTCAGTAATTTCACAACCGTTGTTCTGTCATCTTGAAGAGCTGCTCCTCGCTCCCTCTGTTGGTAGACTGAAAAACTTCGGAATAAAGTCATTCCCGGGAAAAATTACTTGATTTTGAGGTTTTTCAGTCTACCAAGAGAGGGAGTGAGATGTGGCTCTTCAAGACGGCAGAACAACAGTCACGAAATTACTGAAGATGGAACTGAAGTAGAAAGTTTTGAAACTAGTTCAAAACAGAAGAAGAATATAAGGTGAGTGATAAAAGTTTACCTAAATAAATAATACTTCACAGCGTGAATTCCTAAAAAAAGTAATTACATATACAATATTCTAATTATTCTTTAAAAAAGTATTCAAATTATAATAAACTAAAAAAAGACAATAAAAACTGCAGTTTAGATTTCATGTACATACAACTTTTTTTACTCTACACAAACATAATAATCCATCCATAGTAATTCTGCCCAAGTGTAGGTCTTTCACTGCAATCATAGCATTTTCATGCTATACTTTGCAGTTTTACTAGGGAATTATAGATGTAGCAGCTTCCTGTTGCTTTCCACACCGCTGAAGGATGATGATGATGATAATGATAAGGATGATTTGATGGTTGGACAATTTTCGGGGACCATTGGATCCTAAGCTTCCTGACATTTGTCTTACAGGTAGGAAAACCGCAAAAAAAAAAATCTCATCCAGGAGCCTGTCCCAACTGGGTATTGAACCTGGGCCTGCTGTGTGACAAGGCAGCACACTATCTCGGAGAGCACAGCAGTGGATACATAATAATAATATTATTATATAATAAATTAAATGGAACAACCTATTTATACATTTACATGGTGCACCTTAGCATAAATGGTTAAGGCAATATGCTACAAATCGAAAGGTCGAGGGTTTGTGTCCCGGTGGGGTCAGAATTTCAAACTGACCCATACCATGCCTTGAACTATTTGGCTTGAGTCTGTGAATGCAATTTCTAGCCACTGGACTTTGATAATTTCAGCAGCATACTGTAACCAATATATTGAGTAAATAAAGAATTTTGGTAAGACCACTTGTCTAACCATATAAGACTAACTAACTCACTGCACTATCGTACCTGTAGAATCATGGGCCGCATGGACATCAGCTCTCGAAACATCCCTTTCCTGAGCTCATGCTTTCCAATCATCCCCTATATAATCTACTTCCCTCAAATCATGGTTATTGTTCTCCCACCACATTCTTGGCCTACCAACTGGGTATTTTCCCTCTGGCTTTCCTACAAGAAGTTTCCATGCCCCTCATTCATTCCCCATTTGTGCCACATGTCCTACCCATTGCTGTCTACGAGATTTATCTTTTCTTATTATATTTGATTTCCTACAAAGATCATGTAGTTCACTGTTATGTTGTCTTCTCCATTTGCCTGCCTGTCCATCTCTCTTTGATCCAAAAAATTCCCCTAAGAACTTTATTCTCATGTTTGAGCTTTTGATATGGATATCCTGATGTAGTACCTGCTTCGAGAACTGAATGGGGGGGGACTATTTTGCCTCCGGAAAACTTTACCCCAGTGGAACTCCATGTCTGCATTTCTTGAAGGCTGTATTTATACGGTGAAAGATTGTCACTCTTTCGACCAAGGTACTTTTTTATCTGGCTCATATTCGACCTGTCTGACATGGGTCCCTTTCAGCACCAATGCTACAGCCAGCATAGCTCTCGAAGTCACTTAAGCAGGTAAGCCACTCCACCATGACAAGGTAAAGATACCTTGGAAGGAACTGTATCAGGCTAGTATGTTTAATGCATGGAAAAGACAATGAAGCAAAAAGAAATAATAAAAAATATGTTATATTAATAAATATATATATATACAAGTCTTCTTCTTTAGACCTGTTGCATTCTAATTTAAACATATCGTCTCATCTTGTTCTTTCAACTTGATGATATCTTCTTGGTCTGTAACTTACTAACTCATCGGCACTATCGAAAGTGTAGGTTGGCCACACAGACATAAGCTCTCCACACATCCCTATCCCGAGCTAATGTTTTCCAATGATGTCCTGTATAATCTACTTCTCTCAAATCATGGATAATGTTATTCTCCCACATCATTCTTGGTCTACCAACTGGGCATTTTCCCTCTGGATTTCCTACAAGAACCTTCCATGCCCCTATTTTATTCCCCATTCATGCCACATGTCCTGCCCACCACAGCCTATGTGACTTAACTTCTTGGTCTAGATTCTAATAACATTTTTGATAGTCATTCTTCTTCCATTAATTAAATATGATAAAAGTTTTCTTTACATTTTCTGACTTTTTATTTAAATTAAAAAAAAAAATAATAAGTGCCATTTGAATTTAAAAAAAAAATAAAGAAAAAATTGAAAATATCAACATGCTACTGAATAAGGAATCAGTGTGTAGTGATTGCAATGTAGCAAAAAAAAAAAAAAGAAGTAGAGAAAGATAATACGAAATTATGGAATACAGAAAACATACGTTCATTGGTGGATTTGTCTGGTGTACAGATCTGTGCTTAGCATCTAAAGGTCAATATTTTTAGATAACTTGCATCCTGTACACTTACGATAAGTAATTGCTACAGGATGAGGAAACCAGTTATAACGGATAAAAAACCAAACATCCTGATGACAAGAAACCACTACACTGGCCAGATAATTTCCCACCTCTGTCACTGACTCGTGGATATGAGGTCAGCATTTTAGCATTTAACATTATTTTTCTCTTATACGTAGTGTTCTGCCCAAGAGCAGGTCTTTCACTACAAACTCTGCATTCTCCATTCTTTCTTTAACTCAGCTTTCCTTTTTGTATTCACATACAAACCATTTATTTTAATGTTGTCTATCATCTGATATATTTTTCTGCCTCTAACTTTCTTTCCGTTGACCATTCCTTCTAGGGCATCCGTCAGCAGGCAGTTTCTTCTTAACCAGTGGCCAATCCAATTTATTTTCCTCTTCTTTATGGTTTTAGCATTCTTCTTCCTTCACCCATTCTGTCTACCACATCTTTATTTTTTTATGTTTTCTGTCCATTTTATACATTCCATCCTTCTTCATATCCACATCTCAAAAGCTTCCAGTCGCTTTTCCTCCGATTGAGGGTCTTTCCACTTTTCAGCGGTTGCCCTTTTACCAGCCGGCTGCTGGCCCTTCACATCCACATGTGTCAATCACAGAGGTAGATGATCAACAGCCAGTGTAGGGGTGACATGTGGTTAGCATGTCGAGTCCCCCAGCCGTTATAGCTGGTTCCTCAACCTGGAGCCGCTACTTATTGTAGCTACCCAATTGCTCACGATGCTGGGTGGGCACCGGTCCCATACTGGCCGAAATACCATGAGAAATTTTCTTCCCCCATGGAGACTCGAACCAGCACAAGTCCTGTAGCTCTGCGCCAAGGCTTCCTACCTTAACCGCTCGGCTACGGCGCGGGACGCTTTTCCTCATTCCATCATAATGTCCAAGTCTCTACACCATACAATGCTACACTCCACACAGAGCACTTCACTAGCCTCTTCCATAATTCTTTTGCCAAAGGTCTGAAGAAAATGCATCTCTTCTTGTTAAAGCTTCTTTTGCCATTACTATCCTCTGCTTTACTTCTTGACCGCAGTTCATGTTACTACAGATAGTACAACCCAAGTATTTGAAGCTCTCCACTTGCTTAATGGCCTCATCTTTAATCCTCATGTTTATCTTCCTTGGTTTCCTTCCTATAATGATGGCCTTCGTCTTATTTATATTTATCTTCATCCCATAATCCTCGCACTGTTCAATTATCTCCATCGGCATGTTCCTCAGTGTCATTGCATCTTCTGCTAGCAAAGCCATATCATTAGCAAATCTTATGCACTTATACACTGTTAATTCTCGAATGCCAAATGCTATGAACCATTACTCGATCATGTTTACTCACACAGAGGGATATCATTAAGAGCGAAGAAAGTAACACCTCGGTTAGATTCTTTGGTCATGATCTCTCACTGGTGTTACACAATTTTAAGAGCCATTGCCTCCCTAACTATAGACATCCATTCTTATATTTGAATTAATATTGGGAAGTAAACATTATGAGGTTATATCATTAATAGTGAGTGCAGAATATATTTTTAACGACTCACCTCATATGATTTCAAATTTCTTTGACACCAGCGGTTTCAGACAATATCTTCTCCCTCTTCAGTCATGGCTTCCATTGATGAAATTCTGCGGTTGTTGATTTCTCTAAGGACATCACCTCTTGTGCTGCCATCTTTCGTTGGAATTATAAACTTTGTAATTAAATTTTTATCCACCGGAATGTCGAAATTCATAGATCGATATTTATTCTTCTGAATGAATATCATTTCCCAAATTGTCAATTCCAACGGTTTATCTAATTGTTTCAAAAGTTTTGCCTCTTTTTCAATTTTATGATGTTCTAGCAAACTATGTGCAGCAATTGCTGATTTTTCAATTTCACAATTTTTAATATTTCTAAAATGTACTTTAGTGCATGTTTCCAAATTCCTTTTTGTTTTTCCTATGTATACTTTACAAAAAGGAATTTGGAAACACACACTAAAGAACATTTTAGAAATATTAAAAATTGTGAAATTGAAAAAGTAGCAATTACTGCACATAGTTTGCTAGAACATCATAAAATTGAAAAAGAGGCAAAACTTTTGAAACAATTAGATAAGCCGTTGGAATTGACAATTTGAGAAATGATATTCATTCAGAAGAATAAATATCGATCTATGAATTTTGATATTCCGGTGGATAAAAGTTTAATTACAAAGTTTATAATTCCAACAAAAGATGGCAGCACAAGAGGTGATGTGCTTAGAGAAATCAACAACCACAGAATTTCATCAGTGGAAGTCATGACTGATGTGGGACAAGATATTGTCTGAAACCGCCGGTATCAAATAAATTTGAAATCATATGAGGTGAGACGTTAAAAATATATTCTGCACTCACTATTAACATCCATTCTTGTCTATCCTGTACTCTTCTACTTCAGCATCTTTCCCCATCTCCTTAATATCCTCTTCTACAACATCCAACACTTTCATAGGTCTGTGCAAGATATATTTTCCTGATGTCTTCATTATTAATTTAACACTTCTCACTGAAGGATAAATTATATTCGAAGAGAAAAATTATACGCTCAGACTGGGGTTTGAACCCAGAACCTTTGCTTTCTAGGCCAATGCTCTACCACAGAGCTACCTGAGAAACTCCCAATAAATGTCTTCTTAAACAAGAAGCCCCCATTTGCATGATCGAACAAATGCTCGGGAATTAACATCGTATAAGAGAAGAATTTGTGTTTCGATTGGCCTAGAAAGCCAAAGGTCCTGGGTTCAAACCCCAGTCTGAGCATATACTTTTTCTCTTCAAATATATTTTCCTATCTTTTTTTTCAATATACAGGGTGCAGGATAAGTCAGTTAATCACTGCACATGGTTTCAAGGGAAACAATCAGATTGGTTAAAACCGGGGTTTGAATATGGAACCTTCAGAATATAATCTCAAACACTAGTAGACTGAACTTATTTATTAATTTGACTCATTTGCTGGTACTATTAAACCTAGGGGTTAATGCCTGCGTGGACTTAAGTTTTCCATACATTCCTAATCCTGTAATCAAATGGTAAAGAGAAAAATTGATGCCTGAACCGGGAATCGAACCCCGAACCTTCAGCTTTCCGTGCTGATGCTCTTAACCATTGAGCTAATCCAGGCATCCTTCCCATCCAAGCATAAATCCTTCCTATACCTTACTGTCTTGGTCCCACATTCAAATGCTATGAATCATCATTCACAAAATTGGTAAAAGAAAGGATTTATGCTTGGATGGGAAGGAAGCCTGGATTAGCTCAATGGTTAAGAGCATCAGCACGGAAAGCTGAAGGTTCAGGGTTCGATTCCCGGTTCAGGCATAAATTTTTCTCTTTACCATTTGATTACAATAATTTAGTTGTGTACGTAGCCGAGCGGTTAAGGTAGGAAGCCTTGGCGCAGAGCTACGGGACTTGCGCTGGTTCGAGTCTCCATGGGGGAAGAAATTTTCTCATGGTATTTCGGCCAGTATGGGACCGGTGCCCACCCAGCATCGTGAGGCAATTGGGTAGCTACAATAAGTAGTGGCTCCAGGTTGAGGAACCAGCTATAACGGCTGGGGGACTCGACATGCTAACCACATGTCACCCCTACACTGGCTGTTGATCATCTACCTCTGTGATTGACACATGTGGATGTGAAGGGCCAGCAGCCGGCTGGTAAAAGGGCAACCGCTGAAAAAGTGGAAAGACCCTCAATCGGACTTTAATATACTTATTCCAATCATAGCTTTAGCTTCTTAATATTAATATTTAATTTTAGGAAGTTATATTTTGAGGTTATTTTAATTATATTATTTTTAGTCTGGATATCTTACCTCAATTCAGACACTAAATTATTAAAACAGTTAGAAAATACAAAAGAGCTGACTATTTGGGAAAAAATTTATATTCAGAAGAACAGAAACAGAGTTATGAATTTTGATATTCTGATGGAGCGTGACCTTGTTTGGAGGTTCTTTGGCCAACCACAGGATGGAGCTGACATCGACATCCAGGTTGTGCAACATAAATAAAACCAGTCTGGGAAAGCTGGCGATAAAACAGAATTGTTTTGAAACATGTCCAAGAAAAAATCAACATTAATATTGAGGTAAGATGTCCAGACTAAAAATAATATAATTCTTAATATTAATTTAATTCCTAATCCTGTTTTCTAATCATCCTCTCTATAATTTACCACCCTCAAATCATGATTATTGTTATTTTCCCACCCATTCTTGACCTACCTACTGGTTTTCCTACAATAACTTCCCATGCCATCCTCTTCCATTTATCATTCATATCCATGTGTCCTGTCCATTGAAATCAACGAGAATTAACTATTCTTAATGTCTTCTTCTTCTTCCTTCCAAGTATTAGGCCCCAAGGCCTGTTACGATCCTACAGAAAATTTTCCCTCCAGCGTTTCATAGGACAGCCTAGAGATCTTCGTCCTCTTGGTATATAATTATAAACTGCTTTGGGGATCCAAATTGAACTCATTCTTTCTAGATGGTGTTTCCAATTTAGTTGGTACTGTTTAATATATTCCAAAATTGGCGTAGACTTAAATTCTTTTAAGATATCGGTGTTCCTTTTCCGATCCCATCTGGTGTAACCTGCTGTTAATGTCTTAACATTCCATATCCCTATGAAATCATATGGCCATCATCATCCTTATCATTATCATCATCCTTCACTGGTGTGGAAAGCAACGGGAAGCTACCACACCTACAATTCCCTAGTAAAGCTGCAAGCATAGCATGAATATGCTGTGATTGTAGTGAAGGACCTGGCTTCAGGCAGAATTACTATGGATGGATGAACATGTTTAAGCCTTTGACATGGATTCCCTGACGTAGTCCCTTGTCCACAGATCCAAATGGAGGACTATTTTACCTCTGGAAAGCTTTATCCGTCCCGCGACGTAGCCGAGCGGTTAAGGTAGGAAGCCTTGGCGCAGAGCTACGGGACTTGCGCTGGTTCGAGTCTCCATGGGGGAAGAAATTTTCTCATGGTATTTCGGCCAGTATGGGACCGGTGCCCACCCAGCATCGTGAGGCAATTGGGTAGCTACAATAAGTAGCGGCTCCAGGTTGAGGAACCAGCTATAACGGCTGGGGGACTCGACATGCTAACCACATGTCACCCCTACACTGGCTGTTGATCATCTACCTCTGTGATTGACACATGTGGATGTGAAGGGCCAGCAGCCGGCTGGTAAAAGGGCAACCGCTGAAAAGTGGAAAGACCCTCAATCGGAATCGGAAGCTTTATCCTAGTGGAATCCATGTCCATGTTTCTAGACTATTATATTTTTATGGTAAAAGATTGTCACTCTTTCTACCAAAGTACTTTTTTCTTCTAGCATATTGCCTTTAACCTGTCCGGCATGGTGACTCTTTTGGTTGTGATGCTACACCAGCATAGCTCTCGGGGTCATTTAAGCATTCAAGCTACTCTACCGTCACTCGAATAGATACAAATTAGAGTTTACATCAAATAAATCTGGGTTAAATTGAAAAATCTCACAACTGAATATATCAACACAAACATTACCTCATGTTCTGCCTCAGAGGTTGGAAATATCCTATATTTAATATCAACATTGTCAGTGTGTTCTTCTACTTCTGATTTAATTTCCAGTTTCAAGTCCTGTAAAATGAAAAGCACAGTACATCAAACCTAAACTTCTAATGATGACAGATAAACATTTAAACATTAATAAATAATAGTTTTAAAAAACTAAAACAACACGCTTTATTAGAAAACCGAACTAAAAAAATGAAAAATAATTTTAATTTCCAACACGCTTGGGATAAATAATTTTACTAAAGGATAACACGCACACACTATTGAGTAACACTAAGAAATTAGGACTGGAAGTAAATATCAATAAAACTAAATATATGGTCACACGTAGAAATTCATTATATAATGGAAATGGACAGCTAATGACAAATGAGGGAAATTTTGAGGAAGTGGCTGAATTCAAATACCTAGGAACAATGATCACAAATAGGAATGAGATGCACAAAGAAATTAAACATAGGCTCAATTCTGGAAATGCATGCTATTATGCATTGCAGAGACTCTTGATGTCCCAACTCCTTTCAAAAAACGTTACACTGAAAATATATAAAACTATTATTCTACCAGTTATATTATATGGGTGCGAAACATGGACTCTTACTTTAAGAGAGGAAAGGAGATTACAAGTATTTGAGAATAAAGTACTTAGGAAAATTTTTGGACCAAAGAGAGATGAACAGACAGGTGAATGGAGAAGACTACATAACAATGAACTACATGGTCTTTATAGGAAGCCAGATATAATAAGAACAGTTAAGTCTCGTAGACTGCAATGGGCAGGACATGTTGCACGTATGGGGAATGAAAGACGTGCATGGAAGCTTCTTGTAGGAAAGCCAGAGGGAAAACGTCCAGTTGGTAGACCAAGAATGAGGTGGGAGAATAACATTAACTACGATTTGAGGGAAGTAGATTATACAGGGAATGATTGGAAAGCATTAGCTCAGGATAGGGATGTATGGAGAGCTTATGTCTGCGCGGCCATGAATCTACGGGTTCGATAGTGCCAGTGAGTAAGTAAGTAAGTAAGTAAGTAATGCGTGGGATGCTCTTTATCAATTAATATAATTGATAATAAACAGATATTGGTAAAAGTAAAGTCTCTAAGAAGAAAATGTAAAATTCATAAAGAGCACCCCATGCTTTTGATGGTAAAATTATTTATCCCAAGTATGTTGGAAATTAAAATTATTTTTCATTTTTTAGTTCTGTTTTCTAATAAAGCGTGTTGTTTTGGTTTTTTAAAACTATTATTTATTTTTTATTTTTTAGTTTTAATATTTTACAGAATAAGATAAAAATGTAAATATCTTTAAATTCAATTCTATTGTAATATGAGCTTAAAATAATACTCTTCTAAAAAAAAACCTCCCAGCCGGATTTTAACCAGCGACCTACGGATTACTGAAATTATACACCACTAGAGTGTACCGCTCTACCAACTGAAATCTTACGATTGACTAAAAAGTCGACAAGTCTGCAACCTATTATACCAGTTTTCAATTTTTTTTTCTGATGATTCTAGCCAGGATTCTAGAAACAAAATATGAAACTATTGTATTGTCACGGGTCCTTTACAAGTACACAAAGTTTCAAGTCGATCTAATGTTTCTAAGTGGGTGAAAATCGTGTTCAAAAATTCTTTTACATAGATACAAAGACACTTTTTTTTTTCTGATGATTCTGGCCAGGATTTTAGAAACAAAATATGAAATTATTATATTGTCACGGGTCCTTTACACGTATACAAAGTTTCAAGTTGATCCAATGTTTGTGGGTAAAAAATCGTGTTAAGAAATTCCATTACATAGATAAAAAGACACTTTTTTTGATTTTCTGATGATTCTGGCCATGATTTTAGAAACAAAATATGGAATTATTATATTGTCATGGGTCTTTTACAAGTATGCAAAGTTTCAAGTCGATCCAATGATTTAAAGTGGGTGAAAATCGCGTTAAAAGATTCAGTTACATAGATACAGGTCAAGCTAATATAAAGTGTGTAATAATAATAATTAGTTATATTAACAGTAGCACATGCCTACTGATCATATGTACGGAGGAAAGATCTACAATTTAATACGAAAATCGAGTGCAAAATCTAGGAATTAAAAATTGTATACCACCATCGTGCTTGGCCCCAAGATTAAAAATGTTACAATTAAATTATATACTCCAAGCGAGACAGACCTACAAGGCCCATGGCCTACCAGCCAGCTGCTGGCCTCACGTCCACATGTGTTAATCACAGAGGTAAACGATCATATACCAGTATAGGGGTGACATGTGGTCAGCATGTCGAGTACCCCAGCCGTTGTAGCTGGTCTTCTCAACCTGGAGTCGCTACTTATTGTAGCTACCCAAGTGCCTCATGATGCTAGGTGGGCACCGGTCCCATACTGGCCAAAATTCCATGAGGACTTGAACCAGTGCAAGTCCCGTAGCTCTGCGCCAAAGCATCTTGCCTTAAACACTTGGCTAACAGCGTGGGACATATATATATATATATATATATGGCTAAGGTAACATGATCCACTACGGGTCTTAGGAGGCATTGGGGTAGAAGAAGGTTAAGGCTCCCACTTTTCTAAACAATTGGCACTTGATGTCAGCCAGGTTGTCAGCCCTGCATGATGGTTGCCTATGATACTCATTTCAGTTAGAAGTTGAGTTGGCCTTAGGGCCATAGTGCCACCAGAAGGTTTGGGTCAGTTTAAAAATCCTGATCCCATTGGAACTCGAACCCTCTACCTTCTGGCTTGTAGCATATTACCCTAACGAAATATGCTACAGTGTGCACCATGTATACCCCATACGTCCCACATGGGGACTGTGGCAAGAAGTAATAGACTCGTAAGTACTAAAACGTACCATTAATAGTAATAACTGGAAGGCGCACAAACGTTCACACGAGTCTATTACCAACATAGAAACCCAAACGAATGGTACCTACCCCTCTAAGCTATAATGAATAACATATACACTCGGAGTGGGGGGTGGCGACTTTATGGGAGGAGTCATCGCCCTTATAAGGCGAGGACACGTGTGAAAACACTCACGCTCCTACGTTCTGCAATAGTCAAGTTCTTCAGTAACCGTTCGCGAAGGTGATATTAAAACACGTGGCAGAAGTAATTCATCAACTCCACTCCGAGTTAGTGAAGTATAAAACACTAAGTCTATAATTGTACATACAAAATTATCCAATAAACTGAAATAATAAGTGTATAATATAAACATCCCTGAGTGATCATATTCTACCCTGAGCAAACCGGCACAGGACATGGGTGCTCCCTAGTGGGAGTTTCTTAACCAGGCTGATTTAGTTATGCTTATTTACCTATAAAAACCACAAAAATGAAGTAAAGGCAAAATATATTAAACATTAGAGAAATCTAGGGAACCCACAGTTTAGCAAAAAATCTATTTCCAAAAATACGAAAGATAAAATAATCATCATCATAATACATTCACGAATTTAGGCCATTTGTTGGCCTGTTTCGGCCTCAAGAGAAACACCATCCAAAAGTCTTTTGAGTGGACGTCCTGGTCTTCTTCTTCCTGCAGGTTGATATCTTAACATTTGTTGTATCCATCTTGACTTATAATCAGAAATTTTGTTTTCTAAAGATAAAATAATTACTTTTGAAATTTATTTTTTATTGAATCTCCAATAATATGAACCCTATTTCACCATCCGGTATGTTAGGGTTTTAGTTACAATACAATTAACTGTTTACAATAATTTAGAGTACGGTTAGTATCTAGCATTGCATAACAACATAATATGAACAAATTAATTAATTAATTAGCAAACCCAAGAAAAAAACTAACTCAAAGTCTCTTAAAAATATGATAGATAAAGTCACATAGCTTCCTATAGCAACACTTCTTGCGTAAAATATTTGACAAAGGCAGTTGAAATGTATTATGGCAATAACCTAATCTTTTAATAAATTCATATCTTTTGGAATCAAATGCAGGACACTCAAATAACAGATGTGAGATGGTCTGGCTGGAGTTTTTGCAAAATTACTTTTGAAATTCCCTGGGAAAAAGAAAGGATTTGGAAGTTCATTGATCAAACACCAGAGGGTGGAGAAATAAAGGAATATCAACTGCCAAAATCAACAGTCATATAACAGTTGTCAATCAGGAAGATCCTTGGAATTAGTTCTGGAAAGAATTAAAACATATAAGGTGCAATGCAAAATCTGATTAATTTACTGATTTATACATTAACTTACTTGTGATTCAGCTTCAATTTGTGGAAGAGGATCTTCTTGTTTAATAGTTAACTGGCAATCCATTATGAACACAGAATCTGAAAAAGTCAATAACACCATTAAAATTAGTGTACACTAATTTGTCCTACCAGAATCTAACAAAATAAAGTTTTTTTTTCTCTCCGAGTCTGAGTACATTTTTCTGTTCAAATACAATTTACCCATCATTGAGATGTATGAAATGAATAATAAAAACATTGAAAGAAGCCATACTGGCTTTATAATGTAATAAAATTCCCAATTAAAGGTCTTCTTAATAAAGAAGCCACTATTTAGAAGATAGAAGCAATGGGCTTCACAGCATTTGATGAGCGGAATTAACAGCATACATAAGAGAAAGATTTGCATTTAGATTGGAGTTTCTCAGGTAGCTCAGTTGATAGAGCATTTGCCTAGAGTGCAAAATGTCCTGGATTCAAACCCCAGTCTGAGTGTACATTTTTCTCTTCAAATATAATTTATCCATCATTGAGATGTATGAAATGAATAATAAAAACATCAAAATAAAGTGAATTTCTTAAAATATGTTTTGGAATTAATTTCAAAAAATTGGTCACACCAATTTCACAGATATGTCCTGCCATCTGGTGGAACTTACATTAATACAATACTATAGAACTTAGAAAAAATCATTGGGGGAGAAATACCACAATTTGCAAACATGGATAAATATTCAATAATTGTAAAATACAAAGAGTAGGGTGCATGTAGGCAAACAGTTTTTAGATACAAATTCACAATGAGTTACGAGGGTGGATCAAATATAAACCGGAATTTGTACCTGGAAGTTGTGGTAGTGAACTGCAAAGGTTGCGGTTTGGAGGGGAAGTTGGTGGGGGTGTCTGGAGTAGGGATCTTGATGTGTCGCACTCCGAAGAGCGGCCGCTTGCTTCAGTACGCCATGAGCGAGCAAGAGGTACACACGTCTGTTGCACAACGCATTATTATTAAGATTTTGGCGAAAGAAGGCACTAAACCTTCTGAAATTTTGAGAAGGCTCCATGCGCAGTTCGGGGAAGCAACCCTTTGGAAGACGCAGGTGTATGATTGGCGCAAAAAAATTTTAGCGGGCCGGGATTCAGTGGAAAATGAGCCCCACCAAAGATGGCAACGAACAAGCATCACTGCAGACAACATTTGTGCTGTATGGGACCTTATTGAGGAGGATCAGCGCGTAACAATTTCTGAAATTGCTTCACACATTGGAATAAGCTTCGGAAGTGTTCAAGCCATCATCAGTGATGAACTCAAATTCCGAAAATTGTCTGCCAGGTGGGTTCCTTGACTCCTCAGCCAGGAACAAACAAATTAACAAAAAAATCTGACGAAAATGCATTGGACACCTCTGGAACATCCTCCTTACAGTCCAGATTTGTCACCCTGTGACTACCATTTGTTTGGGCCACTGAAAGAAGACCTGGGAGGAAGGCGGTTTGGTGACAATGCAGCAGTAGAGGAGTTCATGCGCAACTGGCTGACTACATGTCATCCCTCATTCTTCAAGGACGGCATCAAAAAGTTGCCAACTCGATGGCAAAAGTGTGTTGGAAATGCAGGAGACTATGTAGAAAAATGAGGTGGTGGTTTTGTATTTTTTTGTTAATTCAATAAAATTGTAAACAATAATTCCGGTTTATATTTGATTCACCCTCGTAAAGCAAAGAGATGCACTATCTCCTACACCATACTATTAGGTGATAGTGAGGAAATACTATGGGTTAACATATGCACACACTATTATGTTGATGATTGTTGGGAGTTTTCCACCAAAGGGTTTAGATGGAATTGAAAGGAATTCTTTGGATGTCTAGATAGTGCTCATTTTATACATTTACATGGGTTGCGTGCTGAGATATAAACTTGAGGATGTTTATATAAAACGTTAGCCGATACTTCTAACATAAATAATAACTTTGATAAAACCTCATAACATGATTAGAGTCCGGATGTTAGGCACTTAAAAAATTCAAAATAGGCAGGCAAAAAGCATTAATATAGGCACTAAAAATCCAAAATAGGCTCTTACAAAAATGGATTACAACGTAAATTTTTACAGCCTTACGTTAAAATAAAATAGCGGGAACTTGTTATTTTGCCTAATGGGAGTGCATTGATGTGGAAACCATCCACCTGCTAGGTTACTCTCTTATTGCCACTCTTATCCTAAAGTATTCTAAGAGAGAATTTATAAAAAGAACACTTGAAAATTTCTATGCAATGATATGTGTCATGAAGTTTGTCTATTTCAATTGATTTCATGGAAATACTAAGTTAATTTTGAGAAAAAAATGGCAAATAGGCATTTATAGGCACTGTAAGCTGAAATAGGCATTTATAGGCACTGTAAGCCTAAATAGGCATTTATAGGCAAAATGAACTTCATGGAAAACAACTCTAAGGTCGTAGGTATGAACTTATATGAAGTCACTTTTACAATATCTATAATAATAACTATAGGCATTTTCCCTAACATCGGGTCTCTAAACATATGTTATATTAACGTTTTTATTATTAATTTAACACTTCTCACTGAAGGTTAAATTATATTTGAAGAGAAAAATTTTCGCCTAGACCGAGACTCGGACCCGGGACCCTTGGCTTTCCGGGCCAAGTGCTCTACCAACTGAGCTACCGAGGCGAGTTGCGATCTAGACGCAAATTTTTCTCTTATATACGTTGAAAGTCCCTCGTGCCATGCTTGAAACCTTTTTTGCTTCTATCTTTTGCAAATGGCGGTTTCTTAGTTAAGAAGACGTTTATTGGGAATTTAACACTACTTTATAAAGCCAGTAGGGCTTCTATTGACGTTTTTATTATTAATTTAACTCTTCTCACTGAAGGATAAATTATATTTGAAGACATTTTTTGTTTCGCCTAGACCGAGACTCGATCGCAACTCGCCTCGGTAGCTCAGTTGGTAGATTACTTGGCCCGGAAAGCCAAGGGTCCCGGGTTCGAGTCTCGGTCTAGGCGAAAATTTATCTTCAAATATGATATATATTATTTTAACACATAAAATAACATGAAATAAAAACAATAAACATAAACTAAATACAATATTAACCTAAATTATTATTTACTATCGGACCCAGCAGACGTCGTTCTGCCCGAACGTTCAATGCCCATGCCATGGCTGAACGATAAAAATAGAAGTTACTTTTTTTTACCATAAAATTCACTAATTAATAAGTTCGCAAAATAACGTTTCACTGGCATCTGTTGTGGCTCAAGACGCGTGCATTATGACGTCATATTGTTGTCGTGCAGAATATGTCGGTAATACAGATAACTACATATCTGAAAAAAAAATTCTATACATCTATTGTAGCGCCACCTACTGGGTCCAATTGTGAATCTAAACCATCCAGGGACCCAATCAAATGCACACAAAAAATTTCATCAAAATCGGCTCCAGTTGTTTAGGCAGTTTTTAATTTTAGATTTCAAGTAAACCTCCACTTCTAATTGTCGAATTTCGTTCATTTTTAATAATATCTACAGTATCTCGATTTTATAGGATATACTGGATTTCGTTGCGAGACATTAAAAAATGTGACCGCTAGGGGGATTTTTAACTTTCACTTCAGGTGAAATCCTACATCAAATGGTTTTAGAGGGTCCAAATGTGAATCTACGCCATCCAGGGACCCACTCAAACACACACAAAATTTCATCAAAATTGGTCCAGCCGTAAAGGCATTTTTTAATTTCGGATTTCAAGTAAACCTCCATTTATAATTGCATTTCGGTACTTTTTAAAATAATAACTACCTCGGTTTATTTTAATAGGATATACTGAGTTTTGTTGTAAAACATCGAAAAATATGATTGATAGAGCGATTTTTAAATTTTCACTTCAGGTGAACTCCTATACCTAATGATTTTAGAGGGTCCAATTGTGAATCTACGCCATCCCAGAACCCAATCAGATACACGCAAAAAAAATGTCATCAAAACCGGTGCAGTCGTTTAGGCAGTTTTTAATTTCGGATTTCAAGCAAACCTCCACTTCTAATTGTAATTTTTCTAATTTGCTCATTTTTGGATAATACCTACCTCGGTTTATTTTAATACGATATACTGAGTTTTGTTGTGAAACATTAAAAAATGTGACCGCTACAGCGAGTTTTAAATTTTCACTTCAGATGGACTCCTACACCTAATGGTTTTAGAGGGTCCAATTGTGAATCTAAACCATCGAGGGACACAGACAGACACAGACACACGCACACAAAATTTCATCAAAATCGATCCAGCCATTTAGGAGGAGTTGTGAGACTAACGCACGTCAATTTATTTATATGAATAACGGTAAATTAACTTTAGTAGGGGCTAAAAGTTGTTTAATATGGGGCCCTGACAGAGGCTAACTTATCTTCTGTCTCTTTCTAATGCTTTTTTCTCTCTCTTCCCCACGAGCTAGAAATATTTCTAAAACTAGCAACTTTACAGTTATCTTTTCAAATGTGTTTAAGTACGTCATGCAACAGTCTGAATATTTCTACATGTACATTTCAATATATCTGTAAAATTATTTCCTTCATTTAATTTACTTAATTATTCTTTACTAGTTTCGACTATTTAGTTTGAATTTAGATAAAGATAAATTTTATGTTTATTTACTTTATTTTTAAACACCTTAATGTCTCTCTTCTTACCCTAATTCTATCTTAATATCTCATTTCTTAACCTAATATATTAACCCATCGTAACAATGATGTATTATTAGGTGATAGTGAGGAAATTATAAAACTATTATTCTACCAGTTATATGGATGCAAAACATAGACTCTTACTTTAAGGGATATAAATTGGTTTAAGAGACCATTACCATAAGGAAAGGAGATTACAAGTATTTGAGAATAAAGTTCTTAGGAAAATTTTTGGACCAAAAAGAGATGAACAGACAGCTAAATGGAGAAGACTACATAGCAGTGAACTATATGGTCTTTATAGGAAGCCAGATATAATAAGAACAGATAAGTCTCGTAGACTGCGATGGGCAGGATATGTGGCATGAATGGGGAATGAAAGACGTGCATGGAAACTTTTTGTCGGAAAACCAGAGGAAAAACGCCCAGTTGGTAGACCAAGAATAAAGTGGGAGAATAATATTAACTATGATTTGAGAGAAGTAGATTATACAAGGAATGATTGAAAAAACATTAGCTCAGGATAGGGATGTATGGAAGTTTATGTCTGCGCGGCCATGAACCTACGGGTTCTATAGCGCCAGTGAGTTAGTTAGTTAGCGAGGAAATGCTACGGGTCAATACACACACTCCATTAAGAAATTGGGACTGGAAGCAATACCAATAAAACTGAATATATGTTGACACACAGAAAAACATTATATAATGGAAATGAGCATTTAATGACAAATTATGAAAATTTTGAAGTAGCTGAATTCAATCAAATACCTAGAAACAATAATTACCAAACTGAAAATATATAAAACTGTGATTCTCCCAGTTATATTACATGGACGCAAAACATGGAGTCTTACTTTAAGGTAAGGGGGCGGGGGAAGAGTATTTGAGAATAAAGTTCTAAGGAAAATTTTTGGACCAAAGAGAAAACAGACTGGCAAATGGAGAAGACATAACAGTGAATTACATGATCTTTATAGGAAAAACCAGATATAATAAGAACAGTTAAGTCTCGTAGACTGCGACTGGCAGAACATATGGCATGAATGGGGAATGAAAGAAAGACATGGAAGTTTCTTGTAGGAAAACCAGAGTGAAGATGCCAGTTGGTAGACCTAGAATGAGGTGGGAGAATAACATTAACTATGATTTGATGGAAGTAGATTATACAGGGTTACGCTCCTTGCCTCTGGTCCCAAGGGTCGCGGGTTCAAACCCGGCCGGGGTCGATGGATTTTTTAGGATGGAAAAATCCAAGGAGCAAGTCCTCCGGGAGGGACTTTAAGCCGTGGGTCCCGAGTCTGAAGATTTTCAGGCTCGTAAAAAATCCATAAGCCTGAATGAAAAGGCCTCTAAGCAAAATTTACCAAATTTTCCCGTCCTAGTACTTTCCTAGATGTCAGTATGAGGCAGAACTCTGACCACGGACCACTCAAAATGACATCTATACGAAAACATGTGTAACTAAATTAGTATGGTTCAAATTCTTCCCTGTAGGGGGAGAGCGCCTAAATCTCTGTAAAGGGAAAACATAGGCTTACAATACAATACAATACAATACAATACAATACATTATAAGGGGATGATTGGAAAACAATAGCTCAGGATGGGGATGTATGGAGAGCTTATGTCCACGTGGCCACGAATCTATGGGTTTGATAGTGTCAGTGTGTTAGTTAAAATGTGTTTTAAGAATCTTTCAAAAAGTTTAAAATGCTATATAAATGTTATCGAAAATGGTAAAGTATGTAGTTTAACAGTGTCATAAGGAAGGCTCAGAAGTTGAGGACATGTAAAATGCCTATAAATGACCTTTAAAGATATCCTAGAAAAGATCTAAAAAACTGGAAGGACGTAAAAATTGTTGCAGTTACTAATGAGTAGATAAAGACAAGCTCGCTGCCTTCACCCTCTTACTTACTTACTCACTGGCACTATCGAACCCGCAGGTTCATGGCCGCGCGGGCATAAGCTCTCCATACATCCCTATCCTGAGCTATGTTTTCCAATCATTCCCTGTATAATTTCGGAAAATTTTACCCCAGATTAACCCATGTCCGCATTTCTTGACGGTTGCATTTTTACGGTGAAAGATCGTCACTCTTTCGCCCAAGGAACTTTTTTCGTCTGGCTTATCACCTTCGACCAGTCCGGCATGGGTAACCCTATCGGCAGCAATGCTACCGCCGGCATAGCTCTCAGGATCATTTAAGCACGCAAGCCACTCCACCACGACAAGGTAAAGATACCATGGAGCACCCTCTGCTCGAGGTAATTGTCACAATTTGGCAACTTCTTAGAAAATTTGAAGTTGAAATACAAGGTCTTGAGGTCGTAGGTTGGTGGTTAAAAATAATGTGGTATTTTGTGAGGTTTAAATAGTTTCTGGCGGAACAAAAGAGTTTTGAATGTGAAAAGTATTTAGAAAGTAAAACTAGATATTGTTTTTTAAAAGAAGTTGGAATTGAGACTAGACTCTGCGTATTCTTGAATTATACAAATGGTATAAATGTAGTCATGGGGCACGCCGTAGCGTAGTGGGGCCAGGTTTTTTAAACTGACCTTCTGGCGGCACCATTGCCCTGGGGTCGACTCAGCCTCTAACGGAAATGAATACCGAACGCTTGTTCTGGGGGTAAAGGCGGCCGTCACGCAGGGCTGACAACCCGGCTGACATTAAGTACCCATTGTCTAGAAAAATGGGAGCCTTAACCTCCTACTACCCCAAAGGTCTCCTAAAGGCCTGTAGTGGGATGACTTTACTTTGGGGCACGCCGTAGCGTAGTGGTTAAGGCACTGAGCTATAAGCCAGAGGGTCGAGGGTTCAAGTCCCGTTGGGGTCAGGATTTTTAAACTGACCCAAACCCTCTGGCAGGTCGACTCAGCCTCTAACGAAAATGGGTACTAGACGCTTGTTCTGGGGGTAAATGCGGCAAGAGGTACCATGTTTCGCAGCACGTACACACTGCAACTGCAAAACATAAGTATGCTCTCTGTAAAAAGGTAAAACAAGTTCCAAAATCATCTCTGATATCTTCGTATGGTATTGATAGCATATGTTTATATTCTTTACGTAAGGCTGTAAAATTTTTTGTTGTAGTCCATTTTTGTAAGAGCCTATTTTGGATAAGGTGTACTTACCATCGCACATAAATTCTTCTAAGTTCTATAGAAACCCAGTGCGCATGCGCTAGTGCTTCATGTAATCCCAGAAAGATAAATGCAACCTCCAGCAGTTGACAGTATATGTATGTGAAATCAGTATGACCAACATCGACACAAAATTCCCAGAACTTGTTTTATTAGAGTGGTTTACCCTATAGTTTAGATTCATTTTAGTTAATATTATTTTTTTTTAATAAATATAGCTTGAAATAAAAATCTATTTTTTTAAATAGTTTTTAACATATAATTTGATAACCTGTATACAGTTCTATATTATGTTCTAAGTTTTTTTTTAATATAACTTGTATGTGTGTTGTATATAGTTTCATGCTATCTCAGTTCTTTATAAATATAATTTCTATGTGTGTGGTTTTTAAATACTTTTTTAAAATCTAACCATGAGATTTTATTATATTAACACTTGTTTTTAAATTAATGTTTGATAATTTTTCACCCATAGCAGCTTAAAATAATTTTACTAAGGCCTCAAAATGAAGATACGAACGTGGACCGTCTAGAAAATATTTGATTTATCGGACATGTGCATTAAAAAAAATTATTCCAACCAGTTTTGCAATTCTCTTTAACTAAGTTCCTCTTCAGGTCTGGAGTTTTAAAAGAAGTGATGTTGGCAACATCTGGAGTATTTTGGGTTGTTGATGGTGGCAACATTGGAACAACATAGGAAGAGGGAAAATAGCAGAAAGTAGCAAGTAAGCACGATCATGTTTTACGTAAATATATAAATACAAAAAAAATTGTTGCAACATTGGAAGATGTTTAAAACGTGTTTAAAAGTATTGCAAAATGTTATAAAAGTGTTTAGTGCATCAGTGGCATAAGAAATAGGATTGAAAATTTTGTGCGATGGTTTGTATACCACACCCCCTATTTTGATTTTTTGAGTGCCTATATTAATGATTTTTAGTGCCTTTTTGAACTTTTTAAGTGCCTAACATCCGGACTCTAGTTATGAGTATCATTGAAAAATGTTTAAAGTATTACAAAATGTTAGTAAAGACAGAAGAAATACGTAGAGTAACAATATTACAAAAATATACTGGAAAATGAAGGGAAAGGTAATGTACTGTTCAGTGGGAAAAATATATGGCTCAACTGCACTTCTACTAGCGCTTGATTTTTCAGTTATATTGTTGTAAACTATAGCTCTTCTTCTGTATTTACTAACATTATTTAATATTTTAAACTTTTTCAAACAATTTTATAACATTATTAGACAATTCTGAAGTATTTATTTAAATATGCAAATCACAATATTATGACACTGTTTGACAATATTGTGATGCTAATTGTTATTTTCTCCACAGAGTATACTACTTAGTCTAAGATTTTTCTATCACTGTTTTGGGTTATCGCTGGTTGGATCAGCGTTAGGGAGTGATAAGTAAGTGTACACCCATTTTAATAAACATTTGATAATTTTTAATGTTATTAATACATTTTTTAAACATAGATTTGGGGATTTATTGCAAATATTGGTCATTTTTCCTTTCTTCCATTTCTTCTTTCCTTTATTTTCTTTTCTTCTCCAGAAAAGCCTGACCAGAGGCTATAAGATGGCAGCCCCATCACTGGTCTTGCCTTCCTTTGGCCAGCAACCAATCGAAGGGACTATTATTATGCTTCCAAGTCTTATACGAGAATTTCCCGGAAGGACGCTGGAGGGAAAATTTTCTATAGGATCGTAACAGGCCTTTGGCCTAATACTTGGAAGGAAGAAGAAGAAGAAGAAATTTCATAACGACGGATAGTAATCAAGGATGATAATCGATAAGTGGTTCGATTGTGGGTTATCGCTGGCTCTTTAAACTCTGGTGCATGCACACTGTTGTGCTATAGGACTTTGAAAATATTTCACGCTAGTTTAAGTGCAGTTTTTCCAAATATATTACTGCCACTTAAAAGTGAATCTGCTGTATAATGCTGGGTGTCTAACATGCTGACCAACATATCTATGGCTAACAAACACAATTTTACTTTTCTTAATTGATTGTTATATGCCAAGATTGAGGAAAAAGTCGGTTATATAAAAAGTTGTAAAGAAAGCTTGAAGATCATTGGAAAATATTTAAAACAGTACAAAACGTGTTTACAAGTGTTTAGTGCATCAGTGGCATAAGAATGTAAGTGTAGAACTGTGAGAGGCATAAAACCAACCACATCCAAGATTGATTTTGAAAAAAAAAAATTGTGGTCACTAATGCATTGACACAAACTTTGTTTGGGTGTTTCTCCTATGGTTTTGCGAAACATGATGGAAAGTTTGGCTATTCTATATCACGGTACCACCTGTGAACATTCGCTCAGAGAACAAGTGACTGCTAGTGTCATGTTGGCCAATATGATAACACACGTTCCCACCCACTAGAGTAAATTTCCAACACGTTTACTTAATCCCCAATGAGGAATTCTATCCCAGGGATCCACCTACATTAGTGGGCAAGTTAGGATGAGAAAATGTGCAGGTTGTGACGAAATGGGCAAATTAGTGTACATTGCATTCACTTGGTTAGCAGGTTTTTGTAGTATGTTGGCTATACCGTGCAATGACTAATTCGGCTCAACTATAGATTAGTTCTCACTATGCAATAATCTTATGACATTGATGCACTATTTAGCTTATTTCTACTATTTTAGACCCGTCGCTTATTAAACTAGCTTATTTAAGCTATTTTAAAATTTTCTAACGATTCTTAAAAGATTTTTTACAGTTCTCAAAGTGAAAGTGAATCAGTCAATGCAGGAATTTTAACCTTCAAATAAAGTTGTTTAATAACCCAAAATACGAAAACTATAGAAAAGTAATTCTATAAAAATATGGGAATATGCACTCACCACAAATCTTCATCCTACACTAGCTAAACTTTAAACAATTAACAAAGTTTTTCCATGGTTTCAAGGTTCCAATGCAGCACAAATACCGTAATTATTGGTAATTATGACATACAAAAGCAAGGATAGAAAACCGGATAGCGGATACACGCGGCAAGATAAGAGCATAGAGAACAATAGAGAACGAAGGATGAGAGTCAGTGATAACGCATAGAGAACGATAACCCACCATGCCTATGGCGCATTCAGCAAAAATGGCTGCCGATGCAGCGGAAATATGATAATTTCGTTAGAATTGACCAAAACAGTATTTGATACTCTATGATGACTATTGCTGCAGCGGAACCACCAAATTCAATTTGTTAATAGACTTGATAAATTATTTACACGAGAAGCTAATCCTAAAATGGATATGTATAATTTACGACTCATTTTAATGGATGAAATGAACGAATAGATCGTTTAAGTCAGTCTTTGATAGTATAGTAATCAGATCCCCGTCTATCACACGGGAGACCGGGGTTCGATTCCCCGCCGGGAGGATATTTTTTAGTCCACCGCTGAAGTCTCAAGGCAGCGTACATGTAGCGTCAAGCAGCGGGCCCAGGTTCGATTTCCGATCAGGAAAGTTTCATGAATTATGTTTTTCCTCGCCTGTAAGACAAATGTCAGCATTGCTTTAAGGCCCAAAACGGTTCCCGAACATCATGTGGCCATCATAATCATCATTCATATTCGTCTTATATTAAGTTAGGATTAAGGACTCTCCTAGCGCACCACTATCATAATCACTCATTATTTCATCGGGACAGCGAAACATCGCCTTCCAGGCGTCCCAATCTAAGAAATGGGTTAGAATTATGCCAGTTCCAGGAAAGAACATCAGAAATGTCGAGATGACAACCTGGGGCTTTGAATAATGAAATATTTTGTAGCGATAAAAAGTGTAATATTTGTATTAATAAAATATCAGGCGGTTCCGTGACACAAGAGGTTACACGCTTCCCTCTCATCTTTGGGGTCTCGAGAACGAGTCTGTAACTGGACTTGGTAGTGGACATAGAGGGTAGTGGACGAAACGGAGCTACAGGTTTCTCTTATTTTTTTTATTTTCCCCTACCACAAATATCATATCATTCCATTCCACTTATCTCCATACACCTCATCCATTTAATTTATCCACCTATTTAACGGTGCGTAAGACCTGATGGGTCGGCACCTTTGTCGTTCATAGACCTCTGTAAATATAGGGGTTTCATCTCAACTCTGGACCCAGATCTGCGTTGGTCACTAGTTGAGGATATTACTTTATTGTATTAAAATATTACTCCTGCAAATTCCCTACATGATGTATATCAAAACACATTCCAATTAAAGGATACAGGGAAAGAAAGGGAAAGGTCAATAAAAATCGGAAATTAAGATATTGGAACCATGTAGTAGTTGATTCGGCAAGCTTTTAAAAGTGTAATTGAAAAACGAAAAGTAGGAGATGGGTAACGAAATAATTGCAATTTTAATATCACCATGTAGGCTAAGAAGATTGAGTACTCTAAATTTAAAAATTGTCCCATGAAAGCTTTTTTTTTTTTCATTCTCCCTTCTTCCCCCATACCGTTCAATTTACTTATGAGTTCAATCTTTGCTTTATTCAAATTAACATGTTTTTTCCTACTGCCAGATATACTTAAAAAGTAATTCTCTGATAAAATAATGGACCTTATTGTAATAATGCAAATTTTAAAAAACTACACTGCATGGTGTGACAGGCCCACAAAGTCCTTGGCCTACCATCCGGCTGCTGGCCTCCCATTCACATGTATTAATCACAGAGGTAGACAATCATCCAACCACTGAAGGGGTAACATGTGGCCAGCATGCCAGGTCCCCCAGACATTATATCTGGTTTTCTGATCTTTTAAGTGTTATTTATTGTAGCTACCCAAATTCCTCACGATGCTGGGTGGGCACAAGCCCCATACTGGCCGAAATTCCATGAGAAAATATCTTCCCTCATGGAGACTCAATCCAGTACGTTCCTTAGTTCTGCACTAAGGTATCTTGTCTTAACCACTCGGCTATGGAGCGGGACAACAATGCAAATATACTTCAATTAATTAAGGGAAATAACATTATAAAGTTCAATTAACATTATGAGATCGCATCTTACCAATGTGACTCATTTTATTAAAGCAGGTATACACTTTCTAATATACTCGGACCAATGGATCTGTGCCCCTGTAGTGCTGGCATCGTTCTTCGAAAAGTACACGTCAGTTCTCACACCATTGCACCACGCTTCCCTCCCACTATGTCAAATAGAAGCCACTGTAACTGACCGAGTAGGGACGTTGCCAAACTTCCCCCAGTGTCAGGCTCTTGAATAATATAAGGTTAATTATTACTTCTTCATATTTAATTTAAGTAGGTCTAATGACACTGATTGATTTCTACGATTAATGGATATAATTATAATAGTGGATATTTGATAGTTAAATGGAAATTACGTGAAGGGAATCTACATATGTTGTTTTTAAAGATAAATGTTTCGTCATAAATACTTGTCCTTCACCTCATTGTCTTATTTGGTTAGATTTGAAACATAATCTTGAAGTCCTAACAAAATTATAAAATTTTAGGAATGAACACAGTCATGTACCCTCCTTCTTTCTCATCCGGGCTAGGCACCGGCTATGGTGAAGTTACTACATGCTACGATCTTATTTATATATTATATAACATACTGATACTACAGGAATTCTAATTTATGCTTATGAATTAAGCTAATGGTAATAATTTACAATTTACATACTATATAACATAACATACTGATACTGAGTTGGCAACACTGGACTGTGAGTGCAAATAATATCCCGCAAGAAAGCTCAAAACTGTGAGTAATGGGAGGAGAGAAAGAGAGAGATAGAAAATAGAGACATGCAAGAATGCAGGGAGGGATATGATTTACCGAGGAATTAGTGTTTAGTTTGCATTTCTTACGGGGGCACAGATCCATTGGTTCAAGAATACATTATTTAACATGTTGAAGGTTAATATTGTACAAGAGAAACACATAAGTGTCCATGCTGCATTCTCTTAATAAACTGATGCAATGCTGTACGAACATGAATCATGCATGCACAAGAATTATCACGAAGATAACCAAATGTTCAACAGTAAAAATGTGCGTCTGTACATAGGGATGCAACATCGCTCATAAAAAAACATTGATGTTAGAACATCATGTTTTCAAAATTAAAATATCAATGTCCAAAACATTGATGTTTCTGAATGATATATCAATGTTTTGGGAAAACAATTAAAAAACATAAAAGAATGTTCAAAATGTTTATTAATTATTTATTTTGCAGAACAAAATTTAAAAACAATTTCGACAATCTTGTGCCCAGTAAGCGGTTTCTTTCTTGGGTAATCGTAGCCCTAGTTTCTGAAAACAGTCGCTCACTGGGTACTGACATTGCTATGATATGCAAATATATCATTGCCAGTTTATACAGCCCAGGAAATAAAACTTTCATGTGATCCCACATTTCTAAAGCGTCTGCTTTTTTGCTGAGGAAGCACAAACTAGCAGCGAAAATAATACAGTAGATGGCGCTGGGTATGACAAAATATTGTTCATAAAACATTGTTCATAAAGAGCAATGTATCATCGATATTACGGGTTTTAACATTGATGTTTATGAGCGATACATCAATGTTTTAAAACATTGATGTATCGTTTGCATCCCTATCTGTACATATGTTTACGAACTACCATCAAATTTAAATTGGAACCAGGACATCAAAAATTTTATTTCAATTTTTTTTTTGTCTCAGAATTATTTTACTTTACATTTTTGTCCATATAATTCTGTGCATTAAATTAAGAGTTTACTATATGAAAGAATCTAGTATCAATACACCGTATAAACCAATATTTTTAATGATGCTGGCAGATATCATAAGTCAATATTATATAGATTTGTCTATGGCTATATTGAAATTCTGTTCATTAAATGCCTGCCTTATTCTCTACTAGTTTAACATAACTTCACTTCACTTACATTACACAGCAAACATGCACATATCTTTGAAGAGAAACATTTTCACCTAGACCGAGACTCGAACCCGGGACCTTTGGCTTGCCGGGCCAAATGCTCTACCAACTGAGCTACTGGGGCAAGTTGCGATCTAGACGCAAATTTTTCTCTTATATACGTTGTAATTCCCTCGTTCAAAATGCTATGAAACCTTTGCCATAGATCAAAAGCCTTTGCTTCTATCTTTGCAAATGGCGACTTCTTAATTAAGAAGACATTTATTGGGAATTTAACACAACTTTATAAATCCAGTAGGGCTTCTAATGATGTTTTTATTGTTGATTTAACACTTCTCACTGAAGAATAAATTATATTTGAAGAAAAAATTTATCCTTCAGTCAGAAGTGTTAAATCAATAATAAAAACATCATTAGAAGCCCTACTTGGCTTAATAAAGTAGTGTTAAATTCCCAATAAATGTCTCCTTAACTAAGGAGCCGTCATTTGCAAAGATAGAAGCAAAGTATATAATTGTAGGCTTTCACGGCCAGCGTCTTGATCCATATTTGGTTTGTCTTCCGGGCTTATAGGCCGTGGTCTGGTTGTCTTCTTACTCGACGTTTCGTCTACTGCTGCGGTAGACCTCATCAGGAGATACTGCGTGCTCTCTGTGAACTCCTCAACAGTCGGCTGCAGACTGGCTGGTGGTTGGAAACTGTCTCTCTTTTTATAGCTAAACCCTGGGTGGTGGGGGGATTTTCTGCGTTTGCTGTTGTGATAATATTATCACAAACATCACATTACTACACCAGACTATACAGAGAAGCCATTGAAATATATAAACATAAAAATTCCTTCAACAAAAAAGAAGAAACCATGAAGATAAACAAAATTTGGATCCCAGCACTGCATAACACGACAACGAAGCCTATGACTTCTGCAATCGGCACAACAGCAAACGCAGAAAATCCCCCCACCACCCAGGGTTTAGCTATAAAAAGAGAGACAGTTTCCAACCACCAGCCAGTCTGCAGCCGACTGTTGAGGAGTTCACAGAGAGCACGCAGTATCTCCTGATGAGGTCTACCGCAGCAGTAGACGAAACGTCGAGTAAGAAGACAACCAGACCATGGCCTATAAGCCCGGAAGACGAACCAAATATGGATAGAAGCAAAGGTTCCAAAGCATTTGGCACGAGGGAATTACAACGTATATAAGAGAAAAATTTGCATCTAGATCGCAACTCGCCTCAGTAGCTCAGTTGGTAGAGCATTTGGCCCAGCAAGCCAAAGGTCTTGGGTTCGAGTCTCGGTCCAGGCAAAAATTTTTCTCTTCAAATATAATTTATCCTTCAGTGAGAAGTGTTAAATTAATAATAAAAACATGCACATATCTATTTAAAAACAAATCCATGTTTGATGTTTATTTTTAATTTTTATAACGTTCACTATGTAGAACATATAACATTTTTCACTCATGAATTTGTTATGCTCAAATTCAGTTTTGCTACAGTCAGATTTAACCTAGGAAGTTACTGCGTGTTTGGAATAGGGAACTGGGTTGCCATTTTAACAGTATTTTCTTGAGAGAAATCCTTATATAAAACTGAAGTATGCAACACAGCAGGTACAGAGTTGTAAGTTGTAGCCGTCCAAGCCACCTCTCTTAAAAAAAAACAATTACCACTTGTCACTGAGCTCGTGCAAACCTGTACTATCCTGTGTGAAGTGTCTACTCTCATATTTACTATAAAACTAGTTTGCATGCTGTAAAAGAAAAACTATGTTTTTTAAATATATAATACATAGATTTGGAAAAAGTACTGCTACCCTCCCCTCTCCTCCCTTCCCTAAACACACAAATATTGTTATTATGAGTTTGGCAACATCTACCCCCTCTACGTAGGGGCGCACTGGCATAGCCCGTAAGGTCTGTAGTAACTTCCTGGGTTGAATTAGACAGTAATAACATTTGTCAACCTGTGGTAATCCAATAGTTCTTCAGTTCTTCCTTTTTTTTTTTTTGATATACAACACAATTCACAATTTTAATCTTGGATTTCCTAATTTATTATTAAGATTTCTAATACCACGCACAGAGAAAAAAATCAAGCACATGGGAACTAGGTTATCAATATAACATCGAGAAAATTTGCTACACATCAGTAAAAATTTTAATTATATTTATTTCCATCTATGATAGAAAAATAATATTCAAATGAATTGAATTACTATAGGAAATATCACCATGAGGTATAATTTAAAATAAATTCTTTTCACCTCACCAGGAATGAGATGCACAAAAACATTATACATACATTCAATTCTGGAAATGCATACTATTATACAATACAGGGACTCTTCTTGTCCCAAGTTCTCTGAAAAAACTTTAAATTGAAAATATATAAAACTGTTATTCTCTCAATTATATTATATGGATGTGAAACATGTACTATTAATTTAAGGGAGGAGAAAAGATTATGAGTATATGAGAATAAAGTTCTTAGGAAAATTTTTGGAGCAATGAGAGTTGAACAGACAGGTGAATGGAGAAGACTACATGACAATGAGCTACATGATCTTTATAGGAAGCCAGATATAATAACAGTTAGGTTTCAAAGACTGTGATGGGCTGAACATATGACACAAATGGGGAATGAAATAGGGACATGGAAGCTTCTGCTAGGAAAACCAGATGGAAAATGCCCAGTAGGTAGACCAAGAATGAGGTGGGAAAATAACATTAGCCAAGGTTTGAGGGATGATTGTTATACAGGTGATGATTGGAAAACATTAGCTGAGGATAGGGTTGAGTGGATAACTATTTCCGCACGGCCATTAACCTTGGATTAATTAGTGCCAGTGAGTTCACCTCATATCCCATGTTCTAATTAGACTAGTTTCAAAGCCTTGGCAGTTTCATCTTCAGCAATTCCACGACCAATGTTCTGTCCTCCAGGAGCACTGCTTCTTACACCATCTGTTGGTAGACCAATGAACATCTGAATCAAATCAACTTTCCTGGAATTTCAAAATTCACAAATTCTTGTCTTTTTTATTTTAATGTGAATTTTTTGCCAAACCGTGAATTCTTTTGTTTTTTCTATTTGTTTTATTACACTAGCATTTCTTTGAATTTGATGTTTTTTCTGACCAAGCATAAATGGCTACTTTTTAAATTAATATTGGGAAGTAAACATTATGAGGTTATATCATTAATAGTGAGTGGAGAACATATTTTTAACGACTCACCTCATGTATTTTCAAATTTCTTCTTTGATACTGGCGGTTTCAGACAATATCTTGTTTGAAACTGCCGGTATCAAAGAAATTTGAAAATATATGAGGTGAGTCGTTAAAAATATGTTCTCCACTCACTATTAATAAATGGCTACTGCTGATTTTTCCACTTCCCAATTTTTGACGTTCTAAGATGTAGCTTCATCCTGGTTTTTATTTTTATTTTATTTTTTTGCTTTCCCTATGTAAATTTTGTCACAATCTCCGCATTTAATCTGGTAAATTTCCATTTTGTTTTATTCTTCCATTTTGTCATTTCTGATGGTTTTAATTATAATCCATCCATAGTAATTCTGCCCAAGGGGAGGTCTTTCACTGCAATCATAGCATTTTCATGCTATGCTGTGCAGCTTTACTAGGGAATTATAGGTGTGGTAGCTTCCCATTGCTTTCCACACCGGTGAAGGATGGTGATGATAATGATAAGGATGATGATGATGATGGCCAGAGCCGGATCATTTTTGGGGATCGTTGGGCCATAAGCTTCCTGACATTTGTCTTACAGGCGAGGAAAAACCTCACCCAGGAAGCTTGTCCCGACCAGGGATCGAACCCGGGCCCGCTGTGTGGAAAGCAGCATTCTACCTCGAGACCACATTGGTGGACTTATTTATAATAAAGAGGGGTATATTCATTCATCAGTGCCAATCTTATGTTAAGATTTTTAATTTTTTTAACTTAATGATGCTTCAAAAAATGTGAGTAGTAAGTTAATTTCTTGAACTCTGTTCTTTCTTTTTCTTTTAGAAGTGTACTTTCATTAATTGACTTTTGTCTTTAAACAATTTTATTTTCCAGTGCATCACGCTTTCCTCAAACCTGTTTTCTATTGCTATATTAATTATGTATTCTTTTTCTTTTTTCATAGGTATATTTACTAATCTGTGTATCAAATTATTGAATGCTGCTCTTTGTGAACAAAATGATTAAATCCCGAGGCCTTGATATAGTTTTATATATATATATATATATATATATATATATATATATATATATATTCTTTCTGCATCTTCAAAATTTTATCTTTCTCCATTTCTTGTCAAATTTAGATCCAAAAATGGAATTTGTATTTTAATTTCAGTTTCCATGATAAGTTTTATAGATAAGTTCTGAATATTTAACAGTTTTAAAGCAACATCTATTGTCTGTCATACATGATAGCTATTATATCAAAATATCTGCACCAGAATTTTCTTATGTTCACAACTTCCCATAAATAATTTGGCTAAAAAGCCAGGAAGACAAGAATTTTACGTTGTATATAAAAAAAATTAGATGCATAATCTGGTTAAAATTATATATTCCTTTATGCATACCACGTATACCTTGTTTTGTTCAGCCCTTTTTTTAATAAATTTCCATAGTGTTTTCTCCAGGGATACTGAGAAACAATGAAACATCAAAAGAAACCAATTTATTTCTTGGTCTAAATGTATTTTCCCTAATTTTTATACCAATTAGTTTTAATTATCTATTGATAGTATCAAAGTCTGACTTTCTTAATTCACCACAAAACCATTTATATATGTGGGTGACCCTATGATGTTGATGATAGGCCTCATCAAAATTTGTTGTGTGGTATCCTGCTGGTTGATAAAATGAAAATAATGCACATGTAATCTCTGATCCTAAGTTGTGTTTCATCATCTAAATTCAACTATTATAGTAAAAATATAAGGTTAAAGGAAAGGCTTGTTTATTAAAATAAATAAAAAAAACCAAAAGAGCCAACAGTTTGAGAAAAAAAATACATATTAAAAACACAAGAAAGAAAAATTAATGAATTTCGAAATAACCAAGGAAGTTAATTTGATTCAGAGGTTCAACAATCCACCAACATACGGAGCTGGAAACAGTACCGCTAGATGCTAGAATGTCAGTTGTGGAGTTACTAAAGATGGATATTTAATTTTAGGAAGTGATATTTTGAGGTTATTTTAATTATATTATTTTTAGTCAAGATGGAGCTGACATCAACATCCAGGGTGTGCAACATAAATCAAACCAGTCTGGACAAGCTGACGATAAAACAGAATTGTTTTGAAACATGTTCAAGAACAAATCAACATTAATATTGAGGTAAGATGATGAGACTAAAAATAACATATGAATCTGCCAAGGTTTCAAAACCGATCTAGTTAGAAGAGTGCAGTGAGGTGAAAAGAATTTATATTAAACTCAAGCATTTATTTATATTAAGTTATGTAGATAGGAAATAACACTATGAGGTTTTTTAATATTGTTTATTTTTTATTTCACTCACCTCATACTTCATAACTCCTAGCATACCCAGGGTTTCATCACATCCTTTGTGACATTCTCAATGCTGTGTCACGTTCACAACTGCAGCCGGACATCAGTTGTGAACGTGACACAGCATTGAGAATGTCACAAAGGATGTGATGAAACCCTGGGTATGCTAGGAGTTATGAAGTATGAGGTGAGTGAAATAAAAAATAAACAATATTTATTTATATGTTAACAATTTACAATGTTTTTAAAAAAAAGTCTTTTAAGAATGGAGGGTTATGATGCAAAAAGTGGACATCCGAATTTCGAGATAATTTTGGTTTTAAAATGATGCTTAGGATCACTAAACCTGATAACACAAAAAAAAAAAAAAAAATTGCAGACCATCCAGAAACAAAGCAGTAAAATAACATTTTATAAGCACTGCAAAACACACATTTCACTAGTTTACTGTACGAGGCATCACCTTTTCGATATAAATTTGGTATTAAAATCGAGCTTAGGATCACCAAAGATGAAAACACAAGAAAATCTGTGGACCATTACTAAAGGAACTAGGTTAGAGTAATAGTTCATTATACACAATTAGGTTAAGTTAGCTTTTAGTTTTTTACACATATAGTATAATTTATTTACATACCTGTAATTTAATATTGTCTAAATGCCATTCCATTTATTACTTTCATAGGTTATAGTAATTGAAATAAGTTAGGTTAGCTTTTATGTTATTATACATGTATTCTAATAAATTATATTACAAATTTGAAAGATTATGTTATAAATAAGTGGCAAATATTTATTTAATATTTTGTAAGGGCTAATTTGCTGTTGTTCATTTTCGAGAAATGTGTATGATGACTAGGGCAAGGCTTTTAATGACCTATAAATTGGTAAAAAATGCAATATAAAAAATGCATTTATGACCTAAAAAATACAAAAAATGACCAATAAAAGTTAAGAATTACCAATAAAAATATCATTTATTAGATTAATTACTCATTTGATTACTGAATTATATATACTTGACATCAAAATATTAAAAGAAAAGTATTAAAAAATACATATTACAGTACCTTTTATTGCAGAAAATCCATTTCAATTACACAGTGCACTTTTACAACAATTTTGAATTGCAGTTAACAATCAAAACTTGGCAGTGATTTTCAAACACAAATGATTGTCCATTGTCTGCTAGTACTGACTTATAAATGGAAAAGCTCCTCTCTACTTTTTTCAGCAGTCACTCTCACATCGCAAATCTTGCAGAATAAAAAACGACCAGCCGTTGAAAAAATATTTTCTCCATTTTTTAAACAAATGCCTTTAATTTAACACTATCACTTTCCTTTACTTTGCTCTTAACCTGTTCATACAGATGGCTAGAAACAACAAACCACCTCACTTAACAGCATAACAATGGGAGTGTGGGCAAGCCCATTAAGCACATCCCTTGAAAAATAGGGGTAGAAGCTAGCATAAGCTCCAAGTAATTGAATAAAATTCCTAGAAGTGGGCAAGTTCATTATGCACATACCTTAAAAAATAGGGATAGTAGTTAGCAAAACATCTATTTATTCCAAGAAATTGTATTGACAGAGAAAAATACTGAATTATAATAAAAATCTCAAATAAAATACAAATAATGTCACAACCTTCGAGAAAAGTGTAAAAATGCTCAAAATTACCTAAAAATTGCCAAAAAATGACCTATCCCGAAGAAAGTTAAGAAAATGCAAAAAAATGCCCTAACAAATTGCTTTTATTTAATCCATTTTTTAATGTCATACATTTTCATATATACAAGCAATGTTTCAACCTTCATAAGAAAAAGATGCAAAATCATTAATGCCTTGCCCTAATGATGACATATTGATTATTATCGACAATCAATTCGGATAAACCACTTTTTCATAACACACTCTATGTGAGGAGGTGATTTTCATTAAATTTCAAACTCTTTGCTATGTAATTTTGGAAATACAGCATTTGGAAACTTTCATTACAATAAAATATTTATTCTATTTTTGCATCTCTATTGAAGAAAACATGTTTTCACCCTGGACTAACACCTGCTGAATATTGAATCTGACTTCATGACCACAATGGCAGGCACTTCCTTCAGGTAATATATGGAATAGTGCTTTATAAATTATTTTACAGCTTTGTTTCTGGATGGTCCGCAATTTTTTTTTTGTTTTCTTCTTCGACATTCCTAAGCTTCATTTTAAAACCAAAATTATCTCGAAATTCGGATGTCCACTTTTTGCGCCATACCCAAATGGAGTTCTGAGTAAATTACTTTTAAAAAAAGACCATTTGAATGGTTGCTCTTTATTATGCATATGATGGTGAATCAAATATAAACTGGAATTATTGTTTACAATTTTATTGAATTAACAAAAAAATACAAAACCACCACCTCATTTTTCTACATAGTCTCCTGCATTTCCAACACACTTTTGCCACCGAGTTGGCAACATTTTGATGCCATCCTTGAAGAATGAGGGATGACGTGTAGTCAGCCAGTTGCGCACAAACTCCTCTACCACTGCATTGTCACCAAACCGCCTTCCTCCCAGGTCTTCTTTCAGTGGCCCAAACAAATGGTAGTCACAGGGTGACAAATCTGGACTGTAAGGAGGATGTTCCAGAGGTGTCCAATGCATTTTCGTCTGTTTTTTTGTCAATTTTTTTGTTCCTGGCTGAGGAGCCGAGGAACCCACCTGGCAGACAATTTTCGGAATTTGAGTTCATCACTGATGATGGCTTGAACACTTCCGAAGCTTATTCCAACGTGTGAAGCATTTTCAGAAATTGTTACGCACCGATCCTCCTCAATAAGGTCCCATACAGCACGAATGTTGTCTGCAGTGATGCTTGTTCGTTGCCGTCTTTGGTGGGGCTCATTTTCCACTGAATCCCGGCCCGCTAAAATTTTTTTGCGCCAATCATACACCTGCATCTTTGAAAGGGTTGCTTCCCCGATCTGCACATGGAGCCTTCTCAAAATTTCTGAAGGTTTAGTGCCTTCTTTCGCCAAAAACTTAATAATAATGTGTTGTGCAACAGACGTGTGTACCTCTTGCTCGCTCATGGAGTACTGAAGCAAGCAGCCTCTCTTCGTAGTGCGACACATCAAGATCCCTACTCCAGACACCCCCACCAACTTCCCCTCCAAACTGCAACCTTTGCAGTTCGCTACCACATCCTCCAGATACAAATTCCGGTTTATATTTGATCCACCTTCGTATATAAATGTCATTAAGACTGAAAAATCTGAGTAAATTATTTATAACAATCAGAGCATTTAAATTATTGCTCATTACTCTGTATACATAATATTGAATATTAAGGCTGTATATCTAAATAAATTATTTATTACAAACAGAATATTTGAATAGTTGGTGATTATAATATGTTACTTAAATACATATTAAGGCTAAACATCTGAGTAAATAACTTATTACAAATTAGCTTATATAAGACATGTGCGGCTATGCCTAAATAAATTAAATGTATTTTTATGTTTAGTTGAATAAGTAAAAAAGTAAAATAAATATAAAATTTATATTGTAATTATTTTTAGATACCCCATTCTATTTACCCAGTGTTGCCCCAAAATCTACTTGGTATCAATTAGCTGAAATACAAAAATGGTTACTATGAGTTACCCTTAAAATATATACATACTCTCTCCGACCTTTTTGCACAACTTTTTTAGATATTCAATTCTGGGTACATTCATTTGGTGTATTTGTTATAGTTTAGTTAGTGTAAGCTATTTAAGCGTCCAAAAAAATACTTTTAGTGTAAGGATGCACTTTTTTTAAAATTCCAGTACGTATGGTAAATATTCATTAATTGTCCTACAAAAATTCTCAAAATGATGGTAAAAACCCCATTCAAATCAGTCAGTAGGTTTTGATTCCGCACAGGACAGAGAGATACTCATTTTTATATATAAGATGGAATATTTTAATGATTTCTCATTGTTTTATTCACACATTATGTAAACGTAAATGCATATGAAGTCTGAACATCTGTGTAAATGATTTATTACAAATAAAACATCGAAGATCTTTCACATTATGTACATTATGTACAATTAAATGTTTATCAAGACTGTTCTTACGACTAAATGACCTATCACAAACGGAACATCTATATGGATTCTCATTATTATGTGTACGTAAATGTACTTTAAGCTGGGCCATCCGAGTAAATGACTTACTACAAAAACAACAATCAAATGGTCTATCATTATTATGTATACGCAAATGCATATTTAGTCTGTATTCCTGAGAAAATAATTTATTACAAAGAGGACATTCAAATGATTTCTCCTTATGAATATGTAAATGTGTTTTAAGATCGTGCTTACATGTGAAAGACTTATTACAAATAGAACATATGTATGGTCTCTCTTTATAATGTATATTTAAATGTGTATTAAGATGACTCCTCTGAATAAATGACTTACAACAGACAGAACATTTGAATGGTTTTTCATTATTATGTATACGTAAATGTATCGTAAGATGAGACCACCTATTAAATAACTTATTACAAACAGAACATTTTAAAGATTTTAATGTTAAGTCTTTGTCTTCTGTTTGCGAACACTCACTAGGGCTGTATAATCCATCAAGATTTTCTTCACTCTGGTCCACCTGAAAATGTAACATTATTGACTTTTTAGGAATTAACATCATTAGGAATTAATTTATTTAAGTAAAACTGTATCATAACATCTCATAATCTTCTTCTACTTGGACTAATTATGGAACTTTCTTCTTCAGTCCCATCCTCAGTATCTTCATGACCATTGTTTTGTTATCTTGAAGAGCAGTTTAATCAAGAGAAAAACAAAAATACTGAAAACACTGAGGATGGAACTGAAGAAGAAAGTTCCGAAACCAGTTTAAGAAGAAGAAGAAGATTATGAGGTGAAGTAACAAATATTACTTAAATAAATAATACCTCAAAGAGCTACAGGACTTGCACTGGTTCGAATCTCCATGGGGGAAGAAATTTTCTCGTGATATCCAATATCCTAAGGAATTTGGGTAGCTACAATAAGTAGTGGCTCCAGGTTGAGAGAACCAGCTGTAACGGCTGAGGGACCCGACATGCTGACCATGTCTTACCCCTACACCAGCTGGATGACCGTCTACCACTGTGATTAACACATGTGGATGTGGGGCCAGCAGTTTGATGGTAGGCCAAGGGCTTCCTAGGTCTGTTGTGCCATGGAATTGGAGTGTTAATTCCTTAAAAAGTTAGGTATAATTTATTTAAGAAAAATTGTGTCACCTCACCTCATATCCTTTTTCTTATTAACATTACAACCGTTTTTTAACTTTTACTTTTTATGGTAAAATCAAATGTATCTTACCTCTCCTCATACAAATCTTCTAACTAGATCACGATTTCGAGACCATAACAGTCTCATCTTCAGTACTATTTCGGCAACTGATGTTATGTCAATCAGAAGAAACTCTTCTTCTTCCCTCTGTTGGTGGACCGATGAATTCAGAAATTTATCAGATCAAATGCAGGGATTGTGACAAAATTTATATTGGAAAAACAAAAAGAAATTTGAAAACAAGGGTGAAAGAACATCTTAGAAAGGTCAAAAATGGAGAAGTGGAAAAGTCAACAGTGGCTGCTCATGCTTGGTTCGAAAAACATTTAATTGAATCAAAAGCCAGTTTAATTAAACAAATAGACAAACGAAAGGAACTCACGGTTTGGGAAAAGATCCACATTCAGAAAAATAAAGGAAAACTTATGAACTTCGAAATTCCCACAAATTCTGAACTGATCCCGAGGTTCATCGGTCCACCAACAGAGGGAAGAAGAGTTTCTTCCGATTGACATAACATCAGTCGCCAAAATAGTACTGAAGATGAGACCAATATGGTCTCGAAAATGAGGCGAGGTAAGAAACATTTGATTTTACCATTACAACAGTTGTGAAAATACTGTCTAATTAAGAAGGATATGAAGTAAGGTAACACAATTTTTATTTATAATTAACAGTTATGTTACATCATACCACAATACTAAACTTTCCTCCGCAGTATAAAAACCACATCCCAGAAACAATGTCAAATGTTACGTTATTATCTTTTGCAGTGGCAAAAGTTGGTCTCGAAAGACAGGCTTCCTCTTACATTCATGGAAGATGGGAGAACATGCAAATAGTCCAGAATTGACAAAAATAATACCAATTATGCATAAATTGCATACACTTTTAATTACTAACAAATATTAATCATAGAATAGAGAAATATTAAAGAACATACAAACATAAAAGGAAACTTATTGCATATAACTAAAATTATAATAAAATACCATTGGAGTTTATATCAAGTAAATATGATTGCAATTGAAAAAATAAAATTTTCTTTGTTTTTTTTTTAAACTTCCTATTTAACCAACTATTAATAAAGTAGTAAAGTGATCCCACAACAGGCACTTTATGTCAGCCGGGTTGTCAGCCCTGCGTGACGGCCGTCTTTACCCCCAGAACAAGCTTATTATGTAAATTAATAATTAATTAGTAAATTAATGATCAATTGAGTTGGTGTTTACTTGATGAAAATCAATATTTATTAATTAAATAAAAATAAAACAACATGCCAAGAAGGTCCCAACCATTGTTCAATAAAGACTGCTATAAGGAGAGAAAAACACTACTAGCATTGCATAAGGCTAGAATCGACGGAAACGAGGAAGACCTAAGGCATTGGACAAAAAATTTTACAATTTCTTGATAAATAACTACATCATCGGGACGTTTTGAGTTTTCTTGCGAACTTATTAATTGGTTAGTTTTATTTCATTTTCATATTTATTATAAAATTCAGTGACAGCTGTTTCGGTACACTGTACCTTCTTCAGACATGTTAACAAATTATGACATGTTAACAAATTATGACATGTTAAATTATGAATTGTGTTCCAACTGATTCATAATTTAACATGTCTGAAGAAGGTACAGTGTACCGAAACAGCTGTCACTGAATTATATAATAAATATGAAAATCAAATGAAACTATGTTTTATTTTTATTTAGTAAATTAATGAGTCATTTTACATCTTACCTCATATTTCATGTTTCTTTAAACACGGGAACTATTTTTCAAGAGAAACATCTCTCTCATTTTCATCTGACATTATGACTACTGGCTTTTCGTTGGAATCTCCATCAATAACGTTGCCATCTGGTGTTGATTTGATGAACTTCGAGATGAGGTCACATTCATCAGGAATCTCGAAATTCATGGATCTAAATTTGTTCTTCTGAATATATATCTTCTCCCAAATTGTCAATTCTAAAGGTTTTTCCAAATGTTTTAAAAGTTGGGCCTCTTTTTCAATTTTATGATTCTCCAACAAACTATGTGCTCCAACAAACTATGTGCTGCAATAGCTGATTTCCCACATTTAACTATACATAATATTATGCTTACAATGAACATACCAACCAACAAAAAATATTACCTCGTGTTCTGTTTCCTCAGAGATAGGAAATGTCTCATATTTAATATCAACACTGCCGGTGTGTTCTTCTACTTCTGACTTAATTTCAACTTTTAAGTCCTGTAAAATTAAAATCAGAATACATTAAACCTTGATTTCTAATGATGACAGATAAACATTTGTATATTAATAACACTGGTCAACATGATTTTTGTCTCGTCAGTACCAACAGTTGCACTTAATGCAGTTTTTTATCATGTTTTCGAATATGTATTCAGAATTTCTCCATCACCCATAGTTTTTTTATTTCAATTTCAATTAATGGATTTAAATAATTATTTTTTTAATAAACGTTTTTCCATCCATTTGTCCATTGTAAAATAAAACCAAATGAGCTAACTCGGGAGATTTCAGCTATGGAAAAAAGATATCAAGGCAAATGGAACCCTAATATACTGGCCGATTATTGTTGGACCATCAAGAGGGATGCTCCACAGGTGAAATATAGCAGAAAATCATCATTTCTGACTTTCTAGGTGAGTCCGAATGTTAGAATATTGTATAGTTATGAATGTAGAAAAAAACTGAAGTGTTTGAAATTATAAATTCCTGTCTCTCGGAAACCTTGTATGATGGAGAAAAACCGATATCATATTTCAATTCAGAAGAAGAAATACTATCAGAATCACATATCTTTCTTTCTGAGACAAAAAAAAAGTTTATTTTTTGTTGCTCAGTATAATTAGATATATCAACAGAATCACATGCCTTCTCAATATATGTAATGTGGACGGATTTCAACTTAACGCAGGAATCTGGTGCACATTGTAGCAATTAAAAATTGTATACCATCTCATATCTTTTCATCGAGATTGTAAAATTTAACTTAATTAAAATTGAAGAATCTAATTTTTATCACAGTATGAACAGTACCTGCAGTATACTAAACTTTTTTTTTGTTTGTATTTTCTGTATCTCAAATTTTTTATATCTCGCGCATTATGTTTGTCCAAGAACACTTTGAGATACTGAAGTTTGACTGTACTATGATGCATAGTAATAACTGAAGATTGATGCTAGAAGCTTCCATACTGGAAATTTCTAGGCTTTCAAATGAGACATTTCCAATATGGAAGCTCCTGGCATCGATCTTTCTCGAAAGGGGAAATAAAGACTAAGTGCCGCATGCAAATATATTAGTCTCTGGTGAGCTGAGTTTTCAGTGAGAACGTGCAAAGTTCAAATTAGCGAGTCGCTGATTGGTCATGCATGAAAGTAGTTTTTTTTGTAATATTGGCAAGAAATTACCCAGAATTCTCAGCGATAAAACCACTTCCGTTATTTTCGTCTGCTAGAGGAATGCATTTACGCTTGCGTCCCGCAAATAATACTGTATACAACGACGTCTGCGTCGCGCAATATTACGCCGATTCTCCTGTTCTTCCAGTTGAATTCTTTGATAGACTCTATCAAATTCCTCTTCTCCGCGTATACCGAAAACATGATCGAAGTCTTCAAGGTCCTACATCTTGGATAAAGCAGTAAGGTTTCAAAGTACATCGGTTACAATTGGTTCCCATCGGGTTGCTCACAATTCGTTCTCTGCAAAGTCACCTCGTCAGGTAGCTTAGGAATTTCAACAATTATTATCGCATGAACAGATTTTGAGTATGCAAAAAGTCTTTGGATGCAACTTTCTCAGCAGAGAACAAATTTTACAGTCTAATGTATTCATAGATACGACCCTTAGAAAAACATCTGGAACAGGAGTCCACACATTTTGATGATCTGCACGGGTCTTTCAACTAGTGAGTCAGTGACTCACAAATCTATTTCTATCAATGCAAGCCATCACCTGCAAAATTCAAACACTGCTAATACAATGCATCACAATACCATCACTTTATTTTGTAACAGAGCCAAGTGCTCTAGTTCATCCTGATCAAGTCTTCATGGGAGAAGAAAATTTCTCATGGAAGTTTCACCAGTGTAGGATATTACTAACAGAGCACTGTAAGAAATGTAGGTATACCGATGACAACATAACTAAAAGCTTCTGTAACATCAGGAAAAGAATGTTACATGAATGGATTGGAAAGAAACACTCAATAATTTTGGAATGCAGGCTTTCACGACCGGTAATCATAATTTTAAAAGATTCCAGGCTATGTGGCTGTGATCTATAACTGGTGTTTCTTTCAGACGTTTCTCCCTCAACTGCGAAGGGCATCTTCAGTGGCGAGTGCTTCTAGGTGATGTTACCTGTATGACACATTAGACAATAGATGGTAAAACTAATCAATAACAAGGAGACCATTCTGAACCAATCAGAAGCTAGTTTGATGATGACGTCTAAGACTGCGCCTAGCTATCCAGAGGTCAGCACGAGTATAAATACGGGTGTACAACATTCCGCAGATCACTTACAGCTGAGTCTACTACAAGGTAACATCACCAAGAAGCACTCACCATGAAGATGCCCTCCACAGTTGAGGGAGAAACGTCTGGAAGAAATACCAGTTATAGACCATGGCCACATAGCCCAGAATCTTCTAACTCAATAATCTGTTTGCATTGGTACCGTCACATGGATTTTGAAATTTCACTGATATAGTTTGAAATTTTCACTATAGACAGTTGAGAGAAGCTGAAGTATGCAACAAAGATGGCATGCATGTTACTGTCGTCAACATATGAAGAACAGTGAAGTGCCATTTAAGTATAAAAGCCACTCTACCATGGCAAGGTAAAAATATCATTGGGTTTACATCAAATATTGTAAATTGGAAAAAAAAAAAAAAATCTGTTTTAAAACATAAATAAGCTTCAAATGAATCACTCACTTGATTCATTCACGATTCATTTGATTCTTATTAACAAAAATTCATAATGTTAAAATTCCCAAATTATTATATTAAATAAATAAGCAACTTCGCCATGGCCGGTCCCAAGCCCGGATGAGAAAGGAGGAGGGGGGAGGAGTAACAACCTCGTTAAAAAACCAGGGTTCAGTTGGCTCCGACTGATAGTACTCTGTAAGGGCCCCTAGCCAGGGTTACGGTGAAGACCTCAACGGCAGAGTCGGCGCAGAAGGAGTCCTTCAACACGGTGAATCTGGCGGAAGAGGCAACCTTATCTCTAAGGGAAATAGAGAAACGCTGCCTTGCGGAGAAGAGGAAAACCTAGACAGAAATTTTCCTGGTCCTCCAGGTTGGGGGTTTATGCTGTGGGCCAGCTCCCCACACATTAAAAAAAATAAATAAAATGCTAAAAGACCACATCAGTCAAAGCCAGATAATTAATGCAAGCAAGAGGGCTAAGCATTGAAGATGCCCAAGATCGTAGGCTTTGGAGGTTTGGCACGGGAAGACGGCAGCAGCTGTAAAAAAACCCCGAAGATAGATAGAAATAAATAAGCTTGTCTGGACAAGCTGAAGCTAAAACAGAAGTTTGTTTTGAAACATGTTGAAAAAGAACATATAGTCCAGCCACTGAGTCTTCGGCTCTGACGTTTTCACAACAGTGTTGCCAATATGGATATTTAGTGGAAGAGGCCGCTTCATGTATGCCGTTAGCAGAAATACAGCTGACAACATCTCAGCAATTTCAACATTACTAGCTGCATCAAGAGCAGTGATTAGTTGTGGCAGACATCCACTCCCATTTCAACTATTTCCTTATTGGCAGTAGAGAGCGAGTTTCTCTTTTTTACCCCTCGTACAACCTAAATGTCAGAGCCAAAAATCCAGTGGCTGGACTTTAAATTCTATGAGGTAATATGAAAACAGGTTCACCTTATTTTAAAATCATTAGGAAGTTACATTATGAGGTTTAATTTAATTTTTGTAAGCCCATGTTTTCCCTTAACAGAGATTTAGGCACTCTCCCCCTACAGGGAAGAATTTGAACCATACTAATTTAGTTACACTTGTTTTCGTATATACGTCATTTGAGTGGTCCGTGGTCAGCGGACTCATACTGACATCTAGGAAACCAAGGTAGTACTAGGACGGGAAAATTCGGTAAATTTTGCTTAGAGGCCTTTTCATTCAGGCTTAAGGATCTTTTACGAGCCTGAAAATCTTCAGACTCGGGACCCACGGCTTAAAGTCCCTCCCAGAGGACTTGCTCCTTGGATTTTTCCATCCTAAAAAATCCATTGACCCCGGCCGGGTTTGAACCCGGGACCAGAGGCAAGGAGCATAACCACTAGTCCACCGCGGTACAAACTCAAAATTAAATTCACCTTATTTATTAAGGAACACCTTATAATGTTACTTCCTATTGTAATTTTATAAAAAATATGTTTTATTTGATTTCTTTAGAAAATCTTCAACTTAACCAATCGTTACATTCATGCTTACAACAGAATACACCAACCAACAAAAATATTACCTCATATTCTGTTTCCACTGAGGTTAGAAATGTCTCAGATTTAATATCAACATTGTCAGTGTATTCTACTTCTGATTTAATTTCCACTTTCGAGTCCTGTAAAATAAAAATCACAGAACATCAAACCTAGGCTTCTAATGATGACAAACATTTTTAAATTAATAATTAGATATATCAACAGAACCACATGTCTTCTCAACATATGTACTGTGGACGGATTTACAACTTAATGCAGGAAACTAATGCACAATAAAGCAATTTAAAAATTGTACACCATCACATCTCCTGGCACCAAGATCTAAAATTTACAATTAAAGTAATGTAATATTTTAAATTTTCAACAGTCGGATTCAAATCTGGACCGCTAGTCAGGAAGCAGGCACGTAGGGTTGGAAATGTTAATTGTGAAATTAATTTAATTTAATTACTCTAACTGCAAAATTTTCAATCTAAGGGCCATGATACTTGGTGGGCAATAAATTTTGATTGCTAAATTATGCACCAGATTCTTGCATTATGTTGCAAATCCCTCCTCAGTACATACACTGAAAGGCATTTGGTACTGTTCATAGTGATTAATCCATCAGATGGAGTATTAAGCCTGCCATCACCCCTTCGTACTTTTTGACAGATGTACACTACCTACTGGTACTGCATTCACCTTCTCTACAGCATCATCTCTCATACAACACACTTTGCACACCAACTTGCAAATGTACATTCCTCCCACACACCTCTAGAGCTTTTTTATTTTTTTTTGCCAGATAAACTCCCACACCTAATGATCCATTTTGCTGGTTAAAGAACTCAGCCTTACTTTTTTTAATTAATTGCTACAAACTAAGTTTGGTTCTGATAAAACAAAAATTATAGCCAGTAGAGCATTAATGGACACACATATATATATATATATATATATATATATATATATAATTTGCTTAACTGTTATGTTAGCCTCTAGATGTCAGTCGGAACAAATTTCCGCTACCTCTTGTGTAAATTGAGAATACTACATATGTAAGAAAAATGTATGTTTGTGTTGGAATACTTGAGTAGCTCAGGTCATTAGTGTGCTAACATACAGAGTTTAGAAACTCTGGTTCAAATCCCGACTCAAGCATTCATTTTTCTTTCCATATCATATTTGCCTTCATTGCCAAATGTCAAAAATATATTTATAATATCTATATATATACAAGCGTTACTGCTATAAAGTAAATATTCTCTTTAATAATTTGCTTAACTGTTATGTTAGCCGCTAGATGGCAGTCGGAAGATCTTTCCGCTACCTCTTGTGTGAATTGAGAATACTACATGTATAAGAAAATTGTATGTTTGTCTTGGAATTCTTGGGTAGCTCAGTTGGTTAGAGCGCTAAAGGTACAGACTTTAGAGACTCGAGTTCAAATCCCGACTCAAGCATTCATTTTTCTTTTCATATCATATATATATATATATAGCTAATACCTGGCGTGCTACACCTAAATAAACGAAAATTAATGTGCTTTTATGTTTAGTTGAATAAGTGAGAGGAAAAATAATTATAAATTTATATTTTTTAGATACCCTGTGCTGATTACCTGGCGTGGCCCGGGAGTTTATTTATCCCGATCTTCTTTAAATAAATGAACTGAAATACGAAAATTAATGAGCTTTATGTTTAGTTAAATAATTAGAAGGAAAAATTTATATCATAATTATTTTAAGATACCCCGTGCTGTTTACCCGGCGTTGTCCGGGAATCTACTCATCCCGATCTTCTTGGTATAAATGAGCTGAAAGACAAAAATTAATGTACTTCTTATGATTAGTTGAATAAGTAAAATTAAAAATAATTATAAATGTATATCGTAATTATTTTAAGATTCCCATGCTGATTACCCGATGTTGCCCTGGAATCTACTTATCTCGATATTTTTTGGCATAAATAGCTAAAAGACAAAATTTGTTATTGTGAGTTATCTGTACAGGAATACCCGCCATGTGCTGCTACGCTTGCACAGGAATCTGTGTACTTGTCTCGATCTTCTTGGCATCAATGAAAGACAAAAATAGTTATTGTGAGTTATCCATAAGACATAAACATATGCTGTTGTGGACTATTTTTGTAGAGCTTTTTAAGATATTCAATTCTGTGTATGTTAATTTTTGTGTATCTGTTATGGTTTGGGCAGCATAAGGCATTTAAGTGTCCAAAGAGCTACATTTTTTTCATGTTTTCCACTACAAAGGGCAGTTTTTAAGGGTGTAGGAGTTGAGTATCACAACTCTCTTATAGCCTATGCTCATCCCGGGAATCTCCTGAACATTTTGCAAAAAGGCCCATCACAATCGGATCAACGGCATGGCCTTGCATAAAGTACAAACAAAGAAACATTCATTTTTACATAATAGATAAACATTTTGGTCATAGTCGTATTTGATGTTTACTAGAGTAAAAATGTTTCAAAAATATTTTCATGAGAATAACATCAATAACAATCGGGAATTGTGAAAAAGTCTACATAAGAAAAACAAACAGAAACTTTTATATCAGAATGAAGAAACACCATAGGAATGTAAAAAAATACGAAAATTGTAAAATCTTCAGTAGCTGCTCACAGTTGGTCATAAAAACGCAAAACTGAAGTAAAGCCAAAATTAATGAAACAATTAAAGAAATCTAAGGAGCTAATTACCTGATAAATAATCTAAATCCAAAAGTACAAATACAAAATAATGAATTTTGAATTCGCAGAAAAAGATTTGATTTGGAACAACAGGAGAGGGAAGGTAAACAAAGGGATACAAACTGTCAAATCAAAAGTCAAATGCCAGTTGACAATCATGAAAGAACATTGAAATTAAGTTCTGGAAAGGATATGAAATGAGGTAAGGTGTAAAATCTGATTCATTTTGTGGTTTTTATATTAACTTACTTGTGGTTCAGCTTCAATTTGAGAAAGAGGATCTTCCTGTTTAACTGCTAACTGATAATTCATTGTAAACAGATAATCTGTAAATATAATAACATCATTAAATGCAGTACATTCAACCAAAAAGGCAGAAACTTGGTAAGATATTTAAATTCTATATTATAGAGGGAAAAAAACTACAAAGATTAGGCCTTTATATAAATATATAATAATTGTTCAAAATGCAATTATTAAATAATAATCTTGTAATCCCTTGTTTATCTCAATGAGACCTAGGTGCTCTCCCCCTACAGGGGAGAAATTTAACCATACCAATTTAATTACCCTTATTTTCGGATGGTGTACACTAACTCGGCCCATCGGAACCTAACAAAAGGAAGTGAGTAAAGGAACATCCATTTTTTAAATTTGTTTTGGTATTAATTGTGAATGTTGATCATTCCGATTTTACTGACATGACTTGGGATCTGGCGGCAAATTTATAAGCATTCGCGCATGTGCACTACGATTCTGTAGAACTTTGTAAAAAGTTAGATAGATAAATGCGAACTTTGCATACCTAGATAAATATGTAATAATTGTATCGTTTCAAAACATTTAAAAGAGCACAAAATGTTAGTAAGACGGAAAAAGTACGTAGAGCAACAGTATCAAGTTGTGTGGAAAATCATAGCCTAAATAAATCTTAAATACTATGTCACAACCGTACCATAGACTGTGTTCTGTGCACATAACACATTTAAATATACTTGATATTAAAAGTTGAAGCGCAGGTTCCATAAATTTGAAGGAATTCTTTTCGTTAGAATAATAACAAAAGATACTCTATATTTGAGCCGATAGGATACATATTATTTAGCGTAAAGTGTGCGACATTTATTTATGAATTCTACTAAAAATCTATACTGACTTTCATATTTAAAACTTGATTACTGAAGAAAATAAATATATAATATCAGCATGAATTTATTTTGTTTCATGTAATAGGAGATAAAGGACTGCCAATATTGGGCTATTTAAAAAAACTCATATTTTCATAAAATTTTATGTGAACACCAAAATAATATTATTATTAAAACAAACCTCAATTTCAATTTTGCTGATTTAGCTTTCAATGTTGGTTAACTTGATTGTTTTTATTTCTTTAACTTTTATCTAGAGATGGCAAATGTGGAGGTAAATCAGGGCTTAATACAACATAGAGAAAAATGCCCTTGACAGTTTCGCTCACAGAGTATCTCTATGCTGAGTTATATTCTGTGGTATCGCTAACAAATGTATCACTCTTACAGATCATAATTTTGAATTCAAAATTTAATAAATGAAATAGCAATCTACTTATAACACCAACATTAATAACACAACAAATTTCATCATCTTATAAAGAATAATGCATTGGCAGTTAAACCATTCTCCTCTTTTTCTTTTTAGTTAAAATATACCCTGAAAACCCATTATATTATAAATGTCCACCGCTGTGGTCTCGTCACGCAGCGACCCGGGTTCGATATCCGGTCGGGACAAGCTTCCTGGGTGAGGTTTCTTCGGGATTTTTCCTCACCTGTAAGACAAATGTCAAGAAGCTTAGGGCCCAACGATCCCCGAAAATCATCCGGCCATCATTATCATCACCATCCTTCACCGGTGTGGAAAAAAACGGGAAGCTACCACATTTATAATTCCCTAGTAAAGCTGCAAAGCATAGCATGGATATGCTGTGACTGTAGTGAAAGACCTGCCATCGGGCAGAATTACTATGGATGGATATTATAAATATTGTCCTATCAATATCGTAGCGTGGCTTATTCGTTGGAGGAAGCGCAACCATAAGAACGTTAATATCACCACTAATTCAGCTATCAGTTTTACAATAGCTACAATTACTGCTACTTAACAAATACCATTACTAATAATCATAAAATGCTAGCCTTACTTTACTTCATATAGTGTAACTTTATCACCTCCACAGTATCTTTACCTTGCCATGGTGGAGTGATTCCCTTGCTTTGAGAGCTACGCCGGCGAAACCATTGCTCCCTAAAAGGTAACCCATGCCGGAAAGGTCGAAGACCAGACAACCAGACGAAAAAAATACCTTGGTCGAAAGAGCGTCTATATTTTACCGTAAAAAATACAACAGTTAAGAAACGCTGACATGGGTTCCACTGGGATAAAATTTTCCGGAGTTAACATAGTCCCCCATTCAGTTCTCCGGGAGGGGACTACTTCATAGAAACCATGCCAACAGCTCAAACAGGCATGGAAGTTCCTTGTAGGAAAACTAGATGGAAAGCGCCCAGGATACAGACCAAGAATGACGTTGGAGAATAATATTAAATGATTTCAGGGAAGTAGATTATACAGGGGAGGATTGAAAAACATTAGCTCATGATAGGGAAGTATGGAGAGCTCTTGTATGCATGGCCATAAACCTGAAGGGTTCGATAGTGCCAGTGAGTTAGTGCAACTTTATCCTCCTCTTCTTGGTAGAAAGATGTCTATGATGGTATCAATGAATGTTTTCTTAAATATAAATTATTCAAAGAAGCAAGCAATGCCACATGTCCTGGCCATCATAGTCAACAAGACAGAACTGTCCTTATTGTATGACTTCCAATAAAGACAATACAGCTCACTGTTATGTAGTTTTCTCCATTCACCTGTCTATCTCTCTTTGGTACAAAAATTTTCCTAAGAACTTTATTCTCAAATACTAGTAATCTTCTTTCCTCCCTTAAAGTAAGAGTCCATGTTTTGCATCCACAACAAAACTGGGAGAATAGCAGTTTTATATATTTTCAGTTTAATGGTTTTTTAAAAGAATTGGGACAACAAGAATCTCCCTGTAATGCACAGTAACATGCATTTCCAGAATTGAGTCTATGTTTAATTTCTTTATGAAACTCATTCCTATTTGTAATTATTGTTCTAGGTATTTGAATTCAGCCACTTCTTCAAAAAAATCCCTCATTTGTCATTAACTATCCATTTCCATTATATAAAGTATTTCTGTGTGAATATATACTTCGTTTTATTGATGTTTACTTCCAGTCCCAATTTCTTAGTGTTAATGGAATGTGAATATTGTCCCTTAGTATCTCCTTGCCATCACCTAATAATACTGTAAAATCAGCATAAACTAACAGCTTATTAATACCATTGAGCTAGACCATCTTGATCCTCTAAATATTTGATGTCATGCTCTAGCACAAAATTGAATAATAGAGGAGATAGTTCATCTCCTTGCTATAACCCATTGTGAATTTCAAAAGTATCTGTATAATGTTTGCCCATACATGCCCTACTCTTAGTGCTATTCAAACGAATTCCAAGCTCCAGCAGGAAACTGTGTAACTTCTCCCTCTTAATTGAATTGCATGCCTTTTTAAAGTATACATATAGTTGATGCTCATTGCCATTTCAATCCCATTTATTTTCTAAAATGTATCTCGTACTAAAATCCTGATCTGTTGTAGACCTGTTTCTTCTAAATCCACATTGATGATCTATTATGTCATCAATATAGGGAGTAAGTCTGCATACTAATATATTTATTAGAATTTTGCACAAAGTCGAAAGTAATGAATTTTCCCTTGAGTTGTTGCAATTAGTTTTATCTCCTTTCCTGCAGACTGGTACAATAATCAATTCTTTCCATTCATTTGGAAGAGCCTCTTTTTCCCAAATCATACTGAGCAACCAACTTATCTTGACCATCAATTTTCCTTCCCCTGATTTTATCAGTTCTGCTGGGATCTCATCTGAACCTGATGTTTTATACATCTTTAATTTTTCTATTTCCATTTCAACCTCTAAAGTTCTGTGACTAACATTTTTGCTGTCTGTAAATCTTCCTTTTCAATATCCTGTTTTGCATGTACATTTAATAGCTGATTAAAGTAACTTTTCCATCTATTTAATACACTGGTACTTGTAGAATCTGCAATCATATCCCCATTTTCATACCTACTTCTTTCTTCTTCCTTCCAAGTATTAGGCCAAGGCCTGTTACGATCCTATAGAAAATTTTCCCGTATGGGAAATTCTCGTATAAGACTTGAAAGCATAATAATAGTCCCTTCGATTGGTTGCTGGCCAAAGGAAGGCAAGACCAGTGATGGGCTACCATCTTATAGCCTCTGGTCAGGCTTTTCTGGAGAAGGAAAGAAAATAAAGGAAAGAAGAAATGGAAAAAAAGGAAGGACTCCCTAGCCCTCGGATGCCCTAATAGCATTGGGGTCGAAAAAACAAGAGTTAACCAAGAGAGGTTAGATAGTAAAGTTAAAAGAGTGCAAAACACAAGTAAGTGGAAGAAATGTTTTGTACAGCTTGGGCATCTTGTGGTCGCCATCCACATATCCCCTAGATGAGGACCCCTGAGGGGATTTTTCATATCTAATTATGATAAATCTAGCTTAAAACACTTTCTTCTCTATCCTAATTCCCAGATGATTCTCTGATGTTCCTATATATTGTATTTATTTCAAGATCATTAATCTTCTCTCTCAAATATTCTCTCATTTTACTCTTTAATAACTTGGTTTCCCATCTAATGCTACCCAATTGTTCTAAATTTATTTAATTTGGTTTGTGTAATCATTTCATTTTTGCTAGCTTCCTTTTCTTTACAATGTTGGCACATTCCTCATCAAACCATTTTTGTTTTGCATCTTTTTAAATAACCTACACTTTCTGATGCTGACAATTTAATAGTATCTCTTAAAGCCTCCCATTCTTTATTTATATCAGTGTCTCTGTGGTTGTCACATTCTCATCTGAAGATTTCAGTATTTAAATATATCAGCAATTTTCATCTGGTATTCTTGCTGCAGTTCATAAATTCTCAAGTTTTTTAATTCAAATTTTTCAGAATCATCTTTAGTGTTTGTTCCTCTCATAAGCGATAATTGTTCTCTGATTTTCACGCTGACCAGATGATGATCCAAATTACAGTCAATCCCTCTAACTGATTTAATATTGATGATGCTACCGTGCCAGTGTTTGTCCAGTAACACATGATCTATCTGATTCCGAGTTTCACCATCTGGAGACATCAAAGTATATTTATGAATATCCTTATGCTGGGATGTTGTGTTCTTAACAATAAGATTCTTTGATGTGGCAAAGGTGATTAATCTAACCCCACTCTCGTTACAAAGACTGAATTTGCCTATTGTTGGCCTGAATATACATCGTGTCCACAAATATAGTATCATACTTTAACTACTACTATGTAGCTTTGGATAATCGTATTTAAATGAAATTGGCAACAATCAAAAGAGAAACTCAAACAGTTTTATGCATGTTAACAATGGAGAATATTAGACAACAATACAGAAACTAAACTAAATTTAATCATGTTTTTTGTGGTCGATATGGGTTCATTGTTGGATATTTAGATGTCTGCAGCGTCACTTGTAGGGGCCACATTCAATGTCTATGAAGTATAGCAAAAACTTCTTGAGTTTCTCTTTTGATTGTCACCAATTTCATTTAGATACGATTAACCAAAGCGACGTAGTAGTAGTTTAAAGTCTGGGAAAGCTGAAGATAAAACAGAGAATTGTTTTGAAACATGTCCAAGAACAAATCAACATTAATATTGAGGTAAGATGTCCAGACCAAAAATAATATAATTAAAATAACCTCAAAATATAACTTCCTAAAATTAAATATTAGTTTAAAGTATGATATTATATTTGTGGACATGGTGTATCTTTCAGTCCCACTTTTGCATTAAAATCTCCTAAGACAATTTTTATATGGTATCGTGAAAGACTACATTTTATACTTCTTTTGTTAAATTGGAGAAACTCAATTTCTCATGCCAGCTTATTTAAAGTGTCAGAGTGCAATAAAAACAAATTATGTACAACCATAAGCTATTACCTATTTGCATATTGTTGTTTAATATGACTCAATTTAAATAACATCTAAAATTCATTTTCCATTACTTTATTAAAAATATTATATAAATTAAAACAATGTATTTTATAGTGTGCATTAGCCATGTTAGGCCAGCACATTGTCATTCATAAATTTAAAAAAATATAGGAACTTCTTCTCATCCCTTGACCCGACCCTGAGTTGGACACAAGTAGAGGATGTTTATTATGTTATAGTACACACTATCAATTTAAGGGTCGAATGTTTGAACGCATTAGACAGTAAAAGGCGTTCTCTGCTGATGAAGTTTTATTCAAACACATTTTTCTTACTCAGAAATCTATTCACGCGGTAATAATTGTAAAGCTACCTGACAAGGTACCTTAAGATCGTAGCTCAAGATATAAACTTATGTGAAAATCCCGAAGGGAACCGATGGTAACCGATGTAGTTTGAAACTTATCCAAGATGTCGGACCTTGAAGACTTCGATCATGTTTTCGGTATATGCGGTGAAGAGGAATTTGATAGAGTCTACCAAAGAATTAAACTGGAAGAACAGGAGAATCGGTGTAATATTGCACATCGCAGACGTGTTTGTATACGGTATTATTTGCGGGATGCAAGCATAAATGCATTCCTCTATAGCAGACGAAAATAACGGAAGTGGTTTTATCGCTGAGAATTCTGGGTAATTCGTTGCCAATATTACGAAAACGTCAACATTCATGCATGACCGGTTAAGGCGGCCGTTAATTCGATCTCAGCTCACCAGTGATTGGAAGTAATTTGAGTAGAGAGTAATGTATTTGCATACGACCCTTAGTGTTAAATAAACTGCATGGTATACATTGCGATGAACCAAACACGCGTTTGCTAGAGTCAATTTTTAATATCAGGTTTCAGATAATGGTATTCTAATGGTTGGATTTCGCTGATTTTGCAGAATACCATCTTCGGCTTATTTTAATATGATATATTAAGTTTCATTTTGAAACAAAGAAAATTGTGACAGCTGGAGTGATTTCTAAATTTTCGTTTCAGTTGAATGCCTACACATAATGTCAAATTTTGCTGGTTAACGAACTCAACCTTAATTTTAATGAATTGTTATTTGCAAAGTTTGGTTTCAATTAAACAAAAATTGTGGCACTAAAGAATTAAATATATATATATATATATATATATACATTTTGGTCAGAGGCATTTTCAGTGACCACTAGATAGGATCAGTAAATATCTGTAAAAATGTTTCAAAAATATTTCATAAAAACAACCTCAATACCTTCGTTTTTTTTCAAAATTCATTTAAAAAATACTAATTTATTGAGATGTAATTTAAAACCGTTTTAGGTTTGTAGGCAAAACTGCCAAGACTATACTAATTCCAGATTAAGTTCCAGTTGTAATATAAACAAAGCAGAAGTATGGCTGCATTTTCATTGGTAGAATAATGATTTTACCTTTGAACGTGTAAGAAAATGTAGTTTCCTCTCCAACATTCAAAATAGAGAAAATAAAAAATATGTATTATCTAGCACAAGTCTATATAAGTTCTATAGGAGAATCCTAAAATATATTTAATACACAAGTGATCTTCTTGGTGATAAAATATTAAAATATATATGCAGTCAATATGCCCATTTCACCAATTAATGTTTTAAAATGGTCAACAAGTTTCTACAGCCAAGCTGTCATTCTCAAGACCAGATATTGAGTCAATATCTGGTCTTGAGAATGACAGCTTGGCTGTAGAAACTTGTTGACCATTTTAAAACATTAATTGGTGAAATGGGCATATTGACTGCATATATATTTTACTAAAATATATATCACAATTTTTATAGATTAAATAAGCATTGTTTTATTCTTATGCACACGCAATACAAATATGTTGAACTTTCAGTAGTTTCAAAAATGGCCACTTCTGTAGAATGGATAGGAAAGCATTTGAAAAGTGGAGAGAAACAAATTATTTTGAATGCTTTCAAACAGTTTAGTGAAAAGTATCTTAGATTAGCAATAGAGGATGTGGTGAAAATAACTGCAGAATTTACAGGTTAGTCAGCATGGAGCATAAATTCTGCCCGTAATGAAATTTTAAATAAAACATATCTATCGACATCATGGAAAAAGCATAAACGTCTGCTTAGGTAGGCCCATATATAACTTTTGTCATAAATAAATAAGAAATGGAAGTTCCTAATTATTGGTGCCATCTTACCTTGAATTCAGTCTTATTTCCCGTAAAATTTAATATTCCTTAGGAATAATGTTTCTATCGATGAGAAGTCCTTACACAATTCAATAATATGACAGATAAATATATCAGCACAGTTCTACCAACAGATTGGCGGAGTAATACTTATGTAAATTTGTTTACAGTTCAACTGGAAGTTAGCTCAGAATTGGTATAAGAAGCTTTGAAATTTCCGATTGAGGGTCTTTCCACTTTTCAGCGGTTGCCCTTTTACCAGCCGGCTGCTGGGCCTTCACATCCACATGTGTCAACCACAGAGGTAGATGATCAACAGCCAGTGTAGGGGTGACATGTGGTTAGCATGTCGAGTCCCCCAGCCGTTATAGCTGGTTCCTCAACCTGGAGCCGCTTCTTATTGTAGCTACCCAATTGCCTCACAATGCTGGGTGGGCACCGGTCCCATACTGGCCGAAATACCATGAGAAAATTTCTTCCCCCATGGAGACTCGAACCAGCGCAGTCCTGTAGCTCTGCGCCAAGGCTTCCTACCTTAACCACTCGGCTATGGTGCAGGACCTTTGAAATTTTAGATTTTTAAACTGACCAGTCTCATGGGCTAGTTGTCACAATTTCTGACTACAGTGCATGAGGTCTCAGGTTTGATTCCAGATCAGACCACAGGGATTTTTCCTTATAGGGGATTATTCCTGTTGTTGCCTATGATCTGGAGTTAAGAATTCTCATGGCACTTCATTATCATTTATCATCCATCATATCATTGGGGTAATGTAACTCTCTCTTCCAGGTATTCCAACCTAAGAAATGGATTACAAGTCCACTAATGCTAGGAGAGAAAGCAGAAATGTCACAAAAGACAAAAAAAAAAAAATATATATATATATATATATATATGTGTGTGCGTGTGTGTGTGTGTATGTTATATTGCTTGGGTGTATGGCTTCGGAAATGGACCACACTCAAAACTGAACATATTTAACTACATAAGAACTAAACCTTGGATGGGTGTACGTCTTCGGAAACGGACCACAGCAAAAACTCTGTGTGTTTTATTATATAAGACCTAAGCCTGTGACTCGAACTTATCATTCCTTGATAATGGCATGTGGGATCACGCCAAAATGTCGGAATCAGTGGCCAGAGGCCGAACTTGAATCGAAGACGCGAAAAACCCAAGAAAACGTTCATATTCATATATATATATATATACACAGACACACACACACTTAAATTTGAAAAAGTAATAAATTTTTACAGTCATCTTCTCAGAATGAAATCTAACAGATTAACCAAACAAATCTTTGATTTTATCCGTAACTGCAAAACAAAACCCAACTGGTTTAAAGAAACTGAAAAAGACCAAATAGAATTACAGATTGCAGAAAATATACTAATCAATCGAACAGCTAAATTGAATATTTAAGATGTAAACTTTAGTAGTGTACTTTAATATACTTATTTCAATCATAGTAACAGCTTTAGCTTCTTAATATTAATTTAATAAGGTTTCAAGATAAACCTAAATAAAAATCCAAACCAATTATCTTGAAAAAAAGAGAGGAAAAGAAGGTCAGAAAGAATGAAAAAATACTGAGCACTAAGATCCAACATACCCCAAAGAGGGTGAAACGAAAAAAGAAGAGAAAGAGTGGTAAAATCAAATGTTTCTTACCTCTCCTCTTACAAATCTTCTAAGTAGATCGCGATTTCGAGACCATAACGGTCTCATCTTCAGTACTATTTTGGCAACTGATGTTATGTCGATCGGAAGAAACTCTTCTTCTTCCCTCTGTTGGTGGACCGATGAACCTCTGGATCAGGTCAGAATTTGCTCCAGAGGTTCATCGGTCCACCAACAGAGGGAAGAAGAAGAGTTTCTTCCGATCGACATAACATCAGTCGCCAAAATAGTACTGATGATGAGACCATTATGGTCTCGAAATTGCGATCTACTTAGAAGATTTCTATGAGGAGAGGTAAAAAACATTTGATTTTACCATAAATTAAACCTCATAGTGATTAATTCCTGTAAAAGTTAAAAGAGAAAGAGTATTTAATTAAATATAAAATATAGGTAGTATTTAATTGCTTACATATCACATTAATTTGTTTTCTATTGTTGCCTGACAACCTGAAATAGTTAAATCAAATAACTATAATACAGCCTTGTAATATGAAATAAAAGAAATAGAACATTTTTTTTTTTGGAGTAATATAAAATTTCTTTAATATCATTTGTACAATACACATATTTCACTGCTCTGCACAAGATCTGTTGCACTAGAATGTTGTAGAGCTATGCCATGGAGGTTTTTTATCGTCTCTATTGACTGTTTATGCTTTCTAGAAGGCTTCTTTTGTCTATAATTTACCATTGTTATCATTTTATCCATTAGATAGTGAAGCCATATCACATTAGTAAATGGAACAAATTTATCCCACACATTCCTGAAATGGTCAAAATGAACATTAGTAAAAATTCATAGTTAAATATGGGAAATAACATTATTAAGTTCTTAATTCATGAATGAATGAGTAATTTTATTACACCTTACCTCATAAGAATTAAATTAATCGTGATTTCTTCTTACCTCATACTTCTATGTTTTTTAAACACAGCACTGCAGTATCAGCGACCATTGTCACCACCTTCAGCTGTTTTCAAGACTGTCAATTTTTTCTTTTGCCGGTAATTATCCAAACTGCCATCTGGTGTTCTTTTGAAGGAATTATTTTCTAATCTGTCATCTGGTGCTCTTTTTAATGAATAATTTTCTAATCAGCCATCTGTTGTATTTTTAAAGAACTTTGTAATCAAGCTCGGTTCGTCTGGAATCTCGAAGTTCATGGTTCTAGTATGGTTTTTTTGAATATATATTTTTTCTCAAACTGTTAAATCCAAAGGTTTGGATAGATGTTTCAAAAGTTTTGCTTCTTTTTCAATTCTATGATGCTCTAATAAACTGTGCTGCTATAGCTGATTTTTCAATTTCTCCATTCTTTATGTTTCTGAAGGAAAAACAAAAAGGAACTTGGAAACTCGTAAAAAAGAACACTTCAGAAACATAAAGAATGGAGAAATTGAAAAATCAGCTATAGCAGCACATGGTTTATTAGAGCATCATAGAATTTAAAAAGAAGCAAAACTTTTGAAACATCTATCCAAACCTTTGGATTTAACAGTTTGGGAAAAAATATATATTCAAAAAAACCATACTAGAAACCATGAACTTCGAGATTCCAGACGAACCGAGCTTGATTACAAAGTTCTTCAAAAATATAACAGATGGCAGTTTAGAAAATGATTAATTAAAAAGAACACCAGATGGCAGTTTAGAAAATAATTCCTTCAAAAGAACACCAGATGGCAGTTTGGATAATTACCAGCAAAAGAAAACATTGACAGTCGTGAAAACAGCTGCAGATGGTGACAATGGTCGCTGATACTGCAGTGCTGTGTTTAAAAAAACATAGCAGTATGAGGTAAGAAGAAATCACAATTCATTTAATTCTTATGAATTGAAACTCATGATGTTAAAAATTCCCAAATTTATTATATAAATCTTACCTCATAGTTTATGTTTTCTTAAACACAGGAACTGCAGTTTTCAAGAGAACATCTCTTCTCTAGACCAAGGGTCCCAGGTTCAAGTCCCGGTCTGAGCATATAATTTTTCTCTTCAAATATGATTTATCCATCATTGATATGTATGAAATTAATAATAAAAACATTGACATTATGACTACTGGATTTTCGTTGGAATCTCCATCTATAACGTTGCCAATTGGTGTTGATTTGATGAACTTCGAGATCAGGTCCTGTCATCAGGAATTTTGAAATGCATGGATCTAAAGAGGCCAAACTTTTAAAACATTTGGAAAAAACCTTTAGAATTGATAGTTTGGGAGAAGATATATATTCAGAAGAACAAATTTAGATCCATGAATTTCGAAATTCCTGATGAACGGGATCTGATGTCGAAGTTCATCAAATCAACACCAGATGGCAACATTATAGAAGGAGATTCCAACGAAAATCTAGTAATCATAATGTCGGTTGAAAATGAGAGAAATGTTCTCTTGAAAACTGCAGTTCCCGTGTTTAAGAAAACATAAACTATGAGGTAAGATGTAAAAAAATTACTCATTCATTCATAAATTAGTAAAAATGTTGTCTGCAAAGGAATTGAATGAAATTTTAAAGACATAAGTAAAAGAATGTTATAGAATGACCTATAAACAGATAGATTTATGAAATAAAGCCTGGCTTAACTACATATTGTTTCCAATTGGAGGAATTCTAAATAAAATAGTTAACTGAATCCAGTGAAATAAAGGGGGGGGGGAAGGAAAGTGTTTTCAGGCAAATGGATAGTGACTTTAGACACCCTGTGTGTGTATGTATGTACTGTATATTAAGGAAATTAGAAACATAATGGAAGCAGAAGAAAGCATAATTGAAAGAATTGAGGAGAAGGAATTAAAGTGGTTAGGACATGTCTTAAGAATGGAAGATGAGCGATGGCCGAAGCAACTATATGAATGGCATCCGAACAGAAAGAAGAAAAGAGGGAGACCAAGGTTAACATGGAAGGAAAACTTGAAGACAGTAATGCAAGCTAGAGGGCTAAGCATCGAAGATGCCCAAGACCGTAGGCTTTGGAGGTTTGGCACGGGAAGACGGCAGCAGCTGTAAAAACCCTAAGATAGATATATATATGTCATAATTAAATGTTTAACATTGAGCAATGCAAGCTTAATATGGTATGATAAGAAAAATAAATGCCTGGACGGGATTCGAACCCGGATCTCTATATATGTATGACAAGATAAGAAAAATAAATGCCTGGATGGGAATTGAACCCGGAGCTCTGAGATGATATCTCAGTGCGCTACCACTTACGCTACCAGGTGAATCCAGAACAAACATTTACGTTTCTTATACATATTCTCTATTATTACCAGATGTAGCGGGAACTCAGTCTCCACTGCCACCTAGTAGCTACTATAACAAGTAAGCAAATTAAAGAGAATATTTTTTTTTATAGCAGTGACGCTTATATATATATATATATATATATATATATATATATATATACATACATACCTCAGGTCACTAATTACATTCTACAAGAGTAATTTGTCAATTTTTTTGGTTTTTTTTATTTTATTTTGACAGCGCAGCTTTCTCTAACAATTCCTGAAAAGACAAGAGATATAAAGGCAGTTAACTTACGTGGTGTGTTTCTGCATAAGCCGATAGACTTCAAACTGATAATCACCTTCTCCTGAGAACAGAGCTGGATCCACTGATAAGTCATTGTATATACAACAACCATCATACGTCATTCTGGATAATGTGAAGTCTATTATGGAAGCCTGTAACATAACAATCTCAACATTTTCAATTTAAAACAAGGCCAACATGTAAGAAATGTGCAAATTAGCAAATTCCTCAGCAAGTCAAATTTATGGTCCAATTTTGCTGATTTACAGTATGTCTTTCTTCTGGCTATTTAACACATGCCCCAAATGGGAGTCAATGACCAATCACATTTCAGTGATTTTTGATTTACAACCAATCATAGTCGTGTTTCGCGCCGTAGCCAAGTGGTTAAGGCAGGAAGCCTTGGCGCAGAGCTACGGGACTTGCGCTGGTTCGAGTCTCCATGGGGGAAGAAATTTTCTCATGGTATTTCGGCCAGTATGGGACCGGTGCCCACCCAGCATCGTGATGCATTTGGGTAGCTACAATAAGTAGCGGCTCCAGGTTGAGAAAACCAGCTATAACGGCTGGGGGGCTCGACATGCTGACCACATGTCACCCCTACACTGGCTGATTATCATCTACCTCTGTGATTGACACATGTGGATGTGAGGCCAGCAGCCGGCTGATAGGCTAAGGGCCTTGTAGGCCTGTCGCGCCAGGAGTTTTTATAGTCGTGTTTCGCCAAGAATTTACCAACTAAAGTTTATCATAATAAAGAGAGCACCTCCTTTTTAACATTCTGAATAGGTCATAGCATTATTTTGCAGTGACTTACTCTAAGAAATAAGGCTACCAGATTGTATACAGAGTGCACGAATGTCAGCTGATAGTGATTGTGGGAGATAATATAAAAACATATGTAGCAATTGATTATATCACAAAAAAAAAAAGAAACCACTGTTTAACAAATTATTTCTCAGGAAATAACATTGAAGAAAATTATAAATGACATATTTACATCGTAGGATATCAGAAATTAATACCTATAATGTTGGTTATAAATTTCTCCACTAGTGTGCATTCTTACAATATTGCAATCCTTTGGCAATAAATAATACAATCTGGTTGCAGTGATGAACAAGTGTAACAATTGTTTCTCATTTGTTTGCAAACATCGCCGTTTACATTAAATAAATAAATATTTTAAAACAACTATATTTAAATAATGATTTGTGAGTAAACAGCATAATTTTATTCGTTAAATAGTCCTAACAAATGCCACTCTTGATTTCCAAATTCTCTACATAAATTCACTCTTCACTTCGTGAGTTGTGAATTTATCAATAATTTGGAAATCACTCGTGGCATTACTTATGATAATTAACTTGTACATGAAGCTGATATATAAAAAAAAATCAGAAATTTCACAAAAACAATGGGGATAATTAACAGTATAATGAAACCATCTTTAGTACAAAAGAACACAAGATTACGGCTTTATAAGGTTCTTGCAAAATATGGTAGTGAAGTATGGACAATATGAAGATATGAAAGCCGAATAACAGCAAATGAGATGTGATTTATGCACCATAGAGCAGGCTATACAAAGTGGGACCATAAAAGAAATGAGGAAATTATGGAAGAGTTGGATGTAGAACCCATTCTCCACCATATACAAAATTACCAGAACAACTGGAAAGCCCATTTTCAATGAACGCCATCTCATTGAATCCCAAAAGCCATGCTTCGTTACTGCCTCCAAGCAAAAGATTGCTGGGATGTCCAAAAAAGCGCTGGATGGAAAATTCCTCTTTGAGACCTTAACAGGCCACATAACCTAATGCTTGCATGGATGATGATGATACCAAGTTTCATGGGTAAAAGTCAGTCATTCAGAAACTGTGAAAACTATGCGAAATCCTCAGTAAGTCGAATTTATTGTCACATTTTGCTGGTTTATGGAATATATATTTCTTTTGACGATTTTATTATTAATATAACACTTCTCATTGAAGGATAAATTATATTTGAAGAGAAAAATTTTCGCCTAGACCGGGACTCGAACCCGGGGCCCTTGGCTTTCCGGGCCAAGTGCTCTACCAACTGAGCTACCGAGGCGAGTTACAATCTAGATGCAAATTTTTCTCTTATGTACGTTGTAATTCCCTCGTGCCAAATGCTTGAAACCTATAGCTTCTATCTTTGCAAATGGCGGCTTCTTAGTTAAGAAGACATTTATTGGGAATTTAACACTACTTTATAGCCAGTAGGGCTTCTATTGACGATTTTATTATTAATATAACACTTCTCATTGAAGGATAAATTATATTTGAAGAGAAAAATTTTCGCCTAGACCGGGACTCGAACCCGGGACCCTTGGCTTTCCGGGCCAAGTGCTCTACCAACTGAGCTACCGAGGCGAGTTACGATCTAGACGCAAATTTTTCTCTTATGTACGTTGTAATTCAACGGAATTGGAAAAATTTGCATCTAGATCGTAACTCGCCTCGGTAGCTCAGTTGGTAGAGCACTTGGCCCGGAAAGCCAAGGGTCCCGGGTTCGAGTCCCGGTCTAGGCGAAAAAAAAATTTTTCTCTTCAAATATAATATATTTCTTTTACTTATGAGTTAGATTTTTTGTGACTCACTTTGCAGTCTAATTGAAAGTTAGAAAGTAATGATAATGGCACGTTGAGTGTAGATACCATGGTCTGCAATAAAAGTACAAATATCAGGTAATGACAGGGCAGGGAAACTTCTAGACTCAAGATCTAGACACTTCCACATAAAAGCCTCTCATCACTGATATTTCCCGAAAGGGACAGAGACGTCTGGAATGACAGCCCAGACATTTTGGTGGTTTGTGCAGGTCTTTCGACTCACAAGTCGGTAATTCGCAAATTTATTCCGATCGATGCGAGACCAATATTAACTCCTTTCCCAAGTAACTTAAACGTCGTTATTACGACACGTCACAATATTTTCAGTTTTTTGAAAGAAGTTAGGATGACAAGAGTCCCTGTAATGCATAATAGCAACTATTTACAGAACTGGGCCTATCTTTAATTTCTCTAAGCATCTCATTCCTATTTGTATTATTATTCCAAGGTATTTGAATTCAGTCACTTCTTCAAAATTTCCCTCACTTGTCATTAGCTGTCCGTTTCCATTATATATTTCTTCATTACATGTTTCCAGCCATAGCTGATGACATAATTCCATTGCATAGTTACACTACTTGAAGAGTTGATTGCTGATTTTTCCTATGTAAACTACATACAAGCTCTGCAATAGTCCATAGCTTAGGTGTGGATAAGATGAATTGAAATGTTTCAGCCAAGGTTTGAGGTAATAATAGGTAATAATGATATTTGAAGAGAAAAATTTTCGCCTAGACCGGGACTCGAACCCGGGACCCTTGGCATTCCGGGCCAAGTGCTCTACCAACTGAGCTACCGAGGCGAGTTACGATCTAGATGCAAATTTTTCTCTTATGTACGTTGTAATTCCCTCGCGCCAAATGCTTGAAACCATAGCTTCTATCTTTGCAAATGGCGGCTTCTTAGTTAAGAAGACATTTATTGGGAATTTAACACTACTTTATAGGCGAAAATTTTTCTCTTCAAATATTATTTTTTCCTTCTATGAGAAGTGTTAAATTAATAATAAAAATCGTCAGTAGAAGGCCTACTGGCTATAAAGTAGTGTTAAATTCCCAATAAATGTCTTCTTAACTAAGAAGCCGCCATTTGCAAAGATAGAAGCTATGGTTTCAAGCATTTGGCGCGAGGGAATTACAACGTAACATAAGAGAAAAATTTGCATCTAGATCGTAACTCGCCTCGGTAGCTCAGTTGGTAGAGCACTTGGCCCGGAATGCCAAGGGTCCCGGGTTCGAGTCCCGGTCTAGGCGAAAATTTTTCTCTTCAAATATAATTTATCCTTCTATGAGAAGTGTTAAATTAATAATAAAAATAGGTAATAATGACTTTAGAGTATTTCTTTGACAATTTATAGATGTACAGTTCAGCAGAATATGTTCTAAATCCTCCTCTTCAGCTTGGCACAGTGTATATAATGTACTTCTATGAACATATATTTAGTTTTATTGGTGTTTATTTCCAGTCCCAATTTCTTAGTGTTACTCAATAGAGCGTGTGTGTGTTGGCCCTTAGTATCCTTAAGATGAAATCATTAATACAAATATTATAGCTGTAAAAATATCATTGTGATGTTATATGTAAATTTATACACTTAGATTGATCTAGTGAAGATAATTTTTTTTCCAAATCCTGGTTTTCTAATCCCAGTTCAGACAAAATTTTTCTCTTCAAAAATTATTTATTTTAAAGTAAATTAAACGACGAAATCCACTGAACAAAAAGTGTTTGTGTTCTAAAGCGACCCACTGCACTTTACGTACTTCTGGTCTGAACAAAAATATTTTAAAACCAACAGAAAAAGATCAGAAAAGGAGGAAAATGGTGATTATGGACAAAGTGGGGCAAAATGGTTAAATTTTACAACAAAATAAAGGGGGGGGGGAAAGTGACAGAAAATTATCCCCATTCTCAATTTCAGGCAAAATCTCACTCACTGATTTCTTTCAGAAAGCTTTAATTTTTCTTACAAAGAAAAAGTTAATAAGAAAACCTCATAATGTAAAAATTCCCCAAATTTATTATATTAAAGAAAAAGTTGTCACCTAAAATTCTAAACCTGATAACAATAAGAATAATAATTCTATTCAATAGTAATTCTATCTGAGGGCATGCTATGCTTTGCAGCTTTACTAAGGAATTATAGATGTGGTAGCTTCCCATTGCTTTCCACACCAGTGATGGATGATGATAATGATACGGATGATGATGATGATGGCCGGATGATTTTCGGGGACCGTTGGGCACTAAGCATCCTGACATTTGTCTTACAGATGAGGAAAAACCCTGAAAAATACCTCACCCAGGAGCCTGTCCTGACCAGGAATCAAACCCGGGCCCGCTGCATGACAAGGCAGCACGCAACCTTGAAACCACAGCGGTGGACATAATAATAATAAATTGAAAAAAGTATTATAAAAAAATAGAAGAAAAATATTTGAAATGGTATGGACACCTCATAAGAATGGAAGAAGAGAGAATACCAAAGAAGATCCTTGATTGGAAAGCTAATGGAAGAAGTGGAAGAGGCAGACCTAGAGAAAGTTGGATAGATAGAGTGAGGAGAAGTATGGAAGCTAGAGATATGAGGAAAGACGATGCTTTAGACAGGAACCTCTGGCAAAAAATCACTTTGAGTTGAAGGAGAGACACTGTACAGAATATCTCCTAATAAAAAATTAATAATACATAAGAGGTGAGTTTTACCTGAACACCATGTGTAGGAACAAGATATTGTTTTCCAAACAGTCTGAAGATGATATGTTTTTCAGTTGTTGGTGCAATCAAGACATTGCCCCAATGCAGGTCTCTGTGTTCAAATTGAAGAGACTGCTCTGCTACAGCTAGTGCAAAGCCAGTCTGAAAATAGCACATCACATAGACATTCATTTTTCTTCTTTTTTTTTAAGAGAAAAATTATACGCTCAGATTGGGACTTGAACTCAAGACCCTTGGTTCTCTAGACCAAGTGCTCTACCATCTGAGCTACCTGGGCAAGTACCAATCTAAATGCAAATTTTTCTCTATATACGTTGTAATTCCCGCCCATAAAATGCTATGAAGCCTTTGCTTCTGTATTTGCAAATGGCGGCTCCTATATTAAGAAGACATATTTGGGAATTATACATTACATTATAAATGCCAATACGGCTTTTTTTCGATGTTTTTATTATTAATTTCATACATCTCAATGATGGATAAATCATATTTGAAGAGAAAAATTATACGCTCAGACCGGGACTTGAGTATACTTTTTCTCTTCAAATATGATTTATCCATCATTGAGATGTATGAAATTAATAATAAAAACATCGAAAAAAAGCTGTACTGGCATTTATAATGTAATGTATAATTCCCAAATATGTCTTCTTAATATAGGAGCCGCCATTTGCAAATATAGAAGCAAAGGCTTCATAGCATTTGGTGGGCGGGAATTACAACGTATATAGAGAAAAATTTGCATTTAGATCGGTACTTGCTCAGGTAGCTCAGATGGTAGAGCACTTGGTCTAGAGAACCCAGGGTCCCGGGTTCAAGTCCCAGTCTGAGCGTATAATTTTTCTCTTCAAATATGATTTATCCATCATTAAGTTGTATGAAATTAATAATAAATTCATTATTCTACTCTGTAGACCATAGTTAATTTTAAATAAAGAAAAAATATATTAGTCTTGGTGGTCTAGCAGTTAAATTCCTTGCCTCTGGTTCCAAGAGTTGCAGGCCACTGATTTACACCCAGCCGAGTTCAATGGATTTTTTAAAAGAAAAAATCAAGGATCAAGCCCTCTAGGAGAGACTTTCAAGCAAAGTTTACTGTTGCCGCAACAGGGTAGCAACTAGTATAATTTAATATAATAAATTTGGGAATTTTTAACATGAGGTTTTATTGATAAGAATCAAATGAATCGTGAATTCTTCTTACCTCATACTTCTATGTTTTTTTAAACACAGCACTGCAGTATCGGTGACCATCGTCACTATCATCAGCTGTTTTCCCCTGAGTCGTGAAAACAGCTGATGATGGTGACAATGGTCATCGATACTGTGGTGCTGTGTTTAAAAAAACATAAAAGTATGAGATAAGAAGAATTCACGATTCATTTGATTCTTAGCAACTAGTAGTTAATCTTCTAACAGGCCGTGATTGTGGCACGGTAAATTTAGTGTGTGGTGGCTGCCCTGATTGCTTCATGCGCTGAGATCAGATTTTGCATTTCCTCCTCCTGGGCAAGATAGCTTCTACCATCATGGCATACGTGAGTTGGACTCGTGTCCTTGAAGGACTGGTAGTCGAGTCATGGTGAACAGAATTAAGGCCATCTGGGCTTGATTGTGTGTGATCAAGGATCTATAGTGTGTGCTACTTCTATGTAAATGGTAGCTTTAGGATCCGATTAGTAGTTTAAAAGTAAACTGAGATTCAAAACTGTGAACAATCGTGCAATGAGCAACACGTGTTAATTAAGTCAAAAGTTGGAAACATTTTATTTTAATTTGAGTGTATATTATTACTGGTTATTAATACAGTTTACACTTATTGCTTAGTAAGTTGTGTCATAATTTTTTAACCCATCTAAATTATACAGTCCACAAACAGAAAAGAAGGATCGATTTCTATGTTGCGAGTATAGGGATTGATTCAGTGCAAACTAACCTACATATATGGAGTAAATTTCTTAAAAGGAATTAGCCGCTACATTTACCAAATCTCTTTGTTTAAGTAATTTTTTGTTAGGTATTGAGGTTTTTACTATTAATTTAATACTACTCACTGAAGGATAAATTATATTTGAAGAGAAAAATTATATGCTCAGACTGGGGTTTGAACCTAGGACCTTTGGCTTTTAGGCCAATGCTCTACCACTGAGCTATCAGAGAAACTCCACTCTAAATGCAAATTTTTCTCTTATACACTGTTAATTGCCAATCAGTGAATGCTACGAGCATTTGCTTGATCATGCAAATGGCAGCTTCTTGTTCAATAAGACATTTATTGGGAATTTTTTAGATTGGAGTTTTTCAGGTAGCTCAGTGGCAGAGCATTGGCCTAGAAAGCCAAAAGTCTTGGGTTCAAACCCCAGTCTGAACATGTAATTTTTCTCTTCAAATATAATTTATCCTTCAGTGAGAAGTGTTAAATTAATAATAAAAACATCAAAAGAAACCCTACTGGCTTTATAAAGTAGTGTTTCGATTCCCAAAAAATGTCTTCTTAAACAAGAAGCCGCCATTTGTGTGTTCAAGCAAATGCTCATAGCATTCGGCAATCAGGAATTAACAGTGTATAAGAGAAAAATTTGCATTTAGATTGGAGTTTCTCAGGTAGCTCAGTGGTAGAGCATCGGCCTAGAAAACCCAAAGGTCCTGGGTTCAAACCCCAGTCTGAGTGTATATTTTTTCTTTTCAGATACTATGAGGTATTATTTACTTATGTATAATTTTATCATTCACCTCATTTTTTTTTATTAGACTAGTTTCGGCCTCTTGTTCTATGCCATCATCAGTACTTCCACAACCGTTGTTTTGTCATTCTGAAGAGCCATCTTTTGCTCCCTCTGTTGGTAGATTGAAAAACCTCAAAATCAAGTTTTTTCAATGGGAATTTCAAAGTTCATTAATTTCTCCTTTTCGTTTTTTTTTAATCTAGATTTTTTCTCACGCAGTCAGTTCTTTGGGTTTTTCTATTTGTTTTAATGATTTAGCCTTTCTTTCGATAACATATTTTTCTGACCAAGCATAGGCTGCCACTGCAGACTGATTTTCAATTTGCAGGAAGAACAACCACAAGGCAACAGTTGTAATGCATCAAGAATGTCATACAAAAGCAATGAAACTAGTCTGCATATAAACAAGAAATATGAGATGAGTCAAAATATACAACTCAAATATAATTAAAATAAACCTCTCTATCTATCTTCGGGTTTTTACAGCTGCTGCCGTCTTCCCGTGCCAAACCTCCAAAGCCTACGGTCTTGGGCATCTTCGATGCTTAGCCCTCTAGCTTGCATTACTGTCTTCATGTTTTCCTTCCATGTTAACCTTGGTCTCCCTCTTTTCTTCTTTCTGTTCGGATGCCATTCATATAGTTGCTTCGAACCTCATAGCGTTATTTCCTAGATATATTAATAACTTTATTTAAATCTACAAACCATCAGTGACAGTGTACTCACAAATTGCATTAACAATTAATTTTGTTTTCAAGATTATCTATCACACAATTACTTTACAGTCTCTGACAAGTCCACTTGCCACAATTTCTTCTCTTTCACAGCTCACTGTATCGCTGTCACTATACAACTGACTCGCTCCTGTCCCTAGTATGAAATTAAAGAGGGAGGGGAAGAAAATTTCTCGGCTTTTGATCAAGACTTTTCCAATACGGAAGTTTCTGGCCATTGAACCTTCCCAATGGGGAGGATCAAAGCTTATACCTTATCTGCTCATAGAGTGATCCTAACAGCAACAAATGCCAAATGTATCCTTCTGCCATTTGCACCACAATTACTGTCATTTTTAACAGGGAGATGACGATACCACGACAGAAGACCTGACACTTTCAGCCATTTTGTTTCATGAGAATCGACTGAAGCAGACTCAAATGCATCATCCATATGTAATAAACTATTTTAAGTTTTAATTATTGATTAGGTATATTTTAGAAATTTTCCATGTTTTGAATATTATTATTTTCATTCATGAAGAATAACAAGTATATTCAGAGGACATATTTTTAATTTAATGAAGGGAACTACTACTTCACGTATTTATTGCTTCTACAACATACGTCGGTGTCCATAACCAATAAAAAGCGAGCAGGTCACATGGTTTTGTTTTGATGAGGATCACTTAAAGAGCAGATTTTAGAGAAATCTCCAGAATGTAAGTCTATACACATATATGATTTGCACAGATCTTTCGACTCGCGAGTCAGTGACTCACAAATCTATTTCTACCAATGCGAGATCACTATTCTTGCTTTCACCCACAAAATTCAAATACTGCTATTATAATGCGTAACAATACATTTTATTATTGTGGACATGTCAAAATTCTGAACTTTTTACAATAGTGCTCATTTTTTTAGCTGGATAATGTAATTCTGTGTCAATAGAACTTACTTGTATTAATATTGAAATAGCCTGTTCTGCCGAGTTGAACACGTAGGCTTCTAAGTCACGTCCTCCATTTGCCATTTCTATTATTATGTAGAGTTGGTCATCCATAAATATCACTGGAGAATCATTTTCAGATCCTGTTTAACAAAATCACATCATATTAACCCTAATTTCAGTACACAGTGCTGAGTGTATATGCAAATAATTATGATGGAGAGTCTCTAGCCATCAATCTGGCCTTGAAAATGTACTCTACAGATCTAATTTAAACAAAATACTACTTTTAAAATGTCACTATGGAATTGTAAAATATTTTAAATAAAAAATCTCACTTTTAACATAAAAATAATATTTAAGACATGAATTATGAAAGAATTATGAATTTTGAAATTCCCGGAGAAAGGAACCGCATTAGCAAATTCATTGAACCACAGGCAGAGGGAGCAGGAGTCAATAATCAGGACCGACAACTTAGGAAAAATCAGTCTGTTATTGCTGACGATGGGGCTCAGAAGCCTTGAAACATATATTCAACAAAAACAACCATAAGAGGTAAGAATGTACAGACAAAATATCCAAATTATTAAAACTTATGAACTTTGAAATTCCCGCTGATTCTGATTGGATCCGGAGGTTTATCGGTCCACCAACAGAGGGAAGAAGAAGTAGTTCTTCTGATCGACATAACATAAGTCGATGAGATATTACTGAAGATGAAGCTGCCAAAGCTATTAAGTATTTTAATTTAATCATAATAATAGCTTTACAGCTATAACAGTACAGTAGAGTCAGTTTAAAAACTGGTAGCGAATCACAAGACAGCTTTTGATCAGCTGACTAGTTGCTTCACTAACAGTGGTGGTCATCAAGGTTATGGGACAACAGATACACATCACATTTACAAAGGATGTTACGGTATTGCCAAATCTATCCTTAAACTACTACCAGGGTTCTCACCGTAAAAAAATCAACTGTTAAGAAAAGCGCACATGAATTCTACTAGGGTAAAATTCTCCAGAGGTAAAATAGTCCCCCCATTTGGTTCTCCGGGCAGGGAATATTTCAGGGAATCCATGCCAAAGAAAATTTTTGGGCCAAAAGAGATGAGGAGACAGGTAAATGGAGAAAACTACATAATAATGAGCTACATATGTATAGGAAGCCAGATATAAAGACAGTTAAGTCTCATAGGCTGTGATGGGCAGGACAAGTGGCACATATGGGGGATGAAAGAGATGCATGGAAGTTTCTGGTAGGAAAACCAGAGGGCAAATGCCCAGTTGGTAGACCAAGAATGAGGTGGGAGAAAATTATATAAGTTATATAACATTTCAATGGATTCTCAGCCATTGTGGCATATTTGGTAAAGAAATGTCAGACAAAATTGCAAACTGGCACAAAATTATTTCCACAAAATAGAAAACGAATATCCCTAAATAAAGCAATAGCAAGTGGTTAACATCTGAAAATGGATAAACAATGAAAAAAACTTATATGAAGTAGTGTAACTATGCAATGGAATCATGTCATCACCTATGGCTGGAAACATGTAATGAAGGATGAAATTCACAGATAAAAACACACTGTAATAATATTCCAAGTGATTCATCCACCACACAATACCGTACGACTTGACAATGCCGCTTTGTTTTGTAAACCATATGCAGCGGTCCCGCCAAAAAATTGGTTAGGTGTGGCCACGCCGGATTTTAGAACAGCTCAATTATAGTATTAATAACTAAGAAGCCGCCATTTGCAAAGATAGAAGCTATGGTTTCAAGCATTTGGCGCGAGGGAATTACAATTACGTACATAAGAGAAAAATTTGCGTCTAGATCGTAACTCGCCTCGGTAGCTCAGTTGGTAGAGCACTTGGCCCGGAAAGCCAAGGGTCCCGGGTTCGAGTCCCGGTCTAGGCGAAAATTTTTCTCTTCAAATATAGTATTAATAATCCCATGTGAATGATTTCATTATCAAGTGCTCGACATTAGATACCAACCAACCAACCAACCATAATCCCATTACAAAGTTTTATTGAATTAGAAGTAAACCAACTGCTTTGTGGGTGAATGTTCATGCTACGGGGAAACAAGGTTATATATGAAAGAGAACAATTTGTTTGAACAGGGAAGCATGGGTAGTACAATGGTTAGTTGTGCTGTTGCATAAAACCAGGGGTCTTGGGTTCAATTCCCAGTTCAGGCAAAAATTGTTCTCTTCAAAAAATTATTTGTAAAATCTTACCTTTGTCCTCATCAAAGTCATACCATAATTCAATTAATTCATTAGGATATTTTCCTTGTACACACAAACATCTTTTTGCTTGTGCAAAATTTTGTGTTCTGTTCTCATCTCCATAACGCAGATTGCTGAGTTCCCTGAAACAAATTAAATATTAATTTATCTACTATGATTGTGAAAAGTGAAACTTTACAACAATGAAATGTGTAATTATATTTGAAGAGAAAATTATATGTTCAGACTGGGGTTTGAACCCAGGACATTTCACACTCTAGGTGAATGCTCTACCAACTGAGCTATAATAATAATAATAATAACAATGCTTTATTTACTCTGGCAGAGTTAAGGCCATAAGGCCTCTTCCACTCAACCAGCACAAATACAAATAAATATTTGACAAATATAGATATACACTATGCTAATTATAAACAGTTAAAGATACATTAAATGTAGCAATGTAATTTTCATGTACAAACAACATTTTATAGGATAATAACAATAATAATACTTGCGATAATAATAATAATATAAATATGATAAATTATACGAGAAACACCAATTAATATATATATACCTTACACTGGGTAATAATGAAGTTGAGGTTAGAGCAAATGTAAATTTAGATTTCTTTTAAAAGATGTCAACGTCCGAGCCCCTTATTTCTTGTGGTAGGGAATTCCAGTTGCGAGAAGTGAAGATGGTATATGACATGGAGTGATGTGATGTCCTATGTTACGGTATATTAAGCAAGAGACTATGTTGTGCTCTTGTGTTTAAGTTATGGTTTGAGGATAGATACTGGAAACGAGATGATAAATAATGGGAATCGAGGTATGTAGGATCTTAAATAAGAGAATTAGACAGTGCGATTTTCTTCTCTCTTTTAGATGTAGCCATGACAATTCGTGGAATAATGGAGAAATGTGATCATATTTTCGAACATTAAATATGAATCTGATACACATATTATGGACACGCTGCAGTTTGTCCGACAATCCGTCACTTATGTCAGTTAGTAGAACGTCACATTAGTCAAAATGATATCTGAGAGAACGCTCATTATTAACATTTACTAAAAGTTAATTTAATTTAAATCCAATCCAGAAGATTATAAGTTAAATTAAACTAATAATCTTCAAAGTTATAAATAGAAAAGCTTCTTTAAGTCTTAAACCCTGGTTCCAATATCTTTATGATTAGTTGAAAATAATCACCGTTTCAAATAGTAGAATGTAATTTAAATGCAAATTTTTCTCTTATATAAGCTGTTAATTCCCATGCACCAAATGAAAAATTTGCGTTTAGAATGGAGTTTCTCAGATAGTTCAGTTGGTAGAGCATTCGCCTAGAGTGCAAACCCCAGTCTGAGTATTGTTTATTTGTTTCTTCACTCACCTCATACTTCATAACTCCCATGCAGACTCGAGTTTCGTCACTTCATTTGTGACATTCTCAATGCTGTATTACGTTCACAACTGAAGGCCGTTGGACGTCAGTTGTGAACGTAATACAGCATTGAGAATGTCACAAATGAAGTGACGAAACTCGAGTCTGCATGGGAGTTATGAAGTATGAGGTGAGTGAAGCAACAAATAAACAATATTAAAAAAACCTCATAGTGTTATTTCCTATCTACATAACCCAGTCTGAGTGTATAATTTTTCTCTTCAAATATAATTTATCCATCATCGAGATGTATGAAATGAAAAATAAAAAATCAAAAGAAGCCATACTGGCTTTATAATGTAATGTAAAATTCTCAATTAAAGTCTTCTTAATAAAGAAGCCACCATTTGTAAGATAGAATCAATGGATTCATAGCATTTGGTGTGCAGGAATTAACAGTGTATACAAGAGAAATATTTACATTTAGATTGGAGTTTCTAAGATAGCTCAATTGGTAGAGCATTTGCTAGAGTGCAAATGTCCTGGGTTCACACCCTAGCCTGAGCATATAATTTCTCTCTTCAAATATAATTTATCCATCATTGAGATGTATGGAATGAATAATAAAAACTTTGAAATCAAATGGTAAAGAGAAAATTTTATGCCTGAACCGGGAATCAAACCCTGAACCTTCAGCTTTCTGTGTTGATGTTCTTAACCATTGAGCTAATTTAGGCTTCATTCCCATCCAAGCATAAATCCTTCCTTTTGGTCCCACATACAAATGCAATGAATCATCATTCACAAATACACAATGAATGGCTTCTACATTAAGAAGACATGAAGGGACTCCATATAGCTAAAGCACTATTTATTAAATTAATTTAATTTAATGAAAACTCTGATTTAAATGAGTATCATAATTACCACACTCAGTGCCGTAAAATAAAAAGAATATAGGTGTTTTTATTATTAATTTAACACGTCTCAATGAAGGATACATTTTTCTCTTCAAATATAAGGATATAGATGTTTAATATTAAATTTATCACATCTCACCAAATGATAATGTGAATAATATGAGATGAGAACTAACTCACTCTAACTCAGTGGCACTATCGAACCCATGGGTTCATGGCCACACGGACATAAGCTCCTATCCTGAGCTAAAACTTTCCAATCATTCCCTGTATAATCTACTTCCCTCAAATCATAGTTAATGTTATTCTCCCATCTCATTCTTGGTCTACCAAATGGGCGCTTTTCCTCTGGTTTTCCTACAAGAAGCTTCCAAGCACGTGTTTCATTCCCCACATGTCCTGCCCATCGCAATCTACGAGACTTAACTGTTATTATATCTGGCTTCCTATAAAGACCATGTAGTTCATAATTATGTAGACTTCTTCAATCACCTGTCTGTTCATCTCTCTTTGGTCCAAAAATTTTCCTAACAACTTTAATCTCAAATACTCGGAATCTCCTTTCCTGCCTTTAAGTAAGAGTCCATGTTTTGCATCCATATAATATAACTGGTAGAATGTATATATGGGTCCATCGCTGTGGTCTCGAGGTAGCATACTGCCTTGTCACGCAGCGGGCCCAGGTTCGATTCCTGGTCGGGAGAGGCTCCTGGGTGAGGTAAGACAAATGTCAGGAAGCTTAGGGTCCAACGGTCCCCGAAAATTATCTGACCATCATTATCATCATCATCATCCTTCACCGGTGTGGAAAGCAACGGGAAGCTACCACACCTATAATTCGCTAGTAAAGCTGCAAAGCATAGCATGAAAATGCTATGATTGCAGTGAAAGACCTGCCTTGGGCAGAATTACTATGGATGGATGTATTATGGGATGTAACAATAATATCCGATTCATTTATATAAATTACTCTTAATATATATATATATATATCTTGCAAAATTGTACTCAAATGCCAGAAGACTTATGGAGTGAATTCTCATGTCTTTCTATCATTCTATCACACAACACTAATATTTTTTTAGTGGTACTTACGTGTCCCACGCCGTAGCCGAGCGGTTAAGGTAGGAAGCCTTGGCGCAGAGCTACGGGACTTGCGCTGGTTCGAGTCTCCATGGGGGGAAGAAATTTTCTCATGGTATTTCGGCCAGTATGGGGCCGGTGCCCACCCAGCATCGTGAGGCAATTGGGTAGCTACAATAAGTAGCGGCTCCAGGTTGAGGAACCAGCTATAACGGCTGGGGGACTCGACATGCTAACCACATGTCACCCCTACACTGGCTGTTGATCATCTACCTCTGTGATTGACACATGTGGATGTGAAGGGCCAGCAGCCGGCTGGTAAAAGGGCAACCGCTGAAAAGTGGAAAGACCCTCAATCGGAATCGGTACTTACGTGGTGATGACAATTTCAGATAATATTTCTTCAAACTTTTTCTGTATTTCTCCATTAATTAACTGTTCGCCTTCAATAGGAATGATCTTAATAACAGCTCCATCTTCTTTAGACATAAACACTTCTCCGTAAGCTCCTTCGCCTATCTTCTTACAGTTCTCCAAGTAACTACAAACACAACACATCAATCAGTCAACAAATTAACAGGTTCTGCCAATAGATGGATTCAGAAGCAGTTCTCCTGGACGACAGAACATCGGTAGTGAAATTACTGATGATAAAATCACAAATGATTCAGTTTCACTGTATAAGCATAAATGTATATGCATGATGGAAAGTGTGCATGTTTCTATAAATGTATATCTTAATATATAAAAATTTCGTGCCACATTGTTTGTCTGCGATGGAATCCTAAACTACTGAACCAATTTTAATAAAATTTTGCACACTGTGTGCAGTTGGATCCAACTTGAGACTTAGGGTAGTTTATAACTAAATTTATAGTCGCATTATTTTTTTTATTGCAAATTATTTGTTTATTATTTAACAAAGAGTTATAATTATTTGTGAGTTCCATATGATTCTAACAGATGGCGGTGTAATTATCTGTGAGTTCCATACGATTCTAACAGATGGCGGTGTAAGGTAATTTGGTAAGGTAATTGGTTTATTATTTAACAAAGAGAGATCCAGATGGCTGTGCTTTTTGTTGGAACTGCAAATTTCAATTGAATTACAAATATTGATAATTTCATAATTTAAGTGTGTTCAGTGTTTATTTTATTTTCAATATTATTAATTTTGTGTGTAAGTATTAGTTTTAAGTAATCTGGCTGAAAGGCAGCAACTTAATTTAAATTTTTAACATATACCTTAGCCACAGCAACGCGTGGCCGGGACGTCTAATATATATATATATATATATATATATATATATATATATATATAAAACGTACCTGGGTGTAAAGGCTTGAGAAAAAGGAACTGGATGAGTCTGTCCACAGTGTTTCAGAACAGCATCTCTTGCTGTATATGGTACATGCACCACATCACTTAAATTACTTCTCCTGCTGTCGTCTTTCTCTTCCTCATCTTCTTCTATAATAATGCATTCTGCAACTTTTTACATTAACACCATGTTAATGATATAATAAAAAACAAAAGCAACATTTATAGAAATATTGTTTATTTTTTATTTCACTCACCTCATCCTTCATAACTACTAGCATACCCAGGGTTTCATCACATTTTTTTAAATACCCGGTTGTAAGGAGAGAGGACTGATTTGGAAGTTCGTCGGTCAGCCATCAGATGGCGCAGAGGTCAGTCTGCAGGACAGAAGGCAGCCGGACGTCAGTCGTGAACGTGACACAGCATTGAGAATGTCACAAGTATGTGATGAAACCCTGGGTATGCTAGGAGTTATGAAGTATGAGGTGAGTGAAATAAAAAATAAACAATATTAAAAAACCTCATAGTGTTATTTCCTATCTACATAACTTAATTTATAGTAATATTAAAAGTAAAGTGATCCCACAACAGGCCCGGAGGCCCCTGGGGTAGTAGGAGGTTAAGGCTCCCACTTTTTCTAGACAATCGGCACTTTAAGGGTCGTATGTTAGAACATTACTCTCTACTCAAATTACTTCCAATCACTAGTGAGCTGATTCACCGTGAGCAATTGCTGAGAACGAATTAACGGCCGACTTATCGGTCATGCATGAGAGTCGACGTTTTCGTAATATTGGCAACGAATTACCCAGAATTCTCAGCGATAAAACCACTTCCGTTATTTTCGTCTGCTATAGAGGAATGCATTTATGCTTGCATCCCGCAAATAATACCGTATACAAAACACGTCTGCAACATGCAATATTACGCTGATTCTCCTGTTCTTCCAGTTGAATTCTTTGGTAGACTCTATCAAATTCCTCTTCTCCGTGTATACCGAAAACATGATCGAAGTCTTCAAGGTCCGACATCTTGGATAAAGCAGCGAAGTACATCGATTACCATCGGTTCCCGTCGGTTCCCTTCGGGATTTTAATTTGAGTTGCTCATTTAAGCTACCTCTGCAGGTAGCTTATAAATTTAACCAATTATTATCGCATGAACAGATTTCTGAGTAAGCAAAATCGTATTAGCATACAACTTGCTCAGCAGAGAAGGCATTTTACTGTCTAATGCGTCCAAACATGCGACCCAAAGTCAGCCGGGTTGTCAGCCCTGCATGACGGCCGCCTTTACCCCCAGAACAAGCGTCTGGTACTCATTTCCGTTAGAGGCGAAGTCGACCCCAGGGCCATGGTGCCGCCAGAGGGTTTGGGTCAGTTTAAAAATCCTGACCCCAACGGGACTTGAACCCTCGACCCTCCGGCTTGTAGCTCAGTGCCTTAACCACTACACTACGGCGTGCCCATTAGTAATACTAATAACAACTGGCGATGTGTCACATTTTATAAAGTGTTACCATAGTCCTTCAGTATATATATATATTCTCCATTGCACCGCAGCTATGAATATTTCCAGTACATATTTTATTGACGATTTTTATTATTAATTTAACACTTCTCATAGAAGGACAAATTATATTTGAAGAGAAAAATTTTCGCCTAGACCGGGACTCGAACCCGGGACCCTTGGCTTTCCGGGCCAAGTGCTCTACCAACTGAGCTACCGAGGCGAGTTACGATCTAGACGCAAATTTTTCTCTTATGTACGTTGTAATTCCCTCGCGCCAAATGCTTGAAACCATAGCTTCTATCTTTGCAAATGGCGGCTTCTTAGTTAAGAAGACATTTATTGGGAATTTAACACTACTTTATAGCCAGTAGGGCTTCTATTGACGATTTTTATTATTAATTTAACACTTCTCATAGAAGGATAAATTATATTTGAAGAGAAAAATTTTCGCCTAGACCGGGACTCGAACCCGGGACCCTTGGCTTTCCGGGCCAAGTGCTCTACCAACTGAGCTACCGAGGCGAGTTATGATCTAGATGCAAATTTTTCTCTTATGTACGTTGTAATTCCCTCGCGCCAAATGCTTGAAACCATAGCTTCTATCTTTGCAAATTTTTCTCTTCAAATATAATTTATCCTTCAATGAGAAGTGTTAAATTAATAATAAAAAATCGTCAATAGAAGCCCTACTGGCTATAAAGTAGTGTTAAATTCCCAATAAATGTCTTCTTAACTAAGAAGCCGCCATTTGCAAAGATAGAAGCTATGGTTTCAAGCATTTGGCGCGAGGGAATTACAACGTACATAAGAGAAAAATTTGCATCTAGATCGTAACTCGCCTCGGTAGCTCAGTTGGTAGAGCACTTGGCCCGGAAAGCCAAGGGTCCCGGGTACGAGTACCGGTCTAGGCAAAAATTTTTCTCTTCAAATATAACATATTTTATTTTTAATCAAAATTAAAGTGGGAAGTAACTCTATGAGGTATTTTCAATTTATAATTGAGTTGGATAAAATGTTTTTATATCTCACCTTATAAAGTTCCGTGTTTTCACGATACCAATTTTAAAGGTCATTTTACCTCTTAAGCGCGTATCCTGAAATTGAAGTATACAGTTTTGGTTTCCACTAACTATATTTTTGTCCACATCCTTTGATTCCCCGCAAATTTCACTCCACGCTAGATTGTGTCATCTATTAAAACTGTCCACAACGAACCTGAAGAAGCCTTGAAATTGTTATTCCCATAAGGATATAGGGCTTGACTTTGGAGCATCAGTATGGAAATTTGGTGATTTTTTATTGTGGACTTAAAAAACACTCCCACACCTCATTTTTTTTATTTGACCATTTCCTTGCGTCCATTCATTCATTTTTTTTTTGTGTTTTAAAATCTCATAAACTTGGGTTTTTCCACATTTAAATGTAGTCATTATTTTGTGTACTGAGAGTTTGTTTTTCTTTATCTTCAATCACTTTCACTTTTTCATTTAATGACAATACAATTTAGCCATCTTTATTCCATAAACTCAGAACGCTACCTGTGAGAGATAACACAATCGGTCTCAGATCTTAAACTAATTTATGGTTTTAGTGCACTGGTTATTTGTAAGACAGATGTCACACGTAAAATATTTGTTAAAAAAACCTGAATTTTGCAAAACGGGTGTACAGTGAGGCCGAAAGAAAATTCCAGATACAGGTAGAAACTCTACTTCTCCCGGCACACGGCAGCAGGAATCAACACTTTTATTGTTAATTCGCCTAATGAGAATTCAATGAAGTGGAAACTAATTTATTTCTCTCTCTATCTTTCCACCTTATAAACTTTTTTTCATGAATTGTGTAGAAATATCCTTCCATTTCTGCATTGGACAGATTCCGTTTTATACAAAATAAATACACGTAAAATGACTATTATTTTGCCAGGACCAATAAATTTGTTCACATTGGACAGATTTCCGCATTATTCACTTTCCAGATTAAACAAGTTTTACTGTATTGTTTAGTTGTTTCTTGTCTTACCTCACACTTCTTAACTCCAAAGCAGACTCGAGTTTCTTCACTTCATTTGCGACATTCTCAATGCTGCATTACGTTCACATCAGTTGAGAATGTCACAAATTAAGTGAAGAAACTCGAGTCTGCTTTGGAGTTAAGAAGTATGAGGTGAGTCAAGAAACAACTAAACAATATTAAAGAATTTATATATTAAATTTGGGAATTTTTAACATTATGAGGTTCAAAGTGTCGCCGATACTGCAGTGCTGTGTTTAAAGAAACATAGATGTATGAGGTAAGAAAAAATCACAATTCATTTAATTAATATTAAAGAAACCTCATAGTGTTATTTCCTACCTACATAATTTAATAACGTTTTACTGTACTAACAATAATAATAATAATAATAATAATAATAATAATAAATCTACCTGCTGTATTACTGTAGATGTCTCTGAAATTGGGAAAACTGGTGTTTGATGGTGAGTCCACAGAATGTGATACAACAATATGTGACAGTCTTCTACAAGAAACATGTTTCATAGATTTACCCTCTTCTGCACTCTGTCTGTTGCTCTCTCTACCTGCAAAACATATACCAACTGGTCAACTTAACTGATCTACTGAAATACAGTCCACATTTCCATGTAAATGCATGTTTTTATATAGCGGTAGTCATAAAGTATTTCCCACAACCTTGGATGAACTCTGCTTTCCGATAAGCTTTTATGCTGAATCTAGGTGTCATGCGGGCACTTGTGTAGATGTTCTATTATCATTATGCTCACCACAAAGTACACATTTAGGTGACATCTTGATCACATAGTCATCAAAGCTTATAATATTTTGATACAAATAACTTGATATTGTAATGCATCACAATAGCAGAGTTTGAATTTCGCAGGTGATGGCACTACCCCTTACAACCCAGAGAAATGAATATGTATATTATATAATATAATATAAATAAGAGAATATACAGAAATAAATGTAAATGGTTTAAACATGTACAAAGAATGCCAAACAATAATTTATCAAAACAGATATTTCATTATAGACCTGAAGGCCAAAGAAATGAAAGAAGACCAAAACGACGTTGGAAGAATAACCTGTAATGTATTGTGCAGCTGGGAGCGGAACAGACCAATAGGCCCATATCTTGAAGATGATAAATATTCATAGTTAAATGTGGGAAATAACATTATGAGGTTCTTAATTCATAAATTAATGAGTCAATTTTTAACATCTTACCTCATATTTTATGTTTCTTCAAACATGGGAACTAGTTTTCGAGAGAAGGATCTCTCTCATTTTCAACCGACATTATGACTACCGGATTTTCATAGGAAAAACAAAAAGAAATTTGGACACTCGCATTAAGGAACACTTCAGAAATATTAATGGTGAAATTGAAAAGTCAGCTATTGCAGCACATAGTTTATTGGAGAATCATAAAATTGGAAAAGAAGCCCTACTTTTAAAACATTTGGAAAAACCTTTGAAATTGACAGTTTGTGAGAAGATATATATTCAGAAGAATAAATTTAGATCCATGAATTTCGAGATTCCTGATGAACGTAACCTCATCTCAAAGTTCATCAAATCAACACCAGATGGCAACGTTATTGATGGAGATACCAACGATTCCAACGAAAATCTGGTAGTCATCATGTTGGTTGAAAATGAGAGAGATCCTTCTCTCAAAAACTAGTTCCTGTGTTTGAAGAAACATAAAATATGAGGTAAGATGTTAAAAATTAACTCATTAATTTACGGATGATGAATACGTTGCAATATTAAGACTGACCACTGGATATGACAGTTTGACAGTCCACCTTCATAGGTCAATATCCTTCCATCTGCTAGCTACACTATATGTCAATAGGATGACATCCACGTAAAACAATGCCCCAAACTCAACAACAAAAACATTGTGTATCTATTATGAAAATACAATAGGAAGGAACATTATGAGGTTCAACTTAATAAATAAGCTGGGACTGCCTTCATCTTACCTTATGTTGTTGTTGTTTTTTAACGGCGAGATTTGACGCTTAAGTAATTTTCTCTCTGGCTTCCCAGTACAAGCGAACAAGGTCCTTAGAGTGTTGTGCAGTTGGATTTAAAGCTGGACAGACTAGAAGGTGGTGTTTGTCCATGATCAGGTCCGGGTCTTTGCATATGACACATCTGTCCGATTGGAAAACGTTTATTCTGTGGAGGTGGTGAGCCAGGCAGTCGCGTCCTGACATCAGTCTGAATTTTGCTACCGCTTCTTTGCGGCCTTTATATTTTATTTCTGTGTATAGCTCATCAATTTTTTCCCATGATTTCCTTCTGGCTGTTGCAATGTTTTCTTTCATGTTTTCCATTTGGAATGCTTTCTTAATTTCTTCGATCTTTCTGTGGAGGTTCGAATTGGGGTGGGTTGTTATCTGTATTTTGGTACCCTTTTTGGCATCAGCTATTTCATTGCCAACTATTCCGATGTGCGAGGGTATCCACTGGAAGGCTATTAATTTATTTTGGTTGTTGAGGTATTTCAGAAGTTACGGCATTCCAAGATGGTTTCATTTTCTGGTGTTTGGTTGGAGATTATTGCTTGTATAGCTGCCTTAGAGTCTGCCAGAATAACAGCTTTTGTAAACATTTTTGTTCGGAATAGGAGGTTGTGGAGTGCTACTTCTATGGCTTTTACTTCACCATCGAAGGCTGTATTGTTTGTACCTACTGCAACATATTGACTAAACAGATGAGAGTAGATTCCTGCACCAGCATTTTCACTCTTGGTTTTGGAGCCATCAGTGAAGACTGTTAGCCACTCTGGTTCTGGGAACTTTGTACTAATAGTTTCTAAGGTCATTTGTTTGGCTATTGATGGGTTTGTATAATTTTTCTTTATTATTTCGTCTATTGAGAGGGTTGCATTGTACAGTTGGTAATCTAATGGGCTTGGTATTTGAGGTGTTGGTTCAGTTTTGGCATCTAATTTATGTTTTTGGAAAAGATTACTAGTTTTGTGGAGAAAGGAAGGTTGTGTGATTAAGATCTGGGGTGTTGTGCTTTGAGGTTGGATTGCTTTTGGTAGCACTGCTAATTTTGTGTGCATGATGCAGGATTTCTTTTCTATCTCATCTTACCTTATATTTCATTGTTTCTTGTAAGACATGTTTCAAAGCATCTTCTTTGCTCCATCATCAGTTGGTATACAAACCTCTGTATTAAGGAGAATTTTCATTAAATAAATATATTGAACTTTTATAGGAAATAAATCACTATGAGATTTAATTTAAGATAAATTAAAATGTTTCATACCTTACCTCATAATCTTCTAAGTAGATCGCGATTTCAAGGTCTTGGTGACTCCATCTTCAATACACTCTTGCCGACTGATGTTATGTCAATCGGAAGAACCACTTCTTCTTCCGATCGATATAACATCAGTCAGCAAGAGTATATTCAAGATGGGGTCACTAAGACCCTGAAATCGCGATCTACTTAGAAGATTGATTATGAGGTGAGGTATGAAATATTTTAATTTATCTTAAATAAATATATAATTTTAGGTAGAATTTTTATCACTCACCTCATATTGTTGTTCTTTTTGACTATAAACTAGTTTTGGAACATACCTCAGTATCGTCACGACCATTGTTCTGTCGTCTTGAAGAGCCGTCGTTCACTCCTTCCATTGGCTGACTGAAAAACCTCGAAATCAGGCCATTCTCCAGAATGCAAGACTGTGCCATCTTTCTGATTAGACATCTTTCTCACTTGAAACTCTACAGTGAAGTAAAGTATGTCACGTGATCTGCTCTCCCACCAGCACTTCAGTAATATCACCGTGATCTTTTCTGCCTCCAGCACTTCATACTGTGACTTCATTGGCCGTGCATTTTGCATGCCTCCTGCGCAGATGGTTTATTTTGAACAACTTTCTCTACATATTTTGTGGACGGAGAGTACAATCTTGCCGCCGCCATCACCACCAAATCAACTACTACTATATGTACCTGTTATATTAGTGTAAATGTCTCTGAAGCTGGGAGAACTGGTGTTTAGTGGTGAGTCAACAGTGTGAGAGAGTCTTCTACAAGAAACATGTTCCTCGGATTTACTGCCTTCTGTACTCAGTCTGCTGTTCTCTCTACCTGCAAAATATACAAATCAACTGGATATAGAATCAGATACCTGGAAATTCCCATTAGTCTCTAACAATACTTAATATTTATTTCAACATCATCATTGTCACGATGATACTTTTGGCTTGACTCTAGACTCCGTTAGGAAACTATCCATTTACTTCTTGCTTTTCAATTCCTAGCAACTATTTTTCTTAATCCTGTCTCTGCCAATCATAACCTAGGTCTGCCAACTTTCCTATTGCCTTCCAGTTTGATATTAAGTATCATTCTGAATAAGTGTGTATCATTCATTATGCATACGTAGCCCAACTATTCAATCTAATTTTAAGAAAAAAAAAATTAATGCTTGAACCAGGATTTGAACCCTGGACCCCTAGTTGGGTCCAGGGTTTAAATCCCAGTTCAAACATTAATTTTTCTTTCTTAAAATTAGATTCTATCCAGAATTGGAATGTGTTTCTATATACAAAAATCTGGACTGTCAATGGGAAACCCATTAGCCCCTTTTTTGGCAAATTTATTCATGAGCAATTTTGAAAACAAAATAACCAAAGCACATCCTCTCATGTTAAAATTTTGGTGTAGATATGTAGATGATGTTGTTGCCATAGTTAAAGGAAAATGCATAGAAGATACCTTAAAACTTTTAAATATACAGAAGAAAACAAATTCACACTAGAAAAAGAAATGAACAAACAATTACTGTTTTTAGATCTGAAATTATACAGGAATGAAGAAAAGAAGAAAATAGAATTCAGCATTTATAGAAAAGAAACACATACAGACAACTACGACAGGTTTCAACCATATTTCATACAAAATGGCAGTCTTCAACAGCTTAGTACATAGACTAGTAAAATATACCCATGGACAAGAAAAATTACGAGTTAGAGAGGAAACACTAATTAAGATTTCAAAGTTAAAATTGGGAATCACATTATGAGGTTCTTACTAATTAAGATTCCAAACAAAAATGGTTTCAGTGAAAAAATGATACCCAAAAAAATTGAGAAGTACAAAAAACAAAAATTGAGGAACGAAAGCACTCTTCAGATAGAAAAACCAAAAGATAAGAAATACAGGAAATCCACATATCACCCTTGGGTACACAACAAATTTCAAAAGATTTTTGGAAAATTTAATATTAATTTAGTACCAAAGAATGATTATAGTTTAAATAAGCTAATAAAAACCAATAAAAATGAAAAGATTGATGATGGTAAAAAATCAGGAATATATCAAATACAATGTGAAGACTGTGATAAGATATACATAGGGAAAACAAAAAGAAATTTAACCATTAGAACTAAAGAACATATAAGGAATGTAAAGAAAGGGGAAGTAGAAAAATCTGCAGTGGCTGCCCATGTTTGGTCAGAAAAACACAAAATAGATGTAAACACAAAATTATTAAAACAGTTAGAAAACAAAAATGAACTCATCATATAGGAAAAAAATCTATATACAGAAGAACAAGGAAAGAATTATGATATTTGAGTTTGTATTCTTTAACATTCTTACCTCATATGTTTATTCTGTTGGACGATCGTTTCGAAGCTATTGCTCCATCTTCAGCTTGTTCACAAACTGTTTTTTTTCTTTTCTTCAAGTTGTCGGCTCTGGATCTCTGTTCGAAAGAACTTGGTAATGAGGCTCCTTTCTCCAAGAATTTCAAAGTTCATAATTTTCTTCTTGTTCTTCTGTATATAGATATTTTCCCATATTGTGAGTTCATTGGTATTTTCTAACTGTTTTAATAATTTTGTATTTAGATATATTTTGTGTTTCTCTGTCCAAACATGAGCTGCTACTGTAGATTTTTCCACTGCTCCCTTTTTTACATTTCTCATGTGTTCTTTAGTTCTAATGTTTAAATTTCTCTTTGTTTTCCCTATGTATACCTTATCACAATCTGCACATTTTATTTGATATATTCCTGATTTTTTATTATCTTCAATTTTTTTCATTTTTGTTGGTTTTCCTAAGTTTTTTTAAACTATAATAATTCTTTGGTGCTAATTTGGAACACAGATCCAGGGCCGACAACTTGAAGAATAGAAAAAACCAGTTTGTGAACAAGCTGAAGATGGAGCAATAGCTTTGAAACGATCCTCCAACAGAATAAACATATAAGGTAAGAATGTTAAAGAATACAAACTCAAATATTAAATTAAACCTCATAATGTAACTTCCTAATGATTTTAAAATTAAATAGTAAATTTAATTTATGGAATTGTCACAAGATGGAACCACATATTTGTGACCAACCATTGCAATTAATTTCCATACATGTTTATAAGACTTACTCCTTAGGGTAACTAGCCCTAACAGACATCTGTATGGAGGAAGTGGAATTATTTTACTCCTTCATGGGATTCAGTCTGTTAAAGAATGTGTTTTTGAACTCTTCAGACTTTTGCACTTTTTACATTGTTTTGGTCTCACAAGACCAGTATTAAGATATGGTAGTGAAGCATGGACAATACGAAGAAGAGATGAAAGCCGAATAACAGCAAATGAGATGCAATTTATGCGCCGTACAGCAGGCTTCACAAAGTGGGAGCATAAAAGAAATGAGGAAATTATGGAAGAGTTGGATGTAGACCCATTCTTCACCATATAAAAAAACTACCAGAACAACTGGAAAGCCCATCTTCAATGAATGCCGTCTCATAGAATTCCAAAAGCCATGCTTCGTTACTGCCCCCAAGGCAAAAGATTGCTAGGACGTCCAAAAAAGCGCTGGATGGAAAATTCCTCTTTGAGACCGTAACAGGCCACACGGCCTAATACTTGCATGGATGATGATGATGATGATATTGTTTTGAGGGAAAACCTCTCTCTTCTGCTGACGTTCATGAACTTTAGTGGAATGAGTGAATCGACTGATGAGAGATGGTGATACAATTGAGCCCATTATTGACACATGTGGTATAACATATTTACCTGCTCTGAAGATGGGAGAACTGGTGTTTAGTGGTGAGTCCACAGGAACTGATTCATCAGTATGAGACAGTCTTCTGCAAGAAACATTTTTCATAGATTTACTTTCTTCTGCATTCAATCTGCTCTTCTCTCTACCTGCAAAATATACAACTCAATTAGAATAGAATTAGAGACCAGGAAATTCCCATTAGTCTCTAACAATACTTAATATTTATATAAACATCATCTTTGGCATGATACTTTTGGTTTGACCGTAGACTCCATTATGACAAACATCCATTTAGTTTGGCTGTATCTCTTCCAAGCTAAGTTCCAGTTATAATGTAAACAAACCAGATGTATGACTGCATTTTCATTGGTCAGATAACAGTTTTACCTTTAAGCATGTAAGAAAACATAGTTTGCTCCTTAAAATTGAAATAAAGGAAATAAAAACATACATTATCTAGCACATGTCTATATAAGTTATATGGGAGAATCTTAAAATATATAATTAGAATTTTAATACATTAAGGGTCGTATGCAAATACATTAGTCTCTACTCAAATTACTTCCAATCACTGGTGAGCTGAGATCGAATTAACGGCCGCCTTACCGGTCATGCATGAATGTTGACGTTTTCGTAATATTGGCAACGAATTACCCAGAATTCTCAGCGATAAAACCACTTCCGTTATTTTCGTCTGCTATAGAGGAATGCATTTATGCTTGCATCCCGCAAATAATACCGTATACAAACACGTCTGCATCGCGCAATATTACGCCGATTCTCCTGTTCTTCCAGTTGAATTCTTTGGTAGACTCTATCAAATTCCTCTTCTCCACGTATACCGAAAACATGATCGAAGTCTTCAAGGTCCGACATCTTGGATAAGTTTCAATCCGACATCTTGGATAAGTTTCAAACTACATCGGTTACCATCGGTTCCCTTCGGGATTTTCACATAACTTTATATCTTAAGGTACCTTGTCAGGTAGCTTACAATTATTACCGCGTGAATAGATTTCTGAGTAAGAAAAATGTGTTTGGATAAAACTTTATCAGCAGAGAACGCCTTTTACTGTCTAATGCGTTCAAACTTTCGACCCTAAATCAGCAATTGCAGCTCATAGTTTGCTAGAGAGTCATAAAATTGAAAAAGAAGCTAAACTTTTAAAACATTTGGAACTGACAGTTTGGGAAAAAATATATATTGAAAGGAACAAATTTAGATCTATGAATATACCTCATAGTGAGAATTCCTAAAATAAGTAATTACAATACATGTCACATTTTCCAGCCACTTTATAAAATATACAAAGGAGGCAAAATATGAAATAAAATTACTTACGTTTTTTTACACCTCTGTCAAAATAGCAGACGTAGGAACTGAAACTGTCACTGCTGGTATTCATATCAGATTCTTTGCTCTCCAGAAGAGACTCATCCTTGAAACTATAGAAACAAGTATATTATTATAAAAATAACTCTTAGAATGCAAATTAATTGTATTTAAAGAGAAAAATAAACATCTACATAACTTAAGAAAAATAAACACCTGAATCGGGATTCAAACCAGATATCACTGGTTCCGTACACCAGAGCTCTTAACAACTACGCTATCAGGCTTCCAAATCAAACATACATTATTTTTTTCCTTTATACAATTCCTGCACGTGTTAATTACCAATAAAGTCTTCTTGTTAAGAAGCCACTATACAGCACGTAGAACAAAAAGTTCATAACGTTGGCGTGCAGGAATTTATAAAGGAAAGAAATAATATATGTTTGAATCAGAAACCTGATAGCTCAGTAGTTAAGAGCACTGGTGTACAGAACCAGGGACATCAGGTTCAAATCCCAATTCAGGCATATATATTTTCTAAATAAATATATTTTTTCTTCAAATAAAATTTGTCTTTTGGTGAGAAGTGATAAATTTAAAATGTAAGATGGAAATTAATGTTTTCAGGCAAGTCATCTATAGGCTATGGTTAACATAATTAAATAAGAAAATTTGCATCTGAGTTGAGATTTGAACTCAAGATCTTCAGCTTTACAAACTGGCATTCTACCATTGAACTATTTATACACACTTCCCAGAGTAAGCACAAATTCCTCTTTTATATAATAATTAAATTAAACCTCATAGTGTTCTTTCCCTGTGAAAGTTAAATAAATCCTCTTTTATATATTAAATTAGGGAATTTTTAACATTATGAGGTTTAATTAATAAGAATTAAATGAATAATGATTTCTTCTTACCTCATACTTCTATGTTTTTTAAACACAGCACTGCAGTATCGGCGACCCATTGTCACCATCGTCAGCTGCAGTCGTGAAAACAGCTGACGATGGTGACAATGGGTCGCCGATACTACAGTGCTGTGTTTAAAAAACATAGAAGTATGAGGTAAGAAGAAATCACGATTCATTTAATTCTTACAAATTCCTCTTTCTTTAAACTCCGAGATCCTGCTAAGTAGTAAAACTAGTTAAAATTTTATAGGAAACTAGCTAATACCTGGCGTGCGCTGCCACGCCTAAATAAATGAAAATTAATGTGCTTTTATGTTTAGTTGAATAAATAAAAGGAAAAATAATTATAAATTTATATCGTAATTTTTTTTGGTTGAGTTGTTTCTTGACTCACCTCATACTTCTTAAATTTTTCTTTTCTAAAATTTGTTGGTGTTGATTATTGTTGTTTTTAACCATTTTCCAGACAAATTTTGGGGTGATATCCTTTTCTAAACATTTTTTGATGAATTTGATATCTGCAGCTCTTTTGTTTCTGAGTTCTTTTAATTTCAAGTATCTTTTAATTTCCATCTTAGTTTCCGAAAAATATTCGTTAAAATGTTGGATTTTTGAAGCCACCATCTTGTTTCAGTTGTTTCCGTTATTCTTATTTTCCTATGACTTGATAGCCAACTTTATTAAGTTAGATAGGAAATAACAAAATTAAAATAAACCTCATAGTGTTATTTCCTATCTACATAACTTCATTTATATCGTAATTATTTTAAGATTCCCCGTACTGATTACCGGGTGTTGCCCAGGAATCTACTTATCTCGATCTTCTTGCATAAATGAGTTAAAAGACAAAATTTGTTATTGTGAGTTATCCGTAAAAGAATACCCACCATGTGCTGTTATGCTTACACAGGAATCTACGTACTTGTCTCGATCTTCTTGGCATCAATGAAAGAAAAAAATGGTTATTGTGAGTTATCCGTAAGAGATAAACATATGCTGTAGTAGACTTTTTTGTACAGCTTTTTGAGATATTGAGTTCTGTGTACATTAATTTTGTGTATTTGTTATGGTTTAGGCAGCGTAAGCCATTTAAGCGTCCAAAGAGCTACTTTTTTCACATTTTCCACTACAAAGGGCAATTTTTAAGGATGTAGGAGTTGAGTATCACAACTGTCTTGTAGCCTATGTTCATCCCGGGGAATCTCCTGAACATTTTGCAAAAAGCCCCATCACAATCGGATCAAAAAGTACAAACGAACAAACAAACATACATTCATTCATTCATTTGTATATATTAGATAACACTATGAGATATTAATAACTGAATATTTTCAATTAATTAAATAAAAATAAAAGTTTTATTTGATTTTCATATCTGCTGTTTCGGTACACTGTACCTTCTTCAGACATGTTAAATTATGAATTGTGTTATTATAGTACATATCAACAGTTCTAAGCAACAATACAACAATAATTTGATTAAATTTTTTAATTTAACAAAGGCAATTCATTCAAATCAAGTTGAGAATTTAACAGTTTATTACTACTTTTCAATTTATTTATTTCTACAGCCTCCAAAAGGTCCAACTTCTTACCCTTATCACAAACATGTAAAATTTCAAAAATTTGGATCGAAACAATGATTAAATTGGAATAGGTGGTTAGCATATTTTAAATATTCTAAATTTCTGTTATATGCTCTCATGTGTTCCTTTATCCGAGAGATAAAAGGTCTACCAGTTTGTCCTATATAGACATTGTCATATGTAATAATTAAATGAATTGTGATTTCTTCTTACCTCATACTTCTATGTTTTTTTAAACACAGCACTGCAGTATCAGCGACACATTGTCAATTTGACAGTCGTGAAAACAGCTGATGATGACGACAATGTGTTGCCGATACTTGACAGTCGTGAAAACAACTGATGTGACGACAATGTGTCACTGATACTGCAGTGCTGTATTTAAAAAAACATAGAAGTATGAGGTAAGAAGAAATCACAATTCATTTAATTATTATTAATTGAACCTCATAATGTTAAAAATTCCCAAATTTAATATATAAATTGTCACATGTGCCACACTTCAATTTATATACACCTGACAATTTTTCTTTTTTTATTTTGGTTTTATTGTTTTTTATTATATTTTGTAAAGTTTTATTAGTTTTAAATGCCACATTAATGTTCAACTTTTTAAAGTGTTTAGATATTTTATTTAAAAGTGGGCCTATGTATGACACTACGACATATTTCTTTGTTTTCTTTGGGTAAAGAATATACTTTGTTAATTGTTTTTTTGTAATGAATTTTCTTAATTAAATATTCTATATTAGGGTCGTAGTTATTATTAATAGCTAATTGTTTAATAATATTCAATTCATTATTATTTTCCAAGAGTGAAAGAGGGATATTTAAAAGTCTATGAATGTAACTATTAAAGGCTGCCATCTTATGAGTATATGGGTGAAGAGAAGAACTGGATAGTGGTATCAGTATGAGATGGTTTGTGAAAGATACCAAACTCAAACTTATTATCAATGAATATTTTTAAAATTATACCTCTCCTCATATTTTGTCTTCTTTTTAAGACAGGTTTCAGCTTCATTCCTTCGGAAATTGTTAAAAGAAAAAACATATATATATATATGTGTGTATGACGAAACTATTACTTTAATATTATGAAAGGAACTTACTTTTTGGGGGATAATATGTTGTTGAATGCTGATTCCAATATGGAATCATCATCTAAAATTAAAGATTTTTCTTGATTTTCAGTCTCAAGCATCAAAACTTCCTTACTTTCTATTTCACCTTGTTTCTCCATACCCTCTGAAAATTTTAAACAAATCCATTCAGTACATGTATACCATACAATAATAATAATAATAATAATAATAATAATAATAATAATAATAATAATAATAATAACAAGGTAGAAGCATTCATTGTGTATTTGTGAATGATGATTCATTGCAATTGAATGTAGGACCAGTAGAATAAAGGTAAAGGAAGGATTTCTGCTTGGATGGGAATGGAGCCTGGATTAGCTCAGTAGTCTGAGCATTAGCACAGAAAGCTAAAGGTTCGCGGTTCGATTCCCAGTTCAGGCAAAAATTTTTCTCTTTACCATTGATTTACAATTATGAGATTATATCATTAATAGTGAGTGAAGAACATATTTTTATAATTAAGAGGTTTGTTTAATAATTAAAACATTTTGTCTGTTCATTCTTACCTCTTAGAGTTGTTTGGTCTGAAAAACATTATATAAAATCGGACACTAAATTATTAAAACAGTTAGAAAATACAAAAGAGCTGACTATTTGGGGAAAAATCTATATTCAGAAGAACAAAAGCAGAGTTATGAATTTTGAAATACCGACTGAGCGTGACCTTGTTTGGAGGTTCTTTGGCCAACCACAGGATGGAGCTGACATCAACATCCAGGGTGTACAACATAAATCTAACCAGTCTGGGCAATATGCTGACGATGATTATGATATAATCGAAACATGTTCAAGAACAAATCAACATTAATATTGAGGTAAGATGAACAGACTAAAAATAATTTAATTAAAATAACCTCAAAATATCACTTCCTAAAATAAAATATTTTGTGTTCAAATCTTACTTCCGGGTGATTTCTAAGCCGGCTGTATAGTTATAAATAGCATATCTTTACTGTTAAATCTCTTTGGGCTTGGGAAAAATCAATAACAGATGATTGTATGAGAAATAACTATTAACAATAATACAGATTCATAATACAACATTTAATATTTTTTTAGAGCAACAGAACTAAGCTTTTTTTTTTGATAATTTTTGAAGTTTTTTTCTTTTGGCATTTCTTGCTGTACCTTATCAATCGTACATTATTGAATCGATGTCAAAGAAGTTAATTTGTTTAGATATCTCTCATTACAAACAGGAAGAGGCATGATTATCGGTCTATGATAAATAGTCAAAGCAATTGATTACAACACGTCAAAAGAATGGGCCCATCTCACTTTTCTAAATTAGAACTGCAGTATCAACTTATCAACCTAATGATATGGTTAATTAACCCATTGGCTTACACAGACGGTTCCCAGCTGGCTGATCAAGTGAAGCCCATTCTTACACAGACGGCTGTGAGCCAGACTGAGCAGCTGTAGCTTTTTCTTAGTGTTTCTTTAGTTTTGTCAATACAAGGCATGACATGTTATATACCATTGGAAAGCTAAAAGAACGATCTATTCAATGGCATAAAACAAAATTGATTTCTATCAATAGATCGCGAATTATAAGCCACTGTTTTTCGGTAAAGCTAATTTTCTTAAATTTAAATGGTAAATATGGGTGCAACAATGGAGAAAAATATTAATAAGTCAATGGGTTAATGATACATACCAATTTCGAGACAGAGAAAGACCAAAATTAAGATGGACTGACCAACCACATCTTGAGATCTCATAGGAACAGGCTCAAATGACCTAAACCTAAATAAGTTATTGATTATGTCATTAATTAAAAAAGACAGGACCATTTGGTACATTCCTTTCTTCTAAAATCTCTAAAACTGCTTATAGTTCAACTCTGTCAAAGGCGTTCTCTAAATCTATAAAAACAATAAAAGCTGAATTATATTTGAAGATAAAAATTTTCGCCTAGACCGGGACTCGACCCCGGGACCCTTGGCTTTCCGGGCCAAGTGCTCTACCAACTGAGCTACCGAGGCGAGTTACGATCTAGACGCAAATTTTTCTCTTATATATGTTGTAATTCCCTCTCGCCAAATGCTTTTGAAACCATTGCTTCTATCTTTGCAAATGGCGGCTTCTTAGTTAAGAAGACATTTATTGGGAATTTAACATTACTTTATAAAGCTAGTAAGGCTTCTAATGATGTTTTTATTACTGATTTAACATTTCTCAATGAAAGATAAATTATATTTGAAGAGAAAAATTTTTGCCTAGACCGGGACTCGAACCCGGGACCCTTGGCTTTCCGGGCCAAGATAGAAGCAATGGTTTCAAAAGCATTTGGCGAGAGGGAATTACAACGTATATAAGAGAAAAATTTGCGTCTAGATCGTAACTTGCCTCGGTAGCTCAGTTGGTAGAGCACTTGGCCCGGAAAGCCAAGGGTCCTGGGTTCGAGTCCCGGTCTAGGCAAAAATTTTTCTCTTCAAATATAATTTATCTTTCATTGAGAAATGTTAAATCAATAATAAAAACATCAATAAAAGCTGGTTTTCATAATCAAGGATTTTTCAAAAATCTGTCAAATATAGTTAACTAATATTGAGTGGAGAACATATTTTTAATAACTCACCTCACACAATTTCAAATGTATTTAAGACCATTGGTTTTGAATGAATTTTTCATTCATCTTCAGTCATGAAAAATTCATTCGAAACCAATGGTCTCAAATAAATTTGAAATTGTATGAGGTGAGTTATTAAAAATATGTTCTCCACTCAATATTAATGATATAACCTCATAACGTTTACTTTCCAACATTAATTTTAATATAGTTAACTAAATGAATCCATGTCACGCATGTAATAGTACTTACGTCTTTTTGAATCTCTTATAAATTGACTGGTGTAGGAGGTGATGCTGCTGTCAATACAATCTTTGCTATTGTTGCTGTCACTGCTGCTACTGTCATCTCTGCACTGCAGATGACAGGCGTCCTGTGAACTACATCATTGTAAATATTAATATTAGTTGTTTAGTATTAGTAGAAGATACTCTTTAACAAATGAGGTCATTAGCACAACAATTCAAATCTGGGTGTGAAAAAGTGCTGACAAATTTTGTTCAGAGCTCTCTTTCATCAGGCTTGAGGTTCTTTTAAAAGTTTAAGCCTAAAATAAGATGTGTCTAATTAAACTAACCCACTGGCATTAACAAACCCATTGGTTCATGGCCACGCGGACATAAGCTCTCCACACATCCCTATCCTGAGCTAATGTTTTCCAATAATCTCTTGTATAATCTACTTCTCTCAAATCATGGTTAATGTTATTTTCCCACCTCATTTTTGGTATCCAACTGGATGTTTTTCCTAAAAGAAGCTTCCATGCCCCTCTTTCATTCCCCATTCCTGCCACATGTCTTGCCCATCGCAGTCTATGAGTCTTAACTATTCTTATTATATAAGAAGAGTCTAAGCATATATATATATATATATATATATACCAATGCCACCAGGTTGTCTTTATGACATTTCAAGGAAGGCGAAATTGTAATGCACTTCTTAATTTGGGGCACCTGGAAGGCAGAGTTACGTTAGCCCGAAAATATGATAGGTGACGAATGAGAATATAGCACCAGGAGAGTCCTTCAATCTAAACTTAACCTAAATCAAGACCATATGTGACCATAGGAATAATTTCCTTTAAGAAAAAATTCCTGTAGTCTGACTGGGAATCGAACATGGGATCCCATGAACCGTAGTCAGAAGCTCTGACCACTAGCCAATAAATAAATATAAATAAATAAATAAAGCCTGATATGTCCCTTTAGGGCAAAGGCCTCCCTTTACAGGGGTTAAGCTCTATTTGAGAGCGTCACCCGGTGAGCTACTCCGTGGTGAGAAGTTGACTTGGATGTAGCACTTGGTTTGTATACACTGTTCTGTGATTAGTTAATGCACAGTTGGCTCTCCATCGTTCTCCAGCTTTTCCTGCATCTGGCCACTCTGGACCATTGCGCCCCTGCTCGTTCTTTGAAGATGTCAGCCCATCGTCGTCTTGGTCTTCCGCGCTGTCTCTTGCCTGTGTACGGGTCCCACATGGTTGTTTTTATTGTCCACCTGTCGTCCTGTATTCTTGCGACGTGGCCTCCCCACTTCCATTTTTTCCTGATGGCTTGTTGTGCAGGATCAGTTGTTGAGGACATCGCTTGAAGTGTTGTATTCGAGATTCTGTCCTTCAGAGTTATGCCTAAGATTTTCCTCTCCATTTTCCTTTGGCATACTTGGAGTGTGTACTTCAGTTTGGCACTAAGATTCCAAGTTTGGCAGCCATATAACAGTGTTGAAAGAACACAGGTTTGTAGTGTTTCCATTTTGAGTTTCCGGTTGAGTGACTTGCCAGCAGTATAAATTTCAGTGACCAGAACGCCTTCCAGGCGAGAGCTATTCTTCTGCTTATTTCTTTCTCTACTTTCTGATGGAAGGAGAGTAGTTGTCCTAAGTATATGTACTCGCTTACATATTAAAGATCCATTCCATCGACTTTGATTGGGACTAGGTCAAATATTAAGGCTGGTCAAATATTTAAATTAAAAAATGGCTTTTACTACCAACCCACTATGTTAAACCTCCCTAAAATAATTAAATGGGATGGTAAGGTGGAAGTCTCAAAACTGCACAATTATTTTCGGCTAATATTGCGTAAATTATGTTATATTTGTGTGTTGGTTTATTAATGAATCATATAAATGTGTTTTAGTGATTTTTCTCGGTGAGTATGTATTTTTTAATTAACCCGGCTTGCATTTACATTTCAAGGAATTTGATGTTGGTGCTTTATTTATTTGTATGAAACATTGTCAATGACTAAAACAAAGTTTTATTTTTCTTCCTCTTTCACGTAATCCTAAAAAAATTATAAATATAATATTTAAAAATAATTATATAAAGATAAATGTTATTCCTTTATTAATATTCTTATATCCAATTAGTGACGTGAACATTAAAAATTATCTCTCAAATTTAACTGTAAACAGTTTTTCCTTTTAACTTCGAAACTGTGAGAGGCATTGAGTTACATAAAACAACATTTACTTCAAAATTATTAAATAATTTACATCCACGTCACATTACAATTTTAAAACTACAGGATGCAAAAGTACAATATATTAAAATTAAGAACTATTGTTTAATCCTTTCTCACTAAAATTTACAACTGACTGTACTCAGACGTAGTACAAGTGAGATTGTTTTGTTAGCACGTGTCTGGCAGGGAATTTACAATACTCAGCCATCTGGGTAGGCTCTCCCACTGGAATGACCGTCAAGGACATTCTTCTAAATCCCTTGCGTGGCCTATAAAAGACTGCTAGATGGAGCCGAAACATCTACAAAGGCTAATTTGTGATAGTAGATGATGATGAAGGAACTGTCCCTCAAAACATGATCCAGGTGAGAGAACAAAATATTAAATTAAGATGTAAACAGATTCAGTTTCTTTGAAAAATGCCTCATAGTGTTACTTCCAATCAATTTTTTGACTAAAAATATTTCATATTATGAAGATAACTTACTTTTTTTGAGTTAATAATCTGTTGAATGCTGATTCTGAAGTAGAATCCTCGTCCAAAATCAAAATTGTTTTGTCAGTTTTGGGTTTCAGAACTTTCTGATTTCTTTTTTTAAGTTGTTTCTCGGCAACCACTGAAAATGTTGAATAGTACATTTAGTACATCATGATAATAATAGCAGGGGGACAAAATGGTGTCCCCTGGGAGAACTTGTTCCAAAATTAGCTCATCATTTACACAGGATTGGCATATATGAAACAAAATTTGTACTCTACAACAATCCAGATGACTTGATGGATAGTAAATATCTCAAATTACTTTTTTAGGAATTCACACTAGGAGGTATTATTTATTTAGGTAAACTTTTATCATTTAATTTCATTGGAGAACATTTTTTTAAAACTCACCTCATAAATTTCGTGCTTTTCATGAAACTGCAGTTTCAAGTGTAATCATACCCATCCTCAGCCACAACTCCGACTGATAAAATTCTTCAGCCGTCAACTCTTCTATTGTCATCAACTTCAGTGCTGCCATTTATGGTTGAATTTATAAACTTCAAAATCAAATTTTGTTCGTTAAGAATATCAAAATTCATTGATCTATATTTATTTCTCTGACATTAACAGAGTTGACAGTCTAAGAATTTAATCAGTCGGAGTTGTGACTGAGGATGGGCATGATTATGCTTGAAACCGCGGTTTGTGAAAAGCATGAAATTTATGAGGTCAGTTTTCAAAAAATGTTCTCCGATGAATTTAAATGATTATACCTCATAATAATTAAGACATTTTGTCTGTACATTCTTACCTCTTATGGTTGTTTTTATCGAACATATGTTTCAAGGTTTCTAAGCCCCATTGTCAGCGATTACCATTGAAAGGCCCTGGGTTCAAACCCCAGTCTGAGCGTATAATTTTTCTCTTCAAATATGATTTATCCATCATTGAGATGTATGAAATCTAATATATAAAATTAATGTTTGTTTGTTCGTATTTTATGTGCTGCCATACCGTTCATCAGATTGTGATGGGGCTTTTTGCAAAATGTTCACAGGAGATTCCCGGGAATAAGAGAGTTGTAATACTCAACCCCTTCACCCCTATAAATCATCCTTTGCAGCGAAAAACGTGAAATAAAGTCCCTATTTTGATGTTTAAATGGCTTATGCTGCCTAAACCATAACAAATACACCAAATTAATGTACACAGAATTGAATATCTCAATAAGCTCTACAAAATCAGCAACAGCATATGTTTATCTTTTACGGATAAACTACAATAACAATTTGTCTTTCATTGATGCCAAGAAGATTGGGGTAAGTAGATTCCCGGGCAAGAATGCTCTGCCATACTGTTCATCCGATTGTGATGGGGCTTTTTCAAAAATGTTCAGGAGATTTCATGGATGAACATAGGCTATAAGAGAGTTCTAATACTCAACCCCTTCACTCCTAAAAATCACCCTTTGTAGTGAAAAACATGAAATAACATTATTTATTTTAGGAATTCTCACTATGAGGTATATTCATTAAGGTAGAATTTTTTATCACTCACCTCATATTGTTCTTCTTATTTGACTATAAACTAGTTTCGGAACATAGTTTCTGTTCCATTCTCAATATCGTCAGGACCGTTTTTCTGTCGTCTTGAAGAGCTGTCCTTCACTCCTTCCATTGGCTGACTGAAAAACCTCGAAACCAGGTCATTCTCACCGGGAATTGATGAGCTTTGGAATTCCCAGTGAGAATGACCTGGTTTCGAGGTTTTTCAATCAGCCAATGGAAGGAGCGAAGGACAGCTCTTCAAGACGACAGAACAATGGTCATGACGATACTGAGGATGGAACAGAAACTATGTTCCGAAACTAGTTTATAGTCAAATAAGAAGAACAATATGAGGTGAGTGATAAAAAAATTCTACCTTAATGAAATAAAGTCCCTATTTTAACCCTTAAATGGATTATGCTGACTAAACCATAACAAATACACCAAATTAATGTACACAGAATTGAAAATCTCAAAAAACTCTTCAAAAAAAGTCCGCGACAGCATGTTTACCTTTTACGGATAACTTACAATAACCATTTTTGTCTTTCATTGATGCTAAGAAGATCGGGATAAGCAGATTCCCGGGCAAGCAGAGCAGCGCATTGCTGGTCGTAAAAACATATTAACATTTATTTAGGAGTAGCAGCACAAGCCGGGTATTAGCTAGTGAATAATAAAAACATCTTAAAAAGAAAGATATATTTCATAAACCAACAAAATCAGATTATAAATTCATCTTACTGAGGAATGTGTATTGTTTATGGACTTTTGGGTCAGTTTCAGAAACACTGCATTTCATATATAATTAACCAAACTAATCCATGTCACACGTATAGTAGTACTTACATTTTCCTGAATCTCTGACAAATTCATGGGTGTAGGAGTTGATACTACTATCAACATAATCTTTGCTACTGTCACTGCTGCTACTGTCATCATTGTCTCTGCTCTGCAGACGACGGGCATCCTGTGAACTATATTACTGCAAAAATTATTACAATGAAACTTCTCAAACGACCACTCCTGTTCCTGACAGTTTTTCTCAGCACAGAATACTATTCCCACAAGACTAATATTTTTTACCTTTACCATTTTATTCCTATCAATGACCATTCTCTTCAAGATTACCTCTTGCTCATATAATAATCCCAATAAAGGTGTCATTCTTTTAATCAAATGGTAAAGAGAAAAATTTATGCCTGAACCAGGAATCGAACCCCGAACCTTCAGCTTTCCGTGCTGATGCTCTTAACCATTGAGCTAATTCAGGCTTCCTTCCCATCCAAGCATAAATCCTTGCTTTACCTTACTGTCTTGGTCCCACATTCAAATGCAATGAATCATCATTCACAAATACACAAAGAATGGCTTCTACTTTAAGAAGACATGAAGGGACTCCACATAGCTAAAGCATTATTTATTAAATTAATATTAAGAAGCTAAAGCTGTTACTATGATTGAAAGTAAGTATATTAAAGTATACAACTAAATTATTGTAATCAAATGGTAAAGAGAAAAATGTATGCCTGAACCGGGAATCGAACCCCAAACCTTCAGCTTTCCGTGCTGATGCTCTTAACCATTGAGCTAATTCAGGCTTCCTTCCCATCCAAGCATAAATCCTTCCTTTACCTTACTCTTTTATGTTGAAGCTTGGGACGAGCACTTATTAAAATCCTACAGCCCATATATTTTTAGCCCTTGTCATATAATAATAATAATAATAATAATAATAATAATAATAATAATAATAATAATAATAATAATAATAATAATGATACAACAATCACATTAAAAATTTTAATGTTTTCATATTTAAATACAAAACAGTCATTTGCTTTCTAAATTCAAAATCATTCAACAATCTGGCAGACCTCAGGTTCAAATCCCGAATCAGGCATAAGTTTCATAATTTTTTTAAAAAGCTTAACATAAAATTGGCACCAAATAATGAATATAGCCTCAATAGGATAATTAAAACTAAAAAAAAAATGACAAAATAGAAGAAAACAAATTGGGAATTTACCAGATTAAATGTGGAGATTTTGACAAAATTTAAATAAGGAAAACAAAAAGAAATTTGGAAACCAGACATCTTAGGAACATCAAAAATGTGGAATGAAAAAATCAGTAGTTGCCAATTCATGCTTGGTCAGAATTAAAAGAAAGGCTAGTTTAATAAAAAAGAAAAACGAAAAAAGCTCACGGTTTGGGAAATGCTCCACATTAAAAAAAAATGAATTTCAAAATTCCCAGGTTGATTTGATTTGGAAGTTCATCGGTCCATCAACAGATGGAGTAAGAAGCAGTTCTCCTTGACGACAGAACATCGTTCATGAAATTACTGCAGATGAAACCGCCTAGGTTTTGAAACTGATCTAATTAGAATACAGTATATAAGGTGAACAGAATTTATTTTAAATTTTAGAACTTTTTTTTAAATACAATTTGTTGTTCAACGATGTTCTGCATGACCACAGGACACAATGTCTGGTTGCACATCTTTAAAAGATTTCCATTTATCCATTACCTGGGTGCGTACTTTAAAATAGGGATAATTCAATAATGACTACATGATACCTACAAAAGAGTGCCATCTTGACTGCAACACACTTGGCCTCAGCATTAAAAGATCATTCCAACCCAAATCACAAAAAAAAAAAAAAATAACTCAGATTGATCAACAAGGATTTTAATGAAAATTTGAGGAATTATTCTCTTTGTATTATATTTGAAGAGAAAAATTTTCCCTAGACCGAGACTCGAACCCGGGACCCTTGGCTTTCCGGGCCAAGCGCTCTACCAACTGAGCTACCGAGGCGAGTTACGATCTAGACGCAAATTTTTCTCTTATATACGTTGTAATTCCCTATCGCCAAATGCTTTTTTTGAAACCATTGCTTCTATCTTTGCAAATGGCGGCTTCTTAGTTAAGAAGACATTTTTATTGGGAATTTAACATTACTTTATAAAGCTAGTAAGGCTTCTAATGATGTTTTTATTATTGATTTAACATTTCTCACTGAAAGATAAATTATATTTGAAGAGAAAAATTTTCGCCTAGACCGAGACTCGAACCCGGGACCCTTGGCTTTCCGGGCCAAGCGCTCTACCAACTGAGCTCTTTGTAGGTCTAAATTAAAATATGTTTTAGAAAAATTCTATCTGGTTAGGTTTTGTTGAAAAAAAAAAATTGTTCACGATTATCAAAAATGGGTCCACCGCTGTGGTCTCGAGGTAGCATGCTATCTTGTCACTCAGCGGGCCCAGGTTTGATTCCCAGTTGGGACAGGCTCCTGGGTGAGGTTTTTTCGGGGTTTTTCCTCACCTGTAAGACAAATGTCAGGAAGCTGAGAGTCCAACAGTCCCCGAAAATCATCCAGCTACCATCATCATCATCATCCTTCACAGGTGTGGAAAGCAATGGGAAGCTACCACACCTGTAATTCCCTTGTAAAGCTGTAAAGCATAGCATGAAAATGCTATGATTGCTGTGAAAGACCTGCCCTCAGGCAGAATTACTATGGATGGATCGAAAACGGACAAAATCCCATGCCAAGAAATAAGAAATAGAATGCATACAGAGGAAACAATCATTAAAAGAATCAAACAAAGACTCATGATGAGAATGAGGAATTATAGATGGCCAAAGAACTTCAATTGCCAACAACCAGGCAGAGCAAAGAGAGGAAGACGTAGATTAAGTGGAAGGAAAATATGCAAAGAGAGATTAGAACCAGAGGGCTGAATTTAGAAAATGCAATGAATACATATAATTGGAGACTACAGTCAGATTTAACCCAGGAAGTTATTGTGTGTTTAGAATAGGGAACTGGGTTGCCATTTAACGGTATTTTCTTGAGAGAAATCCTTATGTAAAACTGAAGTATGCAACACAGCAGGTACATAGTTGTAAGTTGTAGCCGTCCAAGCCACCCCCTCTTAAAGGAAAAAAAAAACAGTTACCGCTTGTCACTGAACTCGTGCGGACCTGTACTATCCTGTGTGAAAGTGTCGACTCTCAAATTTACTATAAAACTAGTTTACATGCCATGTTTTTTAAATATATAGTACATAGATTTGGAAAAAAGTACTGCTAACCTTGCCCCTCCATCCCTCCCTAAACAAATACTGTTATTATGAGTTTGGCAACATCTACCCCCTGTATGTGGGGGGACACTGGCGTAGCCCGTAACGTCTGTAGTAACTTCCTGGGTTGAATTAGAGTGTAGAAGTGGGAAAGAGGCCACCGCTGTAGAAACACCTGTCTATCCTACTATTATTTTTTAAAAAACTTACACTGGGTGAGATAAAATTCTATCAAACTCAGAATCAAGATCTTCTTGCACTACTACAGCTTTTTCATAATATTCAGAAGTCGGATGTTTCTTGGCTTTTCTTGTAACATCTTTGTGTTTTTCAATATTTTTCATAAAAAGTGCATCAAATGCTGTTACAGGACTTGTCCCCTTCTTCCTCTTCTTCTGTGTCTCTGATACAATTTTATTTATGTTTTTCCAGTGTTTTTTCTTTTTTGTACATTTCTTGTATGTCCGTAAAACAGAAACAGGTGCCATATCTGAAAAAGAAAATATTCTCAAAATTACAGGAAGTAATATTGCAGTCCACAGATGCATACAACACCACAATGGAGGAATTAAGATGGAAGAAAGACCTAATATGGATGGAATTCTACTCCATGGACTATATTATGTTGCATCAAAAGTGAGACATATCGCTAAAGGCATACTGCTAAAAAGACTGAACAATGGACACAAGCAAATGACTCAGGTGACATCAATGTCAAAACTTAACATTATGCACATTGTGCGCTTTCCATTTCTTTTTATTCAGGATTGTTTCTGTTATGTACACAGGTATCCTCAACCAAAATATATATTTTTTTTTTTCCACACTTCCAAATCTTGTGTGTCTGCTTCTGTCATATTTCTCTCCTTCATGTTGTCTTGAATTCCCTTTATCCACGTTGGCTTTGGTCTACCACATTTCCCTCTTCCAGGAGGTATCTATTTCAATACTTCTTTGTTTGTTTCTGTGTCCCTTCTTCTCATTGTATGTCCATAGCATCTTAGTTGGATTTCTTCAATCTCCCATAAAATATCCTTTTCTACATACATAATTTCTGTTATTGTATTATTTTTTATTCTGTCTAATTTTGATATTCTTGCAGATCTTCTTAACAAGTACATTTCTGTGACTAATAATTTTAGTTCTGTGTTTTTGCTTCAACGTCCATGTTTCCGCACCATTTAATTATCTTGATTATGTTCCTACTGTCCCGCGTCATAGCCGAGTAGTTAATGCAGGAAGCCTTGGCACAGAGCTACGGGACTTGCGCTGGTTCGAGTCTCCATGGGGGAAGAAATTTTCTCATGGTATTTCAGCCAGTATGGGACCGGTGCCCACAGCATCGTGATGCATTTGGTTAGCTACAATAAGTAGCGGCTCCTGGTTGAGAAAACCAGCTATAACGGATGGGAGACTCGACATACTAACCACATGTCACCCCTACACTGCTAATTATCATCTACCTCTGTGATTGACACATGTGGATGTGAGGCCAGCAGCCGGAAGGTAGGCTAAGGGCCTTGTAGGCCTGTCGCACCAGGAGTTTTTTATGTTCCTACTCCATAAAATAGAATTTAATATGCCAATAACCTTTTTGTCTCTATTATATTTTTTCGATGTCTAATTCAGATGGTCCATCTTTTTCAATTATTGATCCCAAATACTTAAAATATTCCAACTGTTTTAATCTTTGTTCCATTTATTTCTAATTCCTCAGAAAGAAATTCCTTTCCATTATTATTATATTAGTCCACCGCTGTGGTCTCGAGGTAGCGTGCTGCCTTGTCATGCAGTGGGCCCGGGTTCGATCCCCGATCGGGGCAGTTTTTCTGGGTGAGGTTTTTATCGGGGTTTTTCCTCACCTGTAAGACAAATGTCAGGAAAACTTTAAGGCCCAAACGATCCCCGAAGTCATATGGCCATCACCATCCTTAATATTATCATCATCATCGTCATTCTTCACCGGTGTGGAAAGCAAGGGAAGCTACCACACCTACAATTCCCTAGTAAAGCTGCAAGCATAGCATGAAAATGCTATGATTGCAGTGAAAGACCTGCCTTCGGGCAGAATTACTATGGATGGATTATTATATTGCAATGCTAAAGAAGAATGCAGTAACTACATGAATTTGAAAACTGAGTTCTAAGTTAAATAATTTTTTATCATTTTCTTTAACTAGACTCACTGGTTCTATCAAACCAGTAGGTCAACACAGACATAAGCTCTCCATACATCCCTATCCTGAGTTAATGTTTTCCATCATCCTTGTACAATCTACTTCTCTCAAATCATGGTTAATGTTAATCTACCACCTCATTTTTGGTCTACCAACTGAGAGTTTTCCCTCTGGTTTACCTACAAGAAGTTTAAATGCCCCTCTTTCATTCCCCATTCATGCCACTTGTCCTGCCTATTGCAGTCTATGAGACATAACTGTTCTTATTATATCTGGTTGACTGTAAAGATCATGTAGCTCACTGTTATATAGTCTTCTCCATTCATCTGTCTATTGATCTCTCTTTAGTCCAAAAGTTTCCTAAGAACTTTATTCCCAAATAATCTTTTTCCCTCCCTCAATCTTTTCTCCTCCCTTAAAGTAAGTATCCATAAACTGGGAGAATAACAGTTTTATATATCTTCAGTTTAACATTTCATTGAGAGAAGTTGGGACGACAAGAGTCCCTATAATGTATCCATCCATCGTAATTCTGCCCGAGGGCAGGTCCTTCACTGCAATCATAGCATTTTCATGCTATGCTTTGCAACTTTACTAGGGAATTATAGGTGTGATAGCTTCCCATTGCTTTCCACACCTGATAAGGATGATGATGATGACCGGATGATTTTCAGGGACCGTTGGGCCTTAAGCTTCCTGACATTTGTCTTACAGGTGAGGAAAAACCCCAAAAAAAAAATCTCACCCAGGAGCCTGTCCCGATCGGGAATCGAACCCGGGCTCGCTGCGTGACAAGGCAGCACGCTACCTCGCGACCACAGCGGTGGACCTATAATGTATAATAGCATGTATTTCCAAAGTTAAGTCTATGTTTAATTTCTTTGTGCATCTCATTCCTATTTGCAATTATTCCATCCATAGTAATTCTGCCCAAGGGCAGGTCTTTCACTGCAATCATAGCATTTTCATGTTATGCTTGCAGCTTTACTAGGGAATTGTAGGTGTGGTAGCTTCCCGTTGCTTTCCACACCGGTGAAGGATGATGATGATTATGGCCATATGATTTCGGGGACCATTTCAGCCTTAAAGTTTTCCTGACATTTTGTCTTACAGGTGAGGAAAAACCCCGATAAAAACCTCACCCAGAAAAACTGCCCCGACCAGGGATCAAACCCAGGCCCGCTGCATGACAAGGCAGCATGCTACCTCGAGACCACAGCGGTGAACATGCAATTATTATTATTACTCCTAGATATATGAATTCAGCCACTTCTTCAAAATTTCCCTCATTTATCATTAACTATCCATTTCCATTACATAATGTATTTCTATGTGTGAACATCCGTAGCGTAGTGGTTAAGGCACTGCGCTACAAGTCGGAAGGTCGAGGGTTCAAGTCCCGATGGGGTCAGGATTTTTAAACTGCCCCAAACCTTCTGGTGGCACTATGGCCCTGGGGTCGACTCAGCCTCTAATGGAAATGAGTACCAGACGCTTGTTCTGGGGTAAAGGCCGCCGTCACGCAGGGCTGACAACCCGGCTGACATCAAGTGCCGATTGTCCAGAATAAGTGGGAGCCTTAACCTCCCACTACCCCAAGGGCCTCCCGAGGCCCGTAGTGGGATTTAAAAAAAAAATGTGTGAACATATATTTAGTTTTATTAATGTTTACTTCCAGTCCCATTTTCTTGGTGTTAAACAATAGTGTGTGTTGGTCCTTAGTATCTCCTTGCCATCGTCTAATAATACTACATCATCAGCATAAATAGCTTATTAACACCAATGAGTTGTAGGCCTTCTTCATCCTTTAAAGATTTGATGGCATGCTCTAGTACAAAATTGAATAGTAGTGCACAAGGGTTATAAACTTGCTCCAAATCATCATCATCATCATGAACAAATTCGTTTTAGGCCATGTGGCCTGTATGGTGAACCTAGCGAAGATGGTCTTGATCTCTCCACCGATGTTTTGGTCTTCCTTGGTCTCTATGTCCAGTTGTGGTATATTGGAATGCCAATTTTGGAAGTCTATTTCTTGCCATTCTCCTCAGATGATTTTTCCATTCTTGTTGGTATCTTTGTATATCTTCATTTAAACTTGTTACTCCAAGTTTTCCTTTGATAATAGTGTTCCGGAGTTTCAGGGTCCCCTTTCGAGGGTTCGTTGATAAATATACCTTCAAACACAAGAAATAACAAAACTTGCTCCAAATATGGCAGGACAATCAGTGCAGTTCATATTACCAACCTTCAAGATAAATTCCCAAACACACAATTTGGAACCTAAGAAAGTATATAATTTACATATTTCAATAAACTATAAACTAATTCGGTCTACACTAACTTACGCCTTCTCAACATATCAACACAAAAAAATTACTAGTGCAATTTCTTATTGGAAGATTGGTCATACCAAACTACTATCTGTTGACAAGGACACACACTACGGTTAATATAGAACTTAGAAGAAATTATTGAGAAATTTCACATAAATAAATAAATACTTAACGCCAGTAAACATTATTATAAGAATCATCAGAAAATGTTAGTAGAAATGGAAAAGTAAATAGTGCAACAGCACTTTTCTACTTTGTATTGAAATACGAGATTCTTTTGAATATCCACCCATAATAACAGCTATTTTTTTCATTTTTTCATTTTAATATAAAAACATTTTTATTTAAATATTTTTATGAAATATTTTGTAATATTCATCATTAATTTTTTAATTGCTATATTGATATTATATAAAATAGCTCAATTGGCATTGAAATGGGTATGAATATTGCATTATGTACCAAGTGATTCCTAATCTATAGTTGAGCCACATATATATATTTTTTTTCTTTTAACAATGTGTGCCTTAGGCCTAATTATCTTAATTCATAAATGTTAACTTGGCCTACGTGTTTTCTTTTCTCTCTTTATTATTTTTTTATCCACTGCTGTCACTTGGGGTATCATTGCTGCCTTGTATGCAGCAGGCCCAAGTTTGATCCCTGGTCAGGACAAGTTTCCCAGGGGATGGTTTTTTGGGGTTTTCCTCACCTTTAAGACTAATGTCAAGAAACTTTAAGTCCCAAACAGTCCCCGAAATCATCTGGCTAACATTATCATATTTGTCATGTTTAGCATGAATTATGTGTGAATGGTGTGTTTGTCTTAATCTTGTGTTGTCACGGAGGAGGCCCTGACATTGAGCTGATCCCTCATTTGGGGGGCCCTCCATGTCCTCTGTGGTCAAAAGAAGTATGTGGCATGTAAAAGTATCTAAAAGGGAGAGGTTAAACTGCATCAATGGAATGGAATTTTCTCTCTCTCTCTTTCTGAGCAATACATTTAGGTCATTCCGATGGTATTTTTCTTTCAATTTTCTTATGCACTGTATTAACTTTAAAGCTAATTTTAAGAGTAACAGTGAACCCCCAGTGAATTTAAGCAGGAGCATAATGACGTTTTAATTTTTAATATAAATCTTAACAAAGCTAATACATTATTACACGAAAACAGGACTTTATTAAAACCTCAAAACAGTTACCTACTTCATGTGCAAAATTCAGAATCAATTACAAACATACACCCACTATATCAAAGTAAAATGTCAATGATTATAAATCCATCCATCCATCTATATACCCCAACTGCCATATCTCCAACTCTGAACTTTAGGTTATACGAGGGGTAAAGGGAGAAACTAACCCTCTACTGCCAATAAGGAAAAGGTTGTAGTGAGAGTAGAAGTCTGCTACAACCAATCACTGCTCTTGACGCAGCTATAGCGCGCTAGTAAGGTTTGAAATTGCAGAGATGTTGTCAGCTGTATGTCTGCTAACCGCATACATAAAGCGGCCACTCCCACAATGATTTTCGGGGACCGTTGGGCCCTAAGCTTCCTGACATTTGTCTTACAGGTGAGGAAAAACCCCGAAAAAAAAACCTTACCCAGGAGCCTGTCCCGACCGGGAAACGAACCTGGGTCCGCTGCGTGACAAGCTACCTCGAGACCATAGCGGTGGACTGATTATAAATATCTTATAACAATTCACACATTAATTTATGATTCTCTATTACCTGAACAATAACATTAAAATATAGAAAAAATTGTAAACATGTATTATCACTCGAACTTTAGCGCTTATCTATATATACTCTTTGGTCTACATTGCACAAGCGTAAAACTTAACATTAAACATGGCGATTCCATTACTACCAACTGCCAGTATTAACATTTCCCACAAATAATAATTGCATTATCATTTAACAATGGAATAACAAAATTTACGAGGGGTAAATACTGACTGAAAATAAAGCATATGGCGGCAGAATTGTATTAGTACTGAAAAAAATAGAACCATAATATTGAATGATGAAACATAAAATGATGAAAGCCATTGAATATTGCAAACAATTGGTAAATTCCATTACATCGATAAAAAGCTCTCTTCGATAAAAAGCGACTATAGCGCCTCTAGCGTTCTCTATGGCCACTACCCTCTATCATCTCTCTGCTGCCTGTTACAATATCTCACATTCCGTTAAACAAAAATTTGTTTCCTTTAAAAAAAATTGGGCTGAAAAGATGTCAAAGTTGATAATTTGCCATTCAAGGTCGATGGGCTCTAGCAAGAGTCTAGATTCGTAATCAAGCATAGAGATTTCATATCACGACTAACTGTTCGTAATAAAAATTCCCAACATTTTGAAATCATCATACACCATTCATGAATATAGGCCAATATTGACCAGTTTCGGTCTCAACTAGACAGGGTATTCAAGCTAGCTACTTGTAGGATACACCAATAGCATGACCAGAATCGTTTTTATGCCAATGGCACCAAGTTGCCCTTATGCTACGGTTTATTATACAGCGTGTCGCGCCCGACGTGATGCGAATTCGCGTTTCGCTCGGCGTGATGCTGGTTCCACATGGAGCGCATACGCTACAGCGCATATGTTTATGGAATTGTCGCCAGATGGCACCACATATATGGAAAATCAAAATGACCAACGTTCATAATAAATTTCCAAATGTGTTTACAAAAACTAATGTATACAAACCTGTCCCTGCATAACCTAATAAAATAAATTACTTACATACTATTTAGTAAACTGTAAACTAATCTGATGTACACTAAACTGGCCCATCGGAATCTAACAAAATGAAGTGATTGAATATTTATTTCTTAAAATATGGTTTGGAATTAAATGCAAATGTTGGTAATTCACACATATGTCCTGCCATCTGGTGGATTTAATTTTATGAGCGTTCACGTATGCCAACTTCAATTCTAATAAAGAACTTTGAAAATAAATTGAGAGGAAAAGTCATAATTTGTGTACATTGATAAACATATTAAAATTCTTCATAAAAAAAGTTTCAAGTGTCGTTGCAAAACGATTAAAATAGTTCGAAATATTAGTAAAGACAGAAAAAGTACCTAGAGCAACAGCATCATATAAATGTTGTATGGAAAATCATAGAATAAATTATTCTTTAGTTCTTAAATAAACATATGGTTGATGAATATACCAAATTTAGAATACTTCAGATTTTCGCCTGAGCAGTTTTATCAGGTTTTGAATTTAATAATAGAAGACGAAATTTATACACATCCATAATATCCCCGAGATACAATATTTACAGCTTTTATTATCTCTTGACCTCTCTTGACTAAGTTCAAGCCACAATAATTTTTTTCTGTACTCTCTGTACTCCTTCATGCTCATATTGTAAAAAACATGTATAGATCTCGATGATTTGCAACAAAACTGTCTAACTTTCGTCGTTAAAATTGGAAAGTTATAAAACAAGTACTGTATTTCCGACATTTTGTTAACAAATCTTAGTTTGTTTTTAGCAATTACACCAATGAGTATGGGTAATATCTTCTATATTCTTTGTTTGCGCTGGCAAATTGCGTCCTGGATTCAAGAGATTCCAAAACACGACGCGACATGTCAGCGCAATTTTTTTTGCGCCAGCAATTTGCGTTGTAGATAAACCACCTCCATTTAAATACATGGAGAGCAATTTTTGCGCTGGCGCGTTGCGTCGTAGATAAACCACAGCCCTTATGTGACATTTCTGGTGCCGGTATTCTCTCCTGGCATGGCGGAATTGTAACCCACCTCTTAAGTGGGGGCGCTTGGAAGGCGGAGTTACATTACCCCGATGATATCCATCCATAGTAATTCTGCCTGAAGGCAGGACCTTCACTGCAATCGTAGCATATTGATGTTATGCTTGCAGCTTTACTAGGGAATTAGGTGATGAATTATAAGTGCTTAAACCTGAACTTAGTCTAAATCCAGACCATGAGCGACCATAGAAATAATTTTCTTTAAGAAAAAAAATCATGTGGTCTGACCGGGACGGAAACTATGGATAGACAGAATCTCCGGCCACTAACTCATAAAGCTGGTTACTAATTACATTTTATTACCTTGTGTCTGGGATCCGATTTAATCTGTGTCATTAGATAATGAGGGTTAATTTTATTTTGGCCCGTACAAATACAGTACAAGTATTGCAATGAACTTCTCGGCCTCTAGATACCTTGATTTTCACATGGCCACACTTTTATCGCAGACATCGGATGAAGTTTGAGTGCATATGACAAGGGTCATCATGCCTGGGAAGAACTTAATGTGTAACGTAATATGCTATCATGTGTTTCATATTAAAAATTATATGCCGTTTTTAACTGCATTGTAAGGAAATCGAAGCCAGAATCCAGCAATGGCCACTCACTGTAGGGAGCAGATATACATCCCTGCATTAGTTAAATGTGGAGTGAATTGAGGCGGGTAGTGAGGGTTATACAGTCTGCCGATACAGGAGTTGTATTACTTCCTTATAGTTTAATGAGGTCCCGCGCCGTAGCCGAGCGGTTAAGGTAGGAAGCCTTGGCGCAGAGCTACGGGACTTGCGGTGGTTCGAGTCTCCATGGGGGAAGAAATTTTCTCATGGTATTTCGGCCAGTATGGGACCGGTGCCCGCCCACCCAGCATCGTGAGGCAATTGGGTAGCTACAATAAGTAGCGGCTCCAGGTTGAGGAACCAGCTATAACGGCTGGGGGACTCGACATGCTAACCACATGTCACCCCTACACTGGCTGTTGATCATCTACCTCTGTGATTGACACATGTGGATGTGAAGGGCCAGCAGCCGGCTGGTAAAAGGGTAACCGCCGAAAAGTGGAAAGACCCTCAATCGGAATCGGAATAGTTTAATGAGGAATTTGGCGCTGGATTTTAGTGCCCTGCAGTTAAAAACGGCAGATATTTTTTGACACGGCCTTTGTACATCACAACGCTTTTCTGGAAGAAATTTCGAGATAGGTGTCGGCATGTAATGGTTGACAGCTTCCTTGAGAGTTTCTCTTTTTCGTTAGCATTATTTTCAAACATCCCAGATTCTTAGAACGTTGGAAACCAGAACCATTACTTGTGGGAACTTTATATACTATATAGCAGGCCTGTTAAAACTTGTTCACTAGGTGTGAAATGACGGCTCCCTCCTCCTACACGCAACAGGTGCACTCCCAATGAAACAACACAACTAACAAGTGAGTAGCTGTGTCTTGCCTTGTCAGCCTATCCGACGTCTTTTCACGCCTACTGAGCACTTATTAACTGCCCTACAAATAAGAGCTCAAACATGGACGGAAACGTGGACACCACTAACAACAGAAGAGGTCCAGAATGCCATATACAACACCAAAAACAAAAACAAAAAAAACGCAGGCCCCGATAGGCTCTATAATGAGTACATCAAGGACTTAGCTCAAATATTATTACCAGTATGGACAAAACTATATAACAAATGTCTAGAAACAGCATCCATACCGGAATAATGGAGGAATTCAATAATAAAAGTGATGTACAAAGGATCAGGAGACCACAATGACTCAGGTAAATATAGAGGAATAGCATTGGAAAATACCCCCTTCAAGATATTTTTACAGGAATAATAATGAATAACATAACTGAAATAATAGAAAAACAGCTGTCCGAAAATCAACTAGGTTCCAGAAAAGGAAAATCAACAATAATGGCAATAGAATCACTACTAAAGAACATATGGGATGCCTTGGACAAAAGAGAGAAGTTCTATACTGTATTTATAGACTTCGCCAAAGCTTTCGACTACATAGACAGAGACCTCGTGAAGAAAAAACTTGAGGAAACTCTAAGTAAACACAACATCTGGACCAAAACCATAAAATCGATATTAAGATGGAATGAAATAGAGATATCAGATAACCGCTCATCTCTGAACCGATACTTCAAACGAATGGGGTTCTACAAGGGGATCCACTAAGCCCCCTACAGTTTATTTTGGCAGCAGAAGAAATAATAAAAATAACACAAAGGGAGGGAATAAACTCGTACGCATATGCGGACGACATAGTAATAGGATCAAAAGATCTTACAAAATTACAGGAAACAATAAACATAATGGAGGAATGGTGCAATGAACATAAATTTGAAATAAATGTAGAAAAGACCGAAATTATTATTTTAGCAAACGGCGGAAGAAAACCGGAAACAGCACAAATCATCATAGGCTATAGAATAGGGCATTGAAAATTTTATCGGACTACAAATATCTAGGCATGACATTGCAACCAAGCGCAAAATGCTACACAAATCACATCACTGAAAGATCAACACAGGCAGTGAGAGCGACGCATGATATAAAAAATATCACATCTCTGAGTCTAAAAACGGCAATGACACTATTCGAAACCAAAATAATCCCAATACTAACTTACGGGATATAAATAATCGGAGAACATCTAACAGTGACTGAACTAGAAACACTAGAAAAAATAAAAGCCACTTACTTAAAATAAGCGATTGGAGTCTCCAGGAACACGCGATCGAGACTTGTATATTTGCTCTCAAGAGGGACCTTTCTCATTGAAGATCTAAGGACAAAATTGATCTTGCCTAGTACAAAAGCTTCGGACCAACTTTCAACAACACTTAGGCAGAAAAGAGAAGAAACTCCAACAGAATTCATCGGCACAGGAGCAATGATAGACCGACAATGTACAAGAAAAAACTTCGAATTGCGACACGTAATAACAAGACTGGCAATATCCATGGGTTTCACCATCTCATCTGCAAGACCACAACATACCACGAACCAAACCAATCGCGAGTGTACATTGTACAACAAAAAAATGTGAACGCTACCATATCGAACTATGCACAAAGAGGACAAAATCATTAAACCAATATGCAAAGCACAAACAGTGAAATATCATATTAATCTTAACGGTCATTTGGCTGCTATTAGAATAATAATAATAAATAAGATCTCACTAGGTGTTGAAAGGCGGTCCCCCCCACTCCTAACCCATACAGGTGCACTCCCAATGAAACAACACAACTTACAAGTGAGTAACAGTGTTTTACCTTGTGAGCCTGTCCGACGTAGGGTTGAATAGGAGGGGCGGGGCTTCTTTTCACCCCTACTGAACACTTATAAACAGACTTGTACAGCAATGACGGCTGACGGCGAAATTTCATGGGCATGCACTTGGATACACTCAAATTGGAATAAAAATGAAGAAGAAAACAAATTCCTGAGTTTCTAGTGCAGTCTCGAGAGTCACGGGTTCAAGCCCGGCAGGGATCGATTAATTTTTAGGATAGAAAAATCATCCGAGAGGGACTTAAAAGCCGTGGGTCCCCAGTCTGAAGACTTTTGGACTCGTTAAAGAACCTCAAGCCTGAGCAACATTTAACTGACCTTCCCAATCTAAACAATATCTTAGTTGCCTACAAGATCTCTCATTGAGGCGATGTGTTGACCACATGTCACTCATTGAAATCTATTGGGAAATAATAGTAACTAAAATTGGCTAAGTTAAGAAACTATACTATGGAGCACCCGAGTCCCGACCCGGGACATATATATATATATAACAATGGAAAGAAATAGGAGGCGATTGATTAAGACAATATGCTACAAGCTAGAAGGTTGTGGGTTCAAGTCCTGGAGGGGTCAGAAATTTTTAACTCTCTGGCGGCACAATGACCCTGCGATCGACTCAGCCTCTAGAGGAAATGAGTACCAAACATATGTTGTGGAGGTAAAAGCAGCCCTCATGCAGAACTGACAATCCAGCTGACATCTCATCCTGATAGTCTAGAAATGTGGGAGCATTAAAATTTTACTATCCTAAGACTTCCTAAGGCCTGTAGTGTATCAATTTACCTTTATACAGGCTGTTGCAAAAAACACCAACAATGGAGGTGAAGTAGTATATTGAGATATGTTGATCATTTTTTAATAAGGAACCAATGTCCGGAAATGATGCGTTTTCACACTATGACCAGTTAATTATGTCCCAAGGTCACTGTTAGTTCAAAGGATTTGAAGACTCATTACTTGACAACACCTCACAGGTACAGAACCTATGATGCATGGCTTTGCAATGGAATGTGGCTGCAACACAACGGAGCTCCAGATTACTTCGATGCCAATGTGAGGAGACATTTGGATACCACGTATCCAGGTTGAGGAAAATCAGTCCCATGGCCTCCTGATCTTAACCCTCTGACTACTTTTTGTGGGGCGATATGAAACAGTCTGTTTATCTGACTTCAGTTGAGTCACATATGGATCTCTCAGCCTGAATCGACACTGCTGCAGAAATAATTCAAACAAGGCCATACGTATTTGAATATGTGTGCCAATCACTGTACCACCAGTGTACGCTCTGCAATGAGATGGGAAATTGATATTTTGAAAACTTGATGCGACTGTGGCAGTACTGTCAAGTATTGAGTCTTGAAATCTAACTAACAGAATTCTTGAGAATTTAGCTACTCATAGTGTGAAAGCGCATTATTTGCAGACATAGGTACCTTATTAAAAATTACACTGGTCAATATGATTTTTGTCTCATGAGTACCAATAGTTGTAATTAATGCAGTTTTTTATCATGTTTTCAAATATGCATTCGGAATTTCTCCATCACCCACACTTTTTTTTTTATTTCAATTTCAATTAATGGATTTAAGTAATTATTTTTTTAATACAATTTTTTTGTCCATTTATTATCTTGGCACAGTGAGTGATGAGCACGGGGGAACACTTTCATCAGGATATTTCAGCTATGGAAAAGAGATATCAAGGCAAATGGAATCCTAATATGCTGGCCGATTATTGTTGGACCATCAAGAGGGATGCTCCACAGGCCAAATATAGCAGAAAATCATCACTTCTTACTTTCTAGGCGAGTCCGAATGTTCGAATATTGTGTAGTTATGAATGTAGAAAATATTAAAGTGTTTGAAATTATAAATGCCTGTCTCTCGGAAACCTTGCGTGATGGAGAAAAACCGATATCATATTTGAATTCAGGAGAAAAAATACTATCAGAATCACATATTTTTCTCTCTGAGACAAAAAAAGTTTATTTTTTGTTGCTCAGTGTTATCAACATATCTCAAAATACCACCTCACAGCCATTGTCAGTGTTTTTTCAACACCCTATATATATATAGAGTATAAACTCTTTTTTTTTGTCTTATGAAAGAATATTAAATTGAATGAGAAGTTGAGATAGAAGTTACCTAAAAGTGCCATATTAACAATATATAACACAGTAAGATAAATATTATTATCGGTATAATAATAGCCTATAGTCAATTTACAGGAATATGTCCATATGTCCAAAACTAAAAGACCAACACACATCAAGTCTTACACTTAAGGGGGATAATGGGTGAAATTTTTTTACATTTTCAGTCAAATTTAGCATTTTTTGTTTTTTGTATTAAAAAATACTACGTACCTTAAAGTAAAAGTTGGCAAAGTTTCAGTGTCCTATGGCGCTTGTAAGTCTCCCTAATGACTGTAGGAGGGCATGTATGCTACATTCTAATTTAACTGCATGCAAACTTTCAAATTGGCTTTCCACGCTTTTATTTTCATTGCATTTCAATACATTCAAATCAAAATAGCATTGACAAATTTAATGATAGAAGCACGAAATTTTAACTGTATGTCCCACACACTATGGCTAATAATTCTATGCATGGATTTTGAAACAATGTTGATATTTTTTAAAATAAAAAATAAAATATGTGTAGTAATTAAAAAAAAAATCATATGCAGAGGATGAATATATTTTTGTCTTCCTTTAATATAATGATATAGACAAGATAATGCATAGTGTGTTCCAAATAAGTCAGTGGTCGTGTAGAAAAAAATAAAAAAATTTTACTAAAAATTATGGGACTTATTAAAAATTTTAATATGCAAATTTTTAAATGGATTTTCTTCAATAACTCAAAAACCTTTAAGCCTAGAAGGATGAAACTTTAATATAATATTACCTATTATGGCATGAATGTGTGTACAAAATATCAAGTATGTAGCTTAAAAATGTAGAAAATAGAAATTTCACCCATCACCCCCCTTAAAAAGCTAACCAACTTGATTCACATTAACCTTGTCAGTTTCATGTAGCATGTGTTACTTTTAATTGTTATTATGCAAGTAAAACAAAATCTGAAGTATGTATACGATGGAAATGTGAATAAACATGTCCTTAAAGTGAGAAGCGCATGAGGTGGAGTGGAATGACATTCCGATTCTTTTTTAAATGGCTTAAAATCTTCCCATTACTTCTTAGAATTATTAACACCATTTCAAAATGTTTTCTTTCTACTCTTATCGCAAAGTTTATTGATGTATTGATTTCAAAATATTTAATTTTTTTTCAGAATTAAATATAACCTAATCAAAAAAATGCACCAAGAGACAGAGCAGCTATATGTGTAAAAATCAAGAAACATATTAAAAAGACAACATGAAAGCATAATAATGGCTTGTGAAATGAGATTCATGCGCAGAACAGCGGGTTATACCAGATGGGATCGGATAAGGAACACCGATATCTTAAAAGAATTAAAGACTACGCCAGTACCAACTAAATTGGAAACACCTCTTGAAATAATGAGTTCAAATAGGATCCCCCAAAGCTGTTTATAATTATATACCAAGAGGACAAAGATCTTTGGGCTGTCCTATGAAACGCTGGAGGGAAAATTTTCTATAGGATCTTGCTTAATACTTGGAAGGAAGAAGAAGAAGAATCAACAAATTACATTGCCAACAATGCAATCTAACAACTCCTATTCAAAGTATTTTTATTGAGAATTTAAATATTACTTCTAAGCAGTAAAGTTTAATATTTTAATGTTATATTTTTTTTAATTAACACTTTCCAGAATTGGACTTAGATTTATTTTAGGAAGAAAAATTAATGCTCAGACTGGGATTCGAAACCCAGTTCAAGCATTAATTTTTCTAATTATTAATAAATTGTATATTTTGACTCACCTCATATTTCTTCATATATACGCAGACTTTCGTCGCTTCTGTGCGACATTCTCGATGCATTACAACTGTTGCCTTGTGGTTGTCCTTCCTGCAAGTTGATTTCTGTTCCAATGAACTTCCAAATTAATTTTTTTTTTCTTTCACCGGGAATTTCAAAATTCATGGTTTTCTTTTTATTCTTGCAGATGTAAATTCTCCCAAATTGTGAGTTCCTTAAGATTTTTCTAACTGTTTTAGTAATTTTGCCTTAGTTTCAATTCTGTGTTTTTCTGACCATGCATGTGCAGATATTGCAGATTTTTCTATTTCTCCATTTTTAACATTTCTAATGTGTTCTTTCTATCTTGTATTTAAGTTCCTTTTTGTTTTTCCTATGTATATTTTTTCACAATCTTTACAATCAATTTGATAAATCCCTGATTTGTTGCCGTCTTAATCTTTTTATTTAACTAAGGCATTTTCTTTCTAAAATAAAACTACGTCCAATTCTGGAAAGTGTTAATTTAAAAAAATATATCATCATCATCATCCTCCATGCAAGTATTAGGCCGTGTGACCTGTTACGGTCTCAAAGAGGAGTTTTCCATCCAGTGCTTTTTTGGACATCCCAGTGATCTTTTGCCTTGGAGGCAGTAATGAAGCATGGATTTTGGAATTCTATGATACGGCATTCGTTGAAGATGGGCTTTCCAGTTGTTCTGGTAGTTTTGTATATGGTGAAGAATGGGTTGTACATCCAACTCTTCCATAATAATTTCCTCATTTCTTTTATGGTCCCACTTTGTATAACCTGCTGTACGGCGCATAAATCACATCTCATTTGCTGTTATTCGGCTTTCATCTCTTCTTTGCATTGTCCATGCTTCACTACCATATCTTAATACTGGTCTTGTGAGAACCTTATAAAGCCGTAATCTTGTGTTCTTCTGTACTAAAGATGGTTTCATTATACTGTTAATTATCCCTGTTGCTTTTGTGAAATTTGTGATTTTCTTTGATATATCAGCTTCATCTTGAAATGTTAAATTATGACCCAAATAATTAAATTCATTTACTCATTCCAAAATTTAATCATCCAAAACAATTTTGCTAGGTATAGGGTATTTCCCACAAAAAGTCATAACTTTAGTTTTCTTTGTATTGATTTCCATATTGTACCTTTTTTGCAATTATATTAAAATTGTGTATAGAATACTGTAAATCTGTTTCTGCTGGAGCTATTAATATCAAATCATCTGCAAAAAGCAAGGAGTCTATTTTTAGGTTTCTATTAATTTGGATAGAATCGTGTCTCATCTGTCACCAATCTTGGAGTATTCTATCCATGTATATGATAAAGAGCAAGGGCGAGAGGTCACATACTCGTCTTACGCCCCTATTTATTTCGGTCCATTCTGTTTATGTGTTATTGTTTCGAACTGAAATCAAATTTGATTTAAAATATGCTGTTGTGGTAGATTGTTGTCAGCTAAAATAAACATCAAAACTTAGTTTATTTATTTCTTCTAGAGCTTCTTTACATTCATTAACGAACCATTGATTTCTTGATTTAGGGTCGTATCTATGAATGCATTAGATCGTAGAAGTCGTTCTCTTCTGAGAAAGTTGCATCCAAAGACATTTTTGCATACTCAAAAGTCTGTTTATGCAATAATAATTGTCGAAATTCCTAAGCTACCTGGTGAGGTGACTTTGCAGAGAACGAATCGTGAGCAACCCGATGGGAACCGATGTAGTTTGAAACCTTGCCGCATGTTTTGCTGCTTTATCCAAGATGTCGGATCTTGAAGACTTCGATCATGTTTTCTATATACACGGAGAAGAGGAATTTGATAGAGTCTACCAAAGAATTCAACTGGAAGAACAGGAGAATCGGCGTAATATCGCGCGACGCAGACGTCGTCGTTTACGGTATTATTTGCAAGATGCAAGCGTAATGCATTCCTCTAGCAGACAAAAATAATGGAAGAGGTTTTATCGCTGAGAATTCTGGGTAATTTCTTGCCAATATTACGAAAACGACGACTTTCATGCATGACCAGTTAATGGGTCGCTAATTCGATCTTTGCACTTGCTCACGGAAAGTCAGCTCACCAGTGATTGGAAGTAATTTGAGTAGAGACTAATGTATTTGCATGCGATCCTTAGTCTCAACATGTTGTTGTTGATTTCAAATGCTGGGCCTTGGCAATGAAGCCATTAGCGTTCTTGCTCTCCAATATTTCTCTATGGTGGATCCAACAGGTAATACTTCACAGGTTTGTAGATGTTCTTCGTTCATTTCTTCATCTTTGTTACATTTGGATTCGTGTAGATTCCTATTTTATATAAATGTTTGGCCAAATAGTCATGTTCTGTAAGCAGTCTAAATTTTGCTACTGTAGTTTTACGTGGAATTTCTGGAATAATATCTGGCTTCTTTACTAAAATATTCCATTATTTTGTCTTTGGCTTTATTACATAGGTCTTGGTTTTGTTTGATTTTATATTTGTTTTTAATTATTCTTTTTATGGATGTGAAAGGTAAGCTTTTAGTAGTATTCTGAATTAGATTGGAGCCTTTTTTGGTAAGAAAATCAGCAGTGTCATTTCCAGCAAATCCACAATGTGCAGGTATCCATTGCAATTGAATTCTTTTCTGTAGTTTTTGAAGTTGTTGAATCATTTTGTAGCACTCTTTAATTTGTATTGACTTCATTTTGTGTGAATTTATTGCATATATTGCTGCCTTAGAATCAGAGAGTATGACAGCATTTTGAAATTCATTTATTCTGTACAGTAATTGTTGGAGTGAAATATGAATAGCCGTTACTTCTGCATCAAAATTTGTGTGTGGTATCCTGCTGGTTGATAAAATGAAAATAATGCACATGTAATTCCTGATCCTGAGTTGTTATCAATAGTAGAACCATCTGTGTAGACATGTAACCATTCTTCTGGTGGATATCTCTTATTCACAGCTTCTAATGCTAGAGCTTTTAGTACAGGTGTGGAAGTTTTAGATTTTGTAACTGGTTCTTCTAGATTTAGCTGAATGTTAATTGGTTCAAAAGCAAGAGGGTTTTCTCTGGTTAGTCTCAACATTGCCTATTGTAATCCTCCATGGCTCATGAGTTATGTATCTGATTAAATGTGAGGGGTGGCTTTCATGCAAGTCTAGGGGTCGTATGTTAGAACATTACTCTCTACTCAAATTACTTCCAATCACTAGTGAGCTGATTCACCGTGAGCAATTGCTGAGAACGAATTAACGGCTGACTTAACGGTCATGCACGAGAGTCAACGTTTTCGTAATATTGGCAACGAATTACCCAGAATTCTCAGCGATAAAACCACTTCCGTTATTTTCGTCTGCTATAGAGGAATGCATTTATGCTTGCATCCCGCAAATAATACCGTATACAAACACGTCTGCGACATGCAATATTACGCCGATTCTCCTGTTCTTCCAGTTGAATTCTTTGGTAGACTCTATCAAATTCCTCTTCTCCGTGTATACCGAAAACATGATCGAAGTCTTCAAGGTCCGACATCTTGGATAAATGTTGGATAAAGCAGCAAAGTACATCGATTACCATCGGTTCCCGTTCGGTTCCCTTCGGGATTTTAATTTGAGTTGCTCATGTAAGGTACCTCCGCAGGTAGCTTACAAATTTAACCAATTATTATCGCATGAACAGATTTCTGAATAAGCAAAATCGTATTAGCATACAACTTGCTCAGCAGAGAAGGCATTTTACTGTCTAATGCGTCCAAACATGCGACCCTAGGGGTGGGAAATGGTTAAATATTACATTGTGATACAATTTAATCAATAAAAACTGCAGTTACACAAAAAAAGAAATTATATTTTGTAATTTTTCTTGTTGTATTACACTCAGTGCTCTGTTTACATATATTCTATGTAATTTTTTTTATTTTTAGGTTTTTTTGTGAGAATTTTCCAAGCTCTTATTAACACAGAAAAATGTAGGTAAGTAAGTATTTTTTTGGTATTTTTGTATTTTTTAATATATTTTTCTTTGCGTCTAATATAAGCAGACATTTAAGAGCGGATAACCTACGTCCTCTTTTCTGCTGAGTGTTTTTATCCATTTGTTGTCAATCGAGAGGCAGCCCAAATTCATTTACAACAAGTAGGAGTGTCTTTAGTTTCATCTAAAATCCATATTGAGTTACTAAAGCTAATTTTGTAATATGAAATAAGTTTCATAGATGTGATGGACAGGACGTGTTGCACAAATAAGGGGCAGAGAAGCTTCTTATAGAAAAATCAGAAGAAAGCAGTTAGTAGAATGAAGAGCGAGAGTAACATTAACCATGATTTGAGAAAGGTGAATTGTACAAGGAACAATTGGATAATATTAGCTTGGGATAGGGATGTATGGAGAGCTTATATCTGTGTGGTCATGAAGCTCTGGGTTGTATAGTGACAGTGAGTTATTACTTTAGCTGACATAAACATATAGAAAGGAATGAGAAATTAGTTCTTTGCCCAGTGTGTCAATGACTAAACTTGTCTTGTTTGAATTCCTCGCTTCTGTGTGTGTTTTTTGCTTCAGTTTCATGCATTGCAACACAATAATGAGATCTTGTCACTAAATTGAACATAAAACATATGGAGACTTATATTAAGACACTCGTACTTCCTGTAACCTCTTCTTGTACATGAAAAAAAAAAACATCAAAACCATTCACCAATACACTTAGCCCACTATTGCACTAACGCCACATTATTTAGTGACATAATAAGTTGGACAGTTCATTACATGTATGTCAGAAATTAAAGCAAACATTATTGTACACATTCTAGGTATTTTTTTTATATAAAATCGGCAACATGGCTTTATATTTTGTATCCTTAGCAATATCCATTGAATTATATTCATTTAGCAACATGCTTTTCTGGTTTGGTATCAAAATCACAATTGAGAGGTGTGGACGAAAAACTTGACAACCCACAAAATCGATACTAGTAAAATTCATGACATTGCTTCAACAAGGGTCAACAAGTACGGACCTAATGCATTCTGCTGATGATAGGACTAGTCCCGAAAGGCCTACAGAGTTTTAAAACAACTTGATACATTCAGTACCGTAAACCAGTTAAAGCGTTTAAAGAGACTATTGTGTATGGGCTGTCAGTCAGTTAACTCGTTTAAGAGCAGGCGCGAACAAACCACATTTATATTCGGCGCCTAAATATTGTGTTGGCTTAGTATGTCTTGAAGATCATAGATGGCATGTAAATGTACATTTTCTATTCCTGTTTGACACGTTTAACCTTAGTGAATCCCCTTTTATTTTTAAAACAAACAACACATGGAATTCGTTCACCCAAACTTGACTCCAGGTTCCAATGCAGTCGTATATGTTTCTCGTTATCGTGCTGTTGTTTGTGCGTGAGTGAAACCATGGCGAACGAAAAATATCTCACTGAAGAATAATTAGTGAATATTTTGTATAATGATGATTCAGGTGATGAACTGATTCCTGAATTAGAAGATTCACAAAGTGAAAGTGAAGATGAACTTCCACTTCCTGAAATTGATACGCCGATACCATGTGATGTCCATCACCCAAGTTATTTCACCATCAGTTCCTACTAGGATATCTCCTTTAGGTATGTACAAAATTTGAATTTTCTGGGACTAATAGTTTGTGAATAATGATCCATTTTCTGAAGTGCCGCGAAAAGGGTAGCTGGGGTATTTAAATGCCCTGCTCAGTGCCTGGTACTGAATGTGTTAAGTTGAGGAGACGGACCTATAAGGTAATTATTTTATAGTTTTAACCGTACATTATATTACTGTGAACCCACAAAATGTTTTCAACTGAGATAATTGAGATTAAAGTTTGATATGTGCTTTATAAATATGCTTCAAATTTTTAAATTAAAACATTTTGTCTGTTCATTCTTACGTCTTAAGAGTTGTTTTTGTCAAACATATATTTCAGAGCTTCTTAGCCCCATCGTCAGCGATTACAGACTGAATTTTCTCATGTTGTCGGCCCTGATTTTTTATTCCTGTTCTCTTTGCCTCTGGCCCAATGAATTTACTAATGAGGTTCTTTTCTGCGGGAATTTCAAAGTTCATAATTCTTTCCTTGTTCTTCTGTATATAGATTTTTTTCTCATATGGTGAGTTGATTTTTGTTTTCTAACTGTTTTAATAATTTTGTGTTTACATCTATTTTGTGTTTTTCTGACCAAACATGAACTTTGAAATTCCTGCAGAAAGGAACTTCATTAGAAAATTCATTCCTTGTTCTTCTGTATATAGATTTTTTCTCATATGGTGAGTTCATTTTTGTTTTCTAACTGTTTTAATAATTTTGTGTTTACATCTATTTTGTGTTTTTCTGACCAAAACTGAACTTTGAAATTCCTGCAGAAAGGAACTTCATTAGAAAATTCATTCCTTGTTCTTCTGTATATAGATTTTTTCTCATATGGTGAGTTCATTTTTGTTTTCTAACTGTTTTAATAATTTTGTGTTTACATCTATTTTGTGTTTTTCTGACCAAACATGAACTTTGAAATTCCTGCAGAAAGGAACTTCATTAGAAAATTCATTCCTTGTTCTTCTGTATATAGATTTTTTCTCATATGGTGAGTTCATTTTTGTTTTCTAACTGTTTTAATAATTTTGTGTTTACATCTATTTTGTGTTTTTCTGACCAAACATGAACTTTGAATTATATTATTTTTGGTCTGGACATCTTACCTCAATATTAATGTTGATTTGTTCTTGGACATGTTTCAAAACAATTCTCTGTTTTATCTTCAGCTTTCCCAGACTGGTTTTATTTATGTTGCATTATGTTGCACCACCTGGATGTCGATGTCAGCTCCATCCTGTGGTTGGCCAAAGAACCTCCAAACAAGGTCACCCTCCATCGGAATATCAAAATTCATAACTCTGTTTCTGTTCTTCTGAATATAAATTTTTTCCCAAATAGTCAGCTCGTTTGTATTTTCTAACTAAACATAATATAAATTCAGACACTAAATTATTAAAACAGTTAGAAAATACAAACGAGCTGACTATTTGGGAAAAAATTTATATTCAGAAGAACAGAAACAGAGTTATGAATTTTGATATTCCGATGGAGGGTGACCTTGTTTGGAGGTTCTTTGGCCAACCACAGGATGGAGCTGACATCGACATCCAGGTGGTGCAACATAATGCAACATAAATAAAACCAGTCTGGGAAAGCTGAAGATAAAACAGAGAATTGTTTTGAAACATGTCCAAGAACAAATCAACATTAATATTGAGGTAAGATGTCCAGACCAAAAATAATATAATTAAAATAACCTCAAAATATAACTTCCTAAAATTAAATATGAACTTTGAAATTCCTGCAGAAAGGAAGTTCATTAGAAAATTCATTCCTTGTTCTTCTGTATATAGATTTTTTCTCATATGGTGAGTTCATTTTTGTTTTCTAACTGTTTTAATAATTTTGTGTTTTTCTGACCAAACATGAACTTTGAAATTCCTGCAGAAAGGAACTTCATTAGAAATTTAAGATAAATTAATTATTAATTAATTAATTTATCTTTCATTGAGAAATGTTAAATTAATAATAAAAACTTCATTAGAAAATTCATTCCTTGTTCTTCTGTATATAGATTTTTTCTCATATGGTGAGTTCATTTTTGTTTTCTAACTGTTTTAATAATTTTGTGTTTACATCTATTTTGTGTTTTTCTGACCAAACATGAACTTTGATATTCCTGCAGAAAGGAACCAGAGGCAAAGAGAGCAGGAATCAAGAATCAGAGCCGACAACATGAGAAAATTCAGTCTGTAATCGCTGACAATGGGGCCAAGAAGCTCTGAAACATATGTTTGATAAAAACAACTCTAAGAGGTAAGAATGAACAGACAAAATGTTTTAATTATTAAACAAACCTCTTAATGTTACTTCCTATTGTATTTTAAAATAAATTCAAATTTTTTCTTTGATATTATGACTTATTTACTTCACATTGTATATGTGAAATATGGCATTAAATTTTTATACAATAATTTTATTTTTTATAATTTTCATGTGGTATATCAACTTTTTCCATATGTGCCTTACACTTTAATCAAATGGTAAAAATTGATGAGCCACATCTTAAATTGTGGCTTGTCGAGTTTTTCCATGAATCTAAAGGAAATTGTAAAATGACAACATAGGCAATAACTTTGGCATATATTGGTCTTCAACAATACTTGTTTGATCCAGAGACAAACAACTTCAATAAGAGGTTGATAATGCAGAAAACTGAGCTTTGAAAAAAATTTGGTTTTTACAATTTTTTCATCCACATCCCTAAATTATTTGTTGCTATAAAGTATTTTAAATTTTGCAATATACAACAATTATCATGAAGTAGGCCATGATAAATGTTAAAAATAATAGGCATACTTGTCATTTAAATTAATATTGGGAAGTAAACATTATGAGGTTATATCATTAATAGTGAGTGGAGAACATATTTTTATCGACTCACCTCATATGATTTCAAATTTCTTTGATGACTGAAGAGGGACATGATATTGTCTGAAACCGTCGGTATCAAAGAAATTTGAAATCATATGAGGTGAGTTGATAAAAATATGTTCTCCACTCACTAATAATACTTGTCATTTGTTGCTTTGTACAGACTTTAATTTAAATTATACAATTTGTATCAAGTAAACCATGACTAACTTCTACAATTTTTCTCCAAAAATGTATCAAATTTATTGTAAAATAAAGTCATACAGTTTTGGCAATCTCTCCAAATGGTAATAAAAATAAAATCTACATTTTTCAGAAATTTGTTGCTTTGGAAATATTTTCAGTTTTAATATTTACAACCAGCCTTATGGGCTAGTGGCCAGTGTTTCTGACTACAGTTCATGAGATCCCGAGTTTGATTCCCGGTCGAACCATGGCAATTTTTCCTTAAAGGGAATTATTCCTGTGGTTGCCCATGGTCTGGAGTTTAGGTTGAGAATTCTCCTGGTACTTCATTATCAATTATCATATCACTGGGGTAATGTAACTCTGCCTTCCAGGTGCCCAAACCTAAGAAATGGATTATAATTCTGCTAATGCTAGGGAAAAAAGCCAGAAATGTCATAAAAGACAACATTGTACAAAAAAAATATTATCAGGTGGTCCATGACTCATTATTTTAACAATTAAGAAACAAAATACAGTTATATTTTTAAGATGCCTTTTGCTATGAGAACATTTGAAGTTACAATTAATGTTTTTATAGGGAGTAACACTATGACATTGTTTTTATAATATTAAAGAGTCGGATATAGATGCCTCACCTCATAATTTGTAGAATTCTTGATAACATGTTTCAGAATGCATGCATTCTATCATCAGCTCGTTCTGACTATTCAATTGGTAGTTGGAGATTCTGCAGATTGCTTCCTCTTCCCCTCTTTAGGTTGACTGATAAACTTCCAAATCAATCATTTTCCCATGAAAAGAAGTATTCAGAAGTATAAAGAAAAAGGTCATGTTCCCAAGAAAAGGATTTGATTTGGAAGTTCATCAGTCAACCTACAGAGGGATGAGGAAGAAAACTGCAGGATTGCCAACCACCAATTCAGCAACAACCTGATGATAGGAATTACTGCTTTACTTTTACTACTTTCACTGCCAGTTTAGCAGGGACAATTACAATGTTATTGACAGATCAAAACTTAAATACGTCTTTCTTTGACCCTGCAGGGGGAGGGGACCCTATTTTATATCAACATTTATTTTGGTTAATGGTGAAATTAAATGTTTCTTACCTCTCCTCATATAAATTTTCTAAGTAGATCGCGATTTCGAGACCACAACGGTCCTCATCTTCAGCACTTTCTTGGCGACTGAAAAAACATTTAATTGAATCAAAAGCCAGTCTAATTAAACAAATAGACAAACAAAAGGAACTCACAGTTTGGGAAAAGATCCACATTAAGAAAATGAAGGAAAACTTATGAACTTTGAAATTCCTGCAAATTTTGACCTAATCCAGAGGTTCATCGGTCCACCAACAGAGGGAAGAAGAAGAGTTTCTTCCGATCGATATAACATCGGTCGCCAAGAAAGTGCTGAAGATGAGACCGTTGTGGTCTCGAAATCGCGATCTACTTAGAAAATTTATATGAGGAGAGGTAAGAAACATTTAATTTCACCATAAATTAAACCTCATAGTGATTAATTCCTATAAAAGTTAAATTTATTTTGATTTTTTGGTCACCCAGAAGTTTATATTTTAATTCTTCCTGGGTTTGGCATTCTGAAACATTCAGCTTTTATAGGAAAAAATCACTATGAGGTTTAATTTATGATTAAATTAAAATGCTTCAAACCTCATCTCATATCCAGTCTTCTAATTAAACTGCAGTTTCAAAGCCTTGGCAGCTTCATCTTCAGTAATTTCTCATCTACTGATGTTATGTCAATCAGAAGAACTACTTCTTCTTCCTGCTGTTGGTGGACCGAAAAACAAAAAGAACTCACAGTTTGGAAAAAATCCATATTAAAAAAAAAACAAGAAAGAAAAACTTTGAAATTCCTGTGGATTCTGATTGGATCCGAGGTTTATCAGTCCACAACAGAGGAAGAAAAAGTAGTTATGATTGACATACCATCAGTCAATGAGAAAGTACTGAAGATGAAGCTGGCATGGCTTTGAAACTGCAGTCTAATTAGAAGACTGGATATGAGCTGAGGTATGAAGCACTTTAATTTAATTTATTTAACTTTTATAGGAATTAATCACTATGAGATCAGATCAAATGTAGGGATTGTGACAAAATTTATTTTGGAAAAACAAAAAGAAATTTGAAAACAAGGGTGAAAGAACATCTTAGAAACATCAAAAATGGAGAAGTGGAAAAGTCAGCAGTAGCTGTTCATGCTTGGTCCGAAAAACATTTAATTGATTCAGAAGCCAGTTTAATTAAACAAATAGACAAACAAAAGGGACTCACGGTTTGGGAAAAGATCCACATTCAGAAAAACAAAGGAAAAGTTATGAACTTCGAAATTCCCGCAAATTCTGACCTGATCCAGAGGTTCATCGGTCCACCAACAGAGGGAAGAAGAAGAGTTTCTTCCGATCGACATAACATCAGTCGCCAAGAAGGTACTAAGGATGAGACAGTTGTGGTCTCGAAATCGCGATCTACTTACGAGATATATATGAGATGTAAGAAACATTTTAATTTAATCTTATTCTTGAGAATTTTACAAATTATGAGGTGAGGTGTCTATATCTGAAATTATATATATTACAATTTTCATCAAGAAGTCCATGACTTATTTTTGTAGTTATTTGTCCCCATGCAAACATTTTACATCATACAAAAATTTATATGAAAAAGAAAATGACTTATTATTCAATATATTTGTTGCTTTGCAAATATTTGATTTTTTTATTATAGAAGCCCTAGATTAAAAATTTAACAATTTTGCCCAAAAGACAAACCCAACAGAAATCAAGACACCGGCCGTGAAAGCCTACAATTTTACCTTAACATTTAATGTTAAACATAATAAGTAGACATTCATTTATTGTTGCTATGGAAACCATTTAAATTCTATCATATAACAATATACAAGAATACAAGCTATGACATTCCAAATGTTAGCAAGAATAAAATTATCATTTTTTCCATCTATGGTTTGTTATCATAGAAATATTTTTAATTTTACATTATAATATTTTGTATCCAACGAGCCATGAGTTGAATTAAATAAAAAATAGAATATATTATTAAATTAATATTGGGAAGCTAAAGCTATTACTATGATAGAAATAAGTAAATTAATTTACAATAATTTAATAGAATATATATTTCTATAGTTGCTATGGATACATCTGAATTATATTAAATAATACATCTGAAATACATATGAATTAAAATTATTATAAAACTATACAGGATTGTCAAAATGGCTGTCTTAATTTTTGACATACGTGTTTTTTTTAATGGTGCACCTACACCAATACACCTTTTTTCAATTTTTCCAATGAAAATCTACTAAGGAACCTTTCATTTAGCATTTCTGGATGTTTAATCACGGATACTGCAATTTTTTTGTAGCACCCAGTAGAATTAGGTGGGTGAATAACTTTAATCAAAATTTGAGAAAGGAGAATTATACAGGGAATGATTAGAAAATATTAGCTCATGATAGGGATGCATGGAGAGCTTGTTCAATAATGACAGCATCTTAAAATATACTTTGCCAAATCAGGATTAATGCAGAGAGGTCTATGATATTCACTATGGCACTTGTCGAGGCAAGTGGACCTGGCATCCACGGTTGTTGTTTCCAGTAAACAGGTCTGCTGCAGTCAGTTTATTCAGAACTGATCCATTTCTCTAAACATTTTCCAATTCTGGATAGAATCTAATTTAAGAAAGAAAAATTAATGTTTGAACTGGGATTTGAACCCTAGATCTCTAATTCTACATACTAGTGTGCTGTCCAATTACACCATTCAAACATTAAATTTCTTTCAACTTATAGAATTCTTGTTCGTCGAAAATATGAAGCTTTACTGCTAAAAAGTAATGTATAAATTCTCAATAAAAATACTTTGGGAATGGAAGCCGTCAGTTGGCATGATGGTAGCGACAGCTATTAGCCTTCGGATGAACAAGAATTGTATAAGTTTGAAAGAAATGTTAATGTCTGTATCGTCATTTGAATGGTGTAATTGGAAAGCACACTAGTACTTAGAACTAGAGGTCCAGAGTTCAAATCCTGGTACAAACATTAATTTTTCTTTCTTAAATTAGGTTTAATGTAGTCGTACCATATGGAATGAAAACCCTAGGAAATTGTATTGCAAAATATCATGGTACATCAAGTAGCCCTTGACAAGATCAATCCTTTGTTGAAATATAAATTTTATTAAGTCACAATCTTCGCTCTTCAGCTAAGACTACACAAAGGAATTGCAATAAAGATTAAAATTATAGCAGGGGCAATTGTTCATGCAACTTCAATCAAACATATAGGAATAATATTTAATTAATGTTGGGAAGTAAACATTATGAGGTATATTGTTTATTTTTTATTATTTCACTCACCTCATACTTCATGGTTAAAAACAACAATAACCAACACCAAAAAAGTTTAGAAAAGAAAACTCTCAATTTGGAAAAAATTAAACATTACACAACTATAAGTAAAATAGACGTAGAACTGTACTTTTTACATCTAAGATTAACCAACAGTTTAGGAGAAATAATTTGGGATAACCTGGAAAAAAACTTCTACAACCTCAAAATGAAGAAAAAATTTGATGTACAAAAGAAAAAGATCATCATCATCATGAACAAATTCGTTTTAGGCCATGTGGCCTGTACGGTAAACCTAGCGAAGATGGTCTTGATCTTTCCACCGATGTTTTGGTCTTCCTTGGTCCCTATGTCCAGTTGGGGTATATTGGAATGCCAATTTTGGAAGTCTATTTCTTGCCATTCTTCTCAGATGATTTTTCCATTCTTGTTGGTATCTTTGGATATCTTCATTTAAACTTGCTACTCCAAGTTTTCCTCTGATAGTAGTGTTCCTTTGGTGATCCAGTCTATTAACTCCTAACAATGATCGTAAGAAGCGCATTTGGCTTACTTGAAGTTTATGAGAGTTTCTTTTATTTAAAATCCAAATTTCACTTCCGTATTTTAGAGCAGCTTTTGATGTGACGTTATGTAATCTTAGTTTTGTCTCTGTCCTCATCTGTTTACCAAAATGTCTTCGTATTACCCCATTCATTTTATTATATTTTTGTAATTTTGAATCAATGTCACTCTTATACTCTGCAAATACACTTCCTAAGTAAGAGAAATCTGACACTTGTTCTATAATTTTTCCATCAATCTCAATTTTCACCCGTTGTATGTTTTTTCCACACATTGCCATTGTTTTGGATTTTGATGTGGAAATTTTCATATTATATTTGCTGGCAATTTTGAATAATTGATATGCTGCTATTTGTAAGCTATCTTCGGAATCTGATAATATTATTTGATCATCAGCATATAATATTGTTTGAATTATTTTATTCCTAGTTATTGAAATTCCACTGTTTACTGTTTGTTTCCATTCTTGCACTATTCTGTTAATATATATATTAAATAAGAGTGGAGATAGTCCACATCCTTGTCGAACACCTTGAAAAAGATAATTAATTTAAAACCTGTTTTAAAAAAATTGAAGAAAAATATAAGTACAAAAAGTATAACCACTACATTAGGGAGGGATAAAGAAAATGAGAATAATATAATTAATCTATCATCTGAAAACTTTACAAAAGAAGAAATATCTATTTTGGACAAGGGATTGAAAACATGCATTAGTTACTCTAACAATTTAGAAGATTACATAAAAAAAAATGAAGTATGAGGTGAGTGAAATAATAAAAAATAAACAATATTAAAAAACCTCATAGTGTTATTTCCTATCTACATAACTTAATTATGAGGTATAATCATTAAAATTCATCGGAGAACATATTGTTTAAACAACTTACCTCATAGGATTCATGCTTCCATGATATCGCGATTTCAAACATAGTCATGTTCATCATCAGCCGTAACTCCGACTGACGAAATTCTTCGGCCATCAACTATTCTATTGTCGCCATCTTCAGTACTGCCATCTATGGTTGAATTTATGAACTTCGAAATCAATGTAATTTCGTTAGGGATATCAAAATTCATTGATCTATTTTTGTTTTTCTGAATGTATATTTTTTCCCAAACTGTCAATTCCAAAGGTTTCTCTACTTGTTTTAAAAGTTTAGCTTCTCTTCCAATTTTATGATGTTCTAATAAACTATGTGCAGCAATTGCAGATTTTTCAATTTCACAATTTTTAATATTTCTGAAATGTTCTTTTGTCCGAATTTCCAAATTCCTTTTTGTTTTTCCTATATAAATTTGGAAATTCGGACAAAAGAACATTTCAGAAATATTAAAAATTGTGAAATTGAAAAATCTGATGCTGCAATAGCTTCTACATAGTTTATAGAACATCATAAATTGGAAGAAGAGAGCAAACTTTTAAAACAAGTAGAGAAACCTTTGGAATTGACAGTTTGGGAAAAAATATACATTCAGAAAAACAAAAATAGATCAATGAATTTTGATATCCCTAACGAAATTACATTGATTTCGAAGTTCATAAATTCAACCATAGATGGCAGCACTGAAGATGGCGACAATAGAATAGTTGACGGCCGAAGAATTTTGTCAGTCGGAGTTATGGCTGATGATGAACATGACTATGTTTGAAATCGCGATATCATGGAAGCATGAATCCTATGAGGTGAGTTGTTTAAAAACAATATGTTCTCCGATGAATTTTAATATGGGAATAATCCTAAAAATATTGTTGAATATAATGATTGAAAATAATAAAATGAAAATAAATCCCCCCCCCCAAAAAAGTAGTAGAAGAAGAAGAAGAATCAGTCTTTCTACAAACAAAGGTTCAACAGAGTGCTATAATATTGTGTTTGAAACATGATAAATTTGAATGAAAATATATTAAACATACACAGAGCATAATTTTTTTTATTTCAATGTCCCAGGTTTGTTATTTCGACATCTTCCAGTGTTCACTCCTGGCATTGGTGTAATTTTAACCCACTTCTGAGGTTGGGGCGCCTGAAAGGTGGGGCTATGCTGCCCCGATGATATTTTGGGTGATGATTATGATAATGGTGCCCCAGGAGAGTCCTTAATCCTACACTTAATCTAAGGTGAATATGAATAATGATAATTATGTTAGCCATATGGTGTTTGGGTCCACCGCTGTGGTCTCGAGGTAACGTGCTGCCTTGTCATGCAGCGGGCCCAGGTTCGATTCCCGGTCGTGGCAGTTTTTCTGGGTGAGGTTTTTATCGGGGTTTTTTCTCACCTGTAAGACAAATGTCAGGAAAACTTTAAGGCCCAAACGGTCCCCGAAATCATATGGCCATCATCCTTATCATTATCATCCTTACCATTATCATTATCATCATCATCCTTCATCGGTGTGGAAAGCAACGGGAAGCTACCACACCTACACAATTCCCTAGTAAAGCTGCAAGCATAGCATGAAAATGCTATGATTGCAGTGAAGGACCTGCCTTCGGGCAGAATTACTATGGATGGATGGTGTTTGGGGACCATTTGGGCCTTAAAGTTTCCTAACATTTGTCTTACAGGTGAGGAAAAACCCTGAAGAAACCTCACCCAGGAAACTTGTCCCAACCAGGGATCAAACCTGGGCCCGCTGTGTGACAAGGCAGCATGCTACCTCAAGACCACAGCAGTGGACTCGAACATAAAATTAAGATATTTTAATTTTATTTTATTCAATAATAAGTCTTCCTCATGGGGGAAGAAATTTTCTCTTGGTATTTCGGCCAGTATGGGACCGATGTCCACCCAGCATTGTGAGGCATTTGGGTAGCTACAATAAGTAGCGGTTCCAGGTTGAGAAAACCAGCTATAATGGCTGGGGGACTCGGCCTTCTAGGCCTGTCGCGCCATGGAATTAATAAGACTGCCATAGTTAAATAATTTTGTTAAGATGTGTTAGAATGCTTATTTAAGAAACTAATACACACCTCCAGAACTGCAGGACCTATGCTAGTTCAAGTCCCTCTGAGGGAAGAATTTTTTTTGTGGGATTTCAACCAGTATGGGACCAATGCCCACCAGCATGAGGAATTTGAGTAGTTACAATAAACAGCAGCTCCAAGTTGAGAAAACCAGCTATAACAACTAAGGGATCCGATATGCTGATCAAATGTCATACCTACACTGGCTGAATAATCGTCCACATATGCTGATTAACTGATTATCACAAGTGGATATGATGCCTTAAGTTGGGTGGTAGGCCAAGGGCCTTCTAGGCTATGGAGTAAAGTAATACACATCTTGTGGACTCAGATTGATCATTGCAAATCATTTTCAGAAAGTGCTAGAAGTGCCAAATCATCTGCAAAAAGTATAGTATTGAGTTCGAGGTTCCTACTGATGGGTATATATCCCCGTTGTGTAGAAATGGATTACAATTCTGCCAATGTCAGGGAAAAAAAGACAGATATGTCATAAAAATTAATTAAAGGAGTTGTATCTCACCTCATGCTTGTATTATTCTTCAAGAATGGAAAGTGTAATTTTCAAGAGTAACCCCTCCTGCAGTTTTTGTGCTTGAAGAACACAAAGAATGACTAACCTCATAATATTATTTCCCATAATTAATTTATATGAATAATGACAATTATGATGGCCATATGGTGTTTGGGGACCATTTGGGCCTTAAAGTTTCCTGACATTTGTCTTACAGGTGAGGAAAAACCCTGAAAAATAAACCTCACCCAGGAAACTTGTCCCAACCAGGGATCAAACCCGGGCCCGCTGCATGACAAGGCAGCATGCTACCTCAAGACCACAGCAGTGGACCCAAGCATAAAATTAAGACATTTTAATTTAATTTAATTAAATAATAAGTCTGCAATTGGTTAGGGCAGAAAGCATTGGCGAAGAGCTACGGGACTTGCGCTGGTCTGATTCTCCATGGGGGAAGATATTTTCTCATGGTATTTTGGCCAGTATGGGACCAGTGCCCACCCAGCATCCTGAGGCATTTGGCTAGCTACAATAAGTAGCGGTTCCAGGTTGAGAAAACCAGCTATAACGGCTGGGGGACTCGACATGTCACCCCTACACTGGCTAGATGATCAACTACCTCTGTGATTGACTGCCGTTGCATTCACGTTTTATAACCATATGCAAGTTGCTGAGGGAAAGAATGTTACCTGTGAACAGTGTGAGAAAACTATGTTTTTATGAACAGTATTTAACACTCTGAGTCCTGCAGTGGTACTAGTACCATGGCATTTAAATGACACTGAAGCCAGAGAAAATTAAATTCCTAACACACCTGTAAATCCGCCGGCACAGGCATGCCGAGGAATTTAATTTTCTCTGGCTTCAGTGTCATTTAAATGCCGTGGTTCTAGTACCACCACCAGACTCAAAGTGTTAACCCGTTCTTTTTTTTTGGGTTGGTGTACCTTAACAGAGCTCATACACAACTAAACAGTGGTTATCAGGTGTAATCTCCTGTGTGCTTGAAGTGAGAGAAGGCAGGGGCAGAGAGAGATAGACTGATTTTAGTGAACCCACATTCACCAAGAATGACAAGCACTGTTACCAACCCGCTTGCCACCAAGAGCCAATAAAGGATCTCATAGGCCATTCTAGAAATTGTATTAAATTAATGACCTAATTAATTTTTTTTTTTTTACCTCACCTCATATCCTGTCTTCTAATTAGATCGGTTTCATAACCTTAATGATTACATTTTAGTAGTTATATGACCGATGTTTTGTCGTCTAGGAGCACTGCTTCTTGAACTTTTATAGGAAAAAATCACTATAAGGTTTAATTTAAGATTAAATTAAAATGCTGCATACCTCACCTCATATTCAGTCTTCTAACTAAACTGCAGTTTCAAAGCCTTGGCAGCTTCATCTTCAGTAATTTCTCATCGACTGATGTTAAAGTCGATCAGAAGAACTACTTCTCCTTCCCTCTGTTGGTGGACTGATAAATCTCCGGATCCCATCATAATCCGCGGGAATTTCGAAGTTCATAAGTTTTTCTTTTTTGTTTTTTTCAATGTTCTTTTTTTCCCAAACCATGAGCTGCTCATGTTTGGTCTGAAAAATATCTAATTGAACCAAAAGGCAGTCTAATTAAACAAAAAGAACTCACAGTTTGATAAAAATTCACATACAAAAAAAAACAAGAAAGAAAAACTTATGAACTTCGAAATTCCCACGGATTCTGATTGGATCCAGAGTTTATTAGTCCAACAACAGAGGGTTCTTCTAATCAACATAACATCAGTCGATGAGAAATTACTGAAGATGAAGCTGCCAAGGCTTTGAAACTGCAGTCTAATTAGAAGACTGGATATGAGGTGAGGTATGAAGCATTTTAATTTAATCTTGCAATAATTAAATTATTTTTAGTCTGTTCATCTTACCTCAATATTAATGTTGATTTCTTCTTGAACATGTTTCGATTATATCATAATCATCATCAGCATCTTGCCCAGACTGGTTAGATTTATGTTGCACACCCTGGATGATGATGTCAGCTCCATCCTGTGGTTGGCCGAAGAACCTCCAAACAAGGTCACGTTCCATCGGTATTTCAAAATTCATAACTCTGTTCTTGTTCTTCTGAATGTAGATTTTTTCCCAAATATTCAGCTCTTTTGTATTTTCTAACTGTTTTAATAATTTAGTGTCCGAATTTATACTATGTTTTTCAGGCCAAACACGAGCAGCAAGTGCAGATTTTTCTATTTCCCCATTTTTAATATTTATTATGTGTTCTTTGGTTCTAATTTTTATGTTTCTTTTTGTTTTTCCTATATATATCTTTTCACAACTCATACATTCAATTTGATATATTCCTGAATAGAAAAATCTGCAGTTGTTGCTCATGTTTGATCTGAAAAACATAACATAAATTTGGACACTAAATTATGAAAACAGTTAGAAAATAAAAAAGAGCTGACTATTTGGGAAAAAATCTATATTCAGAAGAACAAAAACAGAGTTATGAATTTTGAAATACCGACGGAGCGTGACCTTGTTTGGAGGTTCTTCGGCCAACCACAGGATGGAGCTGACATCGACATCCGGGATGTGCAACATAAATCTAACCAGTCTGGGCAAGATACTGATGATGATTATGATATAATCGAAACATGTTCAAGAACAAATCAACATTAATAGTGAGGTAAGATGAACAGACTAAAAATAATTTAATTAAAATAACCTCAAAATATCACTTCCTAGAATAAAATATTAATTTTACACTGCTTCTTACTCCATCTGTGTTCCTGGATGACACAACATTGGTCATGTAACTACTGAAGAGATGGAGTAAGAAGCAATGCTCCTGGACGATAAAACATTGATCATGTAACTACTGAAAATGCAATCACTAATAAGACAGGATATGAGGTCAGGTAGAAAGAATCTTATTTTAAATTTTAAATGAAACCTCATAGTGATATTTCACACAATAGTTAAATAATAACATATTCTTTAGTTTAATTTTAATAAACATCCAAAAATGCTACAACATGGAAGTGAAGCGTAGACCTTGAATCTTGTCGTACTATTCAACCAAGACGCGAGTTTAAATACAAAGATTATAAAATTGGCAGTGAAATTGTGACAAAATTTAATGTCATATGATAAAGTTGGGAATTTTTTACATTATGAGGTTTTCTTAATAAAAATCAAATGAATCTTGAATTCTTCTTACCTCATACATCTATGTTTTTAATGCAGAACCACAGTACTGGGAATCATCATTCCCTTCCTCAGCTGTTGCCACGACTGTCATTCTTTATTATGCTGGTCATTTTCTAAACTGCTATCTGGTGTTGATTTGAAGAACTTTGTAATCAAATTTTGTTCGTCCGGAAACTCGAAATTCATGGTTCTAGTATGATTTTTTTTAAATGTATATCTTTTCCAAACTGTTAATTCCAAAGTTTTAGATAGATGTTGGGTTGCAAGGGATAGTTACATGCATTTCATCACCTCTCCTATCCAAATCTCATCCTCAACCTGCTCATGGTGCAACCTGCTATTACAAATGAGGCTCTGAGGACCGAGTACTGGCGGTATAACCACATCACCTTAATGTAGAGGAAATGCTACATTAGTGGGAACCCCTCTGGGCCAGCAACCCATTGGGCGAAAAAATTTACATTTGCTTTCAAGTCTCAAACCAAGCCAGTGATGAAAGATCGCTGGGACGTCCAAGAAAGCGCTGGATGGAAATTCCTCTTTGAGACTGTAACAGGCCACACGGCCTAATACTTGCATGGATGATGATGATGATAGATGTTCCAAAAGTTTAGCTTCTTTTTCAATTCTATGACTCTCTAATAAACTATGTGCTGCTATTGCTGATTTTTCAATTTCACCATTTTTTTTTATATTTCTAAAGTGTTCTTTTTTTTGGTTTAGAAATATCAAAAATGGTGAAATTGAAAAGTCAGCAATAGCAGCACAATGGTTTATTAGAGAATCACAGAATTGAAAAACAAGCTAAACTTTCGAAAAATCTATCTAAACTATTGGAATTAACAGTTTGGGAAAAGATGGACATTAAAAAAAAAGAAAAAACACACTAGAACCATGAATTTTGAGTTTCTGGACAAACCAAATTTGATTACAATGTTCTTCAAATCAACACCAGATGGCAGTTTAGAAAATGACCAGCATAATGAAGAATCGACAGTCGTGACAACAGCTGAGGATGGGAATGATGTTTCCCGTTACTGCAGTTCTGTGTTAAAAAACATTGATGTATCAGATAAGCCAGAATTCAAAATTCATTTGAATTTTTATACATGTTAATGTGTTAAGATCCCACCTTAATTTTTCTCTCTAGTTATATCAGGCAAAAAAAAAAAAAAATCTGTTTTCACTGACAGATTTGGTATCATATGCCGCCAAAAGAATGAAATGAAAAAAAAAAATTCAGAAATAATTGGGTATTATTCCTCATCGTAGTCCTTTTGTTATAAATTTATGTCCCCAAATGAAACAAAGGCACTCTCTAACAGTAGATGCTTAACCAAGCCAATTTATTCATCATATTTGAAGAGAAAAATTATATGCTCAGACAGGGGTTTGAACCCAGAACCTATAGCTTTCTAGGCTAATATTTTATCAACTGAGCTATCTGAGCACTCCAATCTACAGAGTGATTCAGAAATATGGCTATACATTTGATCGCATTTTGTGACAAAAATATTATTATTAAAGGAAATATGATGTTATCATTGGAAAGGGAATCCTTCAAATTACAACAATAGAACAAAACAAATCACTGCTCACTTGCAGCTTGGCAGGTTGATTTTTGTGGGCTAGCATCGAACACCTTCACAATTTCTCTTCGTTGTTTCTGCATCCATGCTAATGCGAGGCCTTTCAGGAGGTTTGATTTTCTGCATCTTTCACGTTTCCAGCAGTCGTTTTCTCCACTTCCCCACAGTCGACGGCTGCAATGCTACGTTAAACTCACGTCTTTCCCGTCTTGCGGCCTCACGATCATTAGCATACGTTATTGCCCATGCAGCAATTGTAATGTGCTGTTGCATATTCAATGCCATTTTGACTAATGACGTAAGTTCTACATTGTTTTGTTTATTCCGTTGTTGTAATTTGAATAATTGCCTTTCCAATGCTAATTTCATATTTCCTGTAATGGTAATATTTTCATCACACAACACGATCAAATGTATAGCCATATTTATGATTCACCCCGTAAATGCAAATTTTTCTCTTATATACACTGTTATTTCCTGAGTGCCAAATGATCGAAGCAAAGATTTCGTAGCATTTGGCGCTCAGAAATTAACAGTGTATATAAGAGAAAAATTTGTGTTTAGATTGGAGTGCTCAGATAGCTCAGTCGATAGAGTATTGGTCAAGAAAGCCAAAGGTCCTGGATTCAAACCCCAGTCTGAGCATATAATTTTTCTCTTCAAATATGATTTATATATCATTGAGGTGCATGAAATGAATAATAAAAAATCATGTTTTTATTATTGATTTAACATTTCTCACTGAAAGATAAATTATATTTGAAGAGAAAAATTTTCGCCTAGACCGAGACTTGAACCCTGGACCTTTGGCTTGCCGGGCCAAATGCTCTACCAACTGAGCTACCGAGGTGAGTTACGAACTAGATGCAAATTTTTCTCTTATATACGTTGTAATTCCCTCTTGCCAAATGCTTTTGAAACCATTGCTTCTATCTTTGCAAATGGCGGCTTCTTAGTTAAGAAGACATTTATTGGGAATTTAACATTAATTTATAAAGCTAGTAAGGCTTCTAATGAGAAATGTTAAATCAATAACAAAAACATCATTAGAAGCCTTACTAGCTTTATAAAGTAATGTTAAATTCCCAATAAATGTCTTCTTAACTAAGAAGCCGCCATTTGCAAAGATAGAAGCAATGGTTTCAAAAGCATTTGGCAAGAGGGAATTACAACGTATATAAGAGAAAAATTTGCATCTAGTTCGTAACTCACCTCGGTAGCTCAGTTGGTAGAGCATTTGGCCCGGCAAGCCAAAGGTCCCGGGTTCAAGTCTCGGTCTAGGCGAAAATTTTTCTCTTCAAATAAAAAAATCAATTTATTCATGCTTATTTCCCTACATGTCAGTGAGTGATAAGCTCTTAGCTCATTGTCTCAAAGAAACATAATTGGCAACTAAGATTTTTTTAAAAATAAAAATGAGCACTTGAATTGGGAATTGAATCCTGAAACTCTGACTCTGTATGTTAGTGCGCAATCCATTATTTTTTCATGCAATCTATTTAGCAGTTGTATCGGGTCTTGAATGGTGTAATGGATTGCACGCTGACAAACAGAGACAGAAGTCCAGGGTTCGATTTCCAGTTCAAGCATTAATTTTTCTTTTTAAAAAAATAAATAAATCTGTGCAGGTTCAAATCCTGATTCAAGCATTAATTTTTCTTTCCAAATTAAATTATCATAATATAAATTTATGACAATATGTATGCTGATTTTAAAAGTAAAATATTTAGAATTTTTTTTTTCATAAAAATGTACCCAAATGGGACATTAAACTACCAAAAATTGTATAGTAATAAATTGCTTGATATCTCAAACTAAATTTGATGCAAATATCTGGTTTTGAAAAAATGCACCACAATTGCTATGAACATTATTTTTTTTTTATGTACGAGTGTCTTGTTCTGGGGGCAAAGGACTTCTCCAGGTTTAAACTCTCAACCTTTCCTGGGTTTTTTTCAGTTGAAATTTGGACGAAAAGTGTGGCTTATTTTTGTGTCAACACGGTAGAAGACAGAAGAATAAGATGGAGATCTTATGTCCATATCCATGAACCTCCAGGTTCAACACTACCAGTGAGATAATAGTTGGATAACAAAATTCAACAGATATATGTTGACAAATTTTAGAGAATTCGTACTCCATAATGCTAAGAACATAAATAGACAATGTTTTTATTTATGCTCTATTAGTTTCCATTCTCTTCACTAGATGTCAGGTCTGTGCTCCATTTAACCATCACAAATAACAAACTTACGTTTACAAATCTCAAATCATTCAGAAAACATCCGTACACACACACTCATTTCTTAAAGAGGTTCTGTTCTAACGTTCCAAACGGATTTATCCATTGAAACTTTTTTTAAAGTTTTTGGAGGGGAGTTTATTTTGGGGAGAAAAAAATAAAATAAAAAGTACCCATCTCACAGGGAACTTATTTTTGTACTTATTTTTTTTTGAATGCTTTACACCTCAACATCTCTCTTCACTTGTTTTTTTCCCGTTCTAACATTCACTTGTTTTTCTCTTTTCTAACTTCTCTCTTGTCTTCAGCATCTAATATTCTATGTTTTTTTAGAAAATTAATCTTTCTTTTTTTTTTTTCACATTTCACATTTTTTCGTCCATTTTTATTTATTTTTTTTACACTACCAGACCATATAGCATCTCTACAAAGTGTGTAATGGAAGGAATCTGGTGCCAAGCCGAAATATATAGAATACAGCTGCATTTATACAGGAATATGAAAACTGCAAGTTAAAATTGCAGGACAGTTAGTTAAACATTGGTTGTTAGATACTTTAAGAATATTTTATCAGAATTGTAATAATAATAATAATAATAATAATAATAATAATAATAATAATAATAATAATAATAATAATAATAATAATAACAATAACCTCCATGATGTGACAGGCCTACCAGTCACCTGCTGGTTTCACATCCACATGTGGCACTTACGAAGGTGGATGATCATCCAGCCAGTATAGAGTGACATGTGTTCAGCATGAATAAAATAATAATAATAATAATAATAATAATAATAATAATAATAATAATAATAATAGTAATTATGATAAAAGTTAATATATTAATGACAACATTTTATGATATTAACATAGTAATAATGGTAATGATTTTAGATATTATATAATGTCTAATGCTCTGTTATTTTATCTATCGATCATTTTCTAGGTCTTCCCAAGATACTTCAACCCCTAATGAACTTACATTAACATTTTTTTTGTTGGGTCAGCGATTAGACAATATCATAAATGCATTGCTCTACATATTCCAGTTGTGACACAGCTTAACATAAATTTATTCTAAAACAACTTTGTAAAGATGCAACATCCTTCGTTCACACATTCCATGTTCATTCCATAATTAAATATGGAACATTTTATTAATTGTTTTTTTTTGGTTGTGCTTCTGTAAGCACTTATTATGCTGATTATAGTACAAATCAGCTGAGAGTTTTCAAAGCTAACTGTAACCATTGTTACAGCGTAGTCTTTTTTTTTGTAATTTTCTTTTTTAAAAAGATACTTCGACGGACAAAAAAGCCATCCGTCTAGAGATCTGCCATCGCAATTCATGACTCATTGGGTTTGTTACACCTTTACTTATCCACATATACCCTCAATTTCATTTACTATTCTACTACTTCACTTAATTTTCAAAATCCATCAGGCTCACATTTGAAAGTAACTATTATTTTGATTAATAATTTTTGGATTCAATTTTGAAAATTATTATTATTTTGATAAAGTTTCGAAATCTGATGTGTTGATGTTTTGAAAAGAAATATCATTTTGGTTAATTTTTCAAAATCTTTCAGATTAACGTTTTCAAAATTATTATTTTGGTTAATTTTCAAAATTGTTCAGATTCACAATTTTCAAAATAACTATAATTTTGGTTAATTTTCAAAATAACTAATATTTTTTGTTATTTTCAAAATAACTAATATTTTTTGTTATTTTCAAAATAACTAATATGTTTTGTTATTTTCAAAATCTTTCCGATTCACATTTTCAAAATTAATGTTTTGGTTAATTTTTTAACAAAATATTTCAGATTGGTTAATTTCCAAAATCTTTCAGATGTACATTTTCAAAATTACTGCCATTTTGGTTAATTTTCAAAATCTTTCAGATTCACATTTTCATAACACTTAATATTTTTTTTTTCAAAATCTTTGAGATTCACATTATAAAAATAACTATAAATATATTAATTTTCAAAATCTTTCAGTTTCACATTTTCATAATAACTAATATTTTGGTTATTTTCAAAATCTTTGAGATTCACATTACAAAAATAACTATCTTAATATATAAAAATTTTGTGTCACGTTGTTTGTCCGCGATGGAATCCTAAACTACTGAACTGATTTTAATAAAATTTTGCACACTGTGTGCAGTTTGATCCAACTTGAGACTTAGGGTAGTTTATAACTTAATTTATAGTCGCATTATTCTTTTATTGCAAATTATTTGTTTATTATTTAACAAAGAGTTATAATTATCTGTGAGTTCCACACGATTCTAACAGATGGCAGTATAAGGTAATTTGGTAAGGTAATTGGTTTATTATATTTGAAGAGAAAAATTTTCGCCTAGACTTCAATGAGAAGTGTTAAATTAATAATAAAATCGTCAATTGGTTTATTATTTAACAAAGAGAGATCCAGATGGCTGTACTTTTTGTTGCAATCACGAATTTCAATTGAATTACAAATATTGATAATTTCATAATTTAAGTGTGTTCAGTGTTTATTTTATTTTCAATATTATTAATTTCGTGTGTAAGTATTAGTATTAAGTAATCTGGCTGAAAGACAGCAACTTAATTTATATTTTTAACGTATACCTTAGCCACCAACAACGCGTGGCCAGGACTTCTAGTAATTATATTAATTTTCAAAATCTTTCAGTTTCACATTTTCATAATAACTAATGTTTTGGTAATTTTCAAAATCTTTCAGATTCACATTACAAAAATAACTATTATTTTGGTTAATTTTTAAACTCTCCCAGATTCACATTTTCAAAATAACAAATACTGGTTAATTTTCAAAATCTTTCAGATTGGTTAACTTTTAAAATCTCTCAGATTCATATTTTCATATTTTTAAAATAACTAATATTGATTAATTTTCAAAATATCTCAGATTCACATTTTCAAAATAACTAATATATTGGCTAATTTTCGAAATCTTTCAGATTTATGTTTTTATGAGTAACATTTTGGTTAATTTTCAAAAGATTTCAGAATTACATTTTCAAAATAACTAACATTTTGATTATTTTTAAAAATATTTCATATTCACATTTTTAGATTAATTAATATTTCAGTTAATTATCAAAATCTGTCATATTCACATTTTCAATTATATATATATGTGTGTGTGTATATATGTTTGGTTCTATCTATCTTCAGATTTTTACAGCTGCTGCCCTCTTCCCGTGCCAAACCTCCAAAGCCTACGGTCTTGGGCATCTTCGATGCTTAGCCCTCTAGCTTGCATTACTGTCTTCATGTTTTCCTTCCATGTTTGGTTAATTTTAAAAAATCTTTCAGATTTATATTTTCAAAATAATAAAATAATTTGGTTAATTTTCAAAATCTTTCAGATTCATATTTTCAAAATATCTAATATTTTTGTTATTTGTAAAAAAAAAGTACTAGCTTTTAGATTTAAATTTTGAAAATAACTTTTTTTTTATTTCCAAGTTTTAAAAGCAACTATTATTTTGGTAAAATATATATATTTTGGGTTCAAATTTAAAAGTAACTATTATTTTGGATAATTTTCAAAATCTTAAGACTTAAAAGTTTGGAAAACAAATAATGTTGGTAGATTTCATTTTATCTTTCAGGTTCAAATTTTTAAAATAACTATAATTTTGGTAAAAATTTCATTCAGGTTCAAATTTTCAAAATAACAGTTTATGTAAGACACAGAGTTAGTTACCTATTAGGAAAAAGTCTGTTAGGAAGTCCTAGATGTAGGCAGGAGGATATTCTCCTGGTTAATATGTTTCCGAGAACATTTTCACTTTTCTTAACCAACCGGATTTTGTTTGAGAAGGTGAAGATATTCACTGAAATATGTACCAGATGAGAAAGTAAAATGAGAATATAAGTGTATCTTTCCAATTAAATCTCTTAATCACAATCAAATTGTGCAACAATTTTAAATCATAATTTTTTTTGGTTCAGCTAGTTATTGACAGGTAATTTGTAAGATGGTGAATGTAAAGGCCAACAAACCCATTTTATAAAACATAATTAAATCTGTACCAATATTAATGTCAAAATAAAAAAAAGAGCAGTTGAACGGTTTGAAAGAGTCATGAATGTTATAAAATATTATTTACATAGAATTGCGATGCTTCGAACATGTTTCTTTATAATACAGTGGACTAGATGGGGGCGTCGCAATGTTTACTGGCTCTCGTAGTTACATCGGTGGGGCAGATCTCCGACAGCCAGCATCTTCTCCCTCGGCTCTTCATGTCTTCCAACCTTAACACAAAAATGTAAATCAAACATTATAAAATTTATTTAAAAACATTAGGTTACATAGTGTTTTTAAAAACGGTTATGGTATGCTAGGTTAATGTATTATTTTCATTTCTTTTTAATTTTCCTTATGAGTTTTTCGTTGCCTTAAGTGTTTAGCATTTTATAAAAGCTTCTTGTATTTCTCTTTTTTTTTTTAATTTCTTGAAAATTTTAGCATTTCGTTACAATTTTTTGCATTTTCTTCAAATATTTTGAACTTTTTTAAACATTTAATCTTTTTAATAGTGAGTGGAGAACATATTTTAATCGACTCACCTCATACATTTTCAAACACCTTTGATACCGACGGTCTCAGACAATATCATGTCCTTCATCAGTCATGGTGCCATGACTGATGAAGGACATGATATTGTCTGAAACCGTCGGTATCAAAGAAGTTTGAGAATGTATGAGGTGAGTCGATTAAAATATGTTCTCCACTCACTATTAATGATATAACCTCATAATGTTTACTTCCCAATATTAATTTATATATTTAATTTTTTTCTTTATTATATATATATATATATATTTTTAAATTATCTTCAATTTTTTTTAAATTTTATTGAAAAAGTTTGCACTTTCAATTTTTTCCTGGATATTTTTTAAATGTTACTCTTATTTTTGCATTTTTATTCTTTTCTTTTACATTTCAATTTACTTTTATTTTTCTTGGTTATTTTAACCCTTTGCCCCGCTCAGTTATTTCCAGTAGTATGCTGTATAGAGACATATTCCTTTTACGGCATTTAAAGTTTAAATGTCTTCTAGACACTTTTAATTGAAGAATGGCATATGTGTACTAGCTATGATCTCTTCTGAAAAATCATGTGAAATATGCTAAATCAAAAACTTGTTTTCAAATTACAAATATCTTCATCAAATAATTAATTATTAATTTTGTAAATATGTCATGATACAATTTGTATACATATATATACATTATATATATATATATATATATAAAGACCTCAAAGTATTCCACAATTGTAAGGATGGATAATATTACCTTTCAATAATATTATAATTGAAGCAAATATATTTATTGACAATTAATATTTTATATGTTTGAATAAATTATATAGGCCTATCCTCAGTTTAATATCTTATGGAGATAGTAATGTTTATAATTTGCATAAAGTATATTTCTAAAATTATTATGATAAACTCTATTAGTCCTTTTCTATTTATTTTTTTAATTTCAACTTGAAACAATGTACCATTGTTAAAAAAAACTATATTTCGCTGATAAATCAAGACACAGACACAGAAAGTAAGTAACATCATTAGTAAAAATTCTCGCATATCCAAGTTTTACTACAGATAAAATATATTTATTTATTTATTTATTACTTTCTCTATTACAGGTATATAATAAAGAAAAATTGTCCTTATCCGTTTATAATTTTATTTGGTGATGAGAAAGATTCCATTTCTTTAAAATTAAGTTCTGAGGACCAATTATTAAAATAGTAATTATTGTATTTAATTTTAGGAAGTTATATTTTGAGGTTATTTTAATTATATTATTTTTGGTCTGGATATCTTACCTCAATATTAATGTTGATTTGTTCTTGGAACAAAGCTGACGATAAAACAGAATTGTTTTGAAACATGTCCAAGAACAAATCAACATTAATATTGAGGTAAGATGTCCAGACCAAAAATAATATAATTAATATAAGTAATTATTGTTCTCGTTATAATCAGTGCGCTCTGACGTCGACGCTACGATTTCTTCATCACTGTTACTCGTTTGTTCTATATGACTATATTGCACTAAACTACCCCATCCAAGAAGCGTCAAAACTATCATTTTCATAATTAAATTCCTCATCTATCGCGGCCACAATGTCTTCACTGAACAATGGGTTTAAATTACAGGTAGTTTTACTAACACATGAACTTTTGCTTTTGCTTGAAATGGTTACAGATATACTGGTGGAGGCTTTCAAAAATAGGGTTGAAAACACAAAAAAAAGTACCGTTAGAATTTTACAAAAAAATTATAAAGCAAGCCTTGTTGCCACATTTAATACATTCCACAGATGCCAAAGAATGACTGACATGTCACAGTTTTCCAAGAAAGTGAATCCAAGTTGAAATACAGCTGTTTTATAAAGAGGTATGCTTTACTACGTTATACGGGGCAGGGACAAAGCAAGTAAGGTACGCTTTACGGGGCAAAGGGTTAATTTCTCTTAAATTTAAAACAAAATTTTCTCAAATATTTGTTTTAATGTTTGCATTTATTTTGAATTTCATACATTTTATCAAACATTTGTACATTGCCATGCAGTATACAAATTGAAAATCTAGCGCACATAAATTTGGCACTGCTTTCAATGATGAATGCGTGAGCGAATCTGATTTGAGTTATTTAAACATGTTGTCAGGCAATACTTGCAGAGCAAGAAAAAAATACAATATCCTTTTTCATTATTCTTGATTTTTTTTTGTTTTTCTTTTTTGCCTTCAAGGCAAATTGAAATATTTATTAGATGTAATGTTTTGTGATAAAAAAACTACTTACTTACTCACTGGCACTATCGAACCCGTAGGTTCATGGCCGCGCGGACATAAGCTCTCCATACATCCCTATCCTGAGCTAATGCTTTCCAATCATTCCCTGTATAATCTACTTCCCTCAAATCATAGTTAATGTTATTCTCCCACCTCATTCTTGGTCTACCAACTGGGCGTTTTCGCTCTGGCTTTCCTAGAAGAAGCTTCCATGCAAGTCTTTCATTCCCCATACGTGCAACATGTCCTGCCCATCGCAGTCTACGAGACTTAACTGTTCTTATTATATCTGGCTTCCTATAAAGACCATGTAGTTCATTGTTATGTAGTCTTCTCCATTCACCAGTCTGTTCATCTCTCTTTGGTCCAAAAATGTTCCTAAGTACTTTATTCTCAAATATTTGTAATCTCCTTTCCTCCCTTAAAGTAAGAGTCCATGTTTAAACTAAAATTAGTAATTTATCAGCTAATAGTAAACTTTATGAGATAACATAAAATTAAATAACATTAGGATTTGTTAGGTATATTAAGCAATTATATTTGAAGAGAAAAATTTTCTCCTAGACCGAGACACAAATTGGGACCTTTGGCTTTCCGGGCCAAATGCTCTACCAACTGAGCTACCAAGGCGAGTTGCGATCTAGATGCAAATTTTTCTCTTTATACATTGTAATTCCCTCACGCCAAATGCTTTGAAACCATTGCTTCTATCTTTGCATATGGCGGCCTCTTAGTTAAGAAGACATTAATTGGGAATTTAACACTGTTTTATAAAGCCAGTAAGACTTCTTTTATTTTCCTCTTCAAATATAATTTATCCTTCAGTGAGAAGTGTTAAATTAATAATAAAAACAACAATATTAAGCAATTATTCATTAGATGAGGTTATACTGGATTATCGTTGGAATAATAATAATAATAATAATAATAATAATAATAATAATAATAATAATATAATTAAAGCACAAGTCTTTCATTCTTTCTCCTTCCAGGTGGATACCATTTGAATGTTTTTCTGTGTAACCTTTCCTTGGCTCCGTCTTACTGACAGACGTACATTGCACTCTCTTTCACTACTTTTCAAGCTTCTGAATTCCTACACTCCTACTTACCTGGCGTCCAGATTTGAGAAGTTATCCTCTTACCATCCCATGCCGTAGCCGAGCGGTTAAGGTAGGAAGCCTTGACACAGAGCTACAGGACTTGCGCTGGTTCGAGTCTCCATGGGGGAAGAAATTTTCTCATGGTATTTCGGCCAGTATGGGACCGGTGCCCACCCAGCATCGTGAGGCAATTGGGTAGCTACAATAAGTAGCGGCTCCAGGTTGAGGAACCAGCTATAATGGCTGGGGGACTCGACATGCTAACCACATGTCACCCCTACACTGGCTGTTGATCATCTACCTCTGTGATTGACACATGTGGATGTGAAGGGCCAGCAGCCGGCTGGTAAAAGGGCAACCGCTGAAAAATGGAAAGACCCTCAATTGGAATCCTCTTACCACAATATTGACACTAGATCACAAGATAACAGTCTGCTAACAATTCCTCTTCATAGCACTTCCTCTTATTCTACTTCCTTTACAGTAGCCTCTGCCTGCTCCTGGAATTTCCTTCCTCAAGATATCAGGGGTTGTCGCACACTTGGCACTTTTAAGTCACGCTTATACAGTTACCTGTTGTCTAATAATTAATTTTTCTCTATTTATTTAAATTTATACTATGTCATTAATAATCTTTTTCTTGTTTTTTTGTACATATTATATATTTAATTCGTTAAATTTAGAGTAAATCAAAATACATTATAAATATTAATTGTATTGTATTTATAACATGTAATCGTTTATGTATATTGTAATTTAGATGTAAGACTATTTTTTTTGTATTTTTTAAAACCTGGTTGAGTGGTAGACAAGGGCTTAAGGCCTTAACTCTGCCAGGTAAAATAAAGCTATTATTATTATGTATTCGTCGTACGTGCCCACACCAATTTAATTGCTTATATCTTATATAATCTACTACTAAATATTTAGTATTATTTTTTTCTCGTATGATTTTATTTATTATTTTTTCCAATAATATTAATAAATAATAATAATAATAATAATAATAATAATAATAATAATAATAATAATAATAATAATAATAATAATAATAATGACAATAAATGAGTTACCTAGATGATCTCCATCTCAGAGAGGGTGAGTCGGCTGGTGCTCATAGCAACACCACTGTCACTTGATGTGGACTGGACGCTGCTGTGATCATCAGTATCAGACTGATTACTGGTGTAACCAATTACATCAACTTCATCTGTGAACACACATTGCATTGTTATGATTACTCATTATAACTATTGTTGCTACTGCTATTATTTTTATCATTATTACTGAATCCTTGAAGGATCGAAGCTATTCAGATTGTTCCCATGAAAACATTTTTGAAAATTTTTTTTTACAGATCTTCACCAAACTTATGAAGTCGATACAAAAAATGACCACGACCTACATATATATATATATATATATATATATATATATATATACAGAGTGCTGTATAAGTCAGTTAACCATTGCACATGGCTGCAAGGAAAAAAAAATCAAGATTGGTTGAAACTGGGGTTTGAATATGGAATATTCATAATATAATCTCAAACACTACTGCTTAAACAACAATGAAGGTCACTTTGAACAATTTTGATAGTTGTTTTTGTAAAAATGTCGTAGGCTACAGAAAATAATATATTTGCATTTTTGGTTAACTGACTTATGCTGCACCCTGTATAAAAAATTATGGAATATTCACCTGAAAGGTCCGTCTCCTCAACTTAATTAGTTATTTAACTGTAGCACTTTCGGGACAAGTCCCAACAAGTGCTTCATTTAAATAAGTAATTAAGTTGAGTAGACGGACCTTTCAGGTGAATATTCCATAATTTTGTTTTAATTTTGAATAACACCTCAATGGAACACATCATGAATCTTATAAAAGTTTTTTGACTCTGTATATACTCACATATGTGTGTGTGTCCATTAATGCTCTACAGGCTTCAATTTTTCTTTAATAGAAACCAGACTTGACATATAGCAATTAATAAAAAAAGTATGGTCCCGTTCGATAATAAGCAAAATCGGACAATTAGGTGTAGGAGTGGGGCACGCCGTAGCATAGTGGTTAAGGCACTGAGCTACAAGCCGGAGGGTCGAGGGTTCAAGTCCCGTTGGGGTCAGGATTTTTAAACTGACCCAAACCCTCTGGCGGCACTATGGCCCTGGGGTCGACTCAGCCCCTAACGGAAATGAGTACCAGACGCTTGTTCTGGGGTAAAGGCGGCCGTCACGCAGGGCTGACATAAAAGTGCCGATTGTCTAGAAAAAGTGGGAGCCTTAACCTTCTACTACCCCAAGGGCCTCCTGAGGCCTGTTGTGGGATCACTTTACTTTTTACGTGTAGGAGTTCATGTGAAACAAAAATTAAAATATGGCTCTAGCAGTCGCAATTTTCGACATTTTACAAATAAACTCAGTGTATGCTATTAAAATAAACAGTGGAAGGTATTCCCAAAAAATCATTGAAATCTGACCATTAAATGTGGGGGTTTATCTGAAACCCAAAATTAAAGATTGACTACAGCAAACATGTTTGCTTTGTAGCAATGTATACCATACAATTTAATTAACCCTTAAATCGGAAATGTATCCTATAAGATAGGCCTACATAGTTCAATTAACTAATTATTATTAATAAAGTAATGGAAAATTATGCGGTTGATATTATTTAAATTTGTGTCAAATTATACATTATGCAAAGTAATAACTTACGGTTATGCATGATTTGTTTACACGGCAGTCTGACACATTTAAATCAGCTAGCATTAGAAATTGGATTTCTCCAATTTAACAAAAGAAATATATATTCCATAAACCAGCAAAATGGGAAATTAAATTCACTTTTTGAGAAACTTGATTAGTTTTAAGAAGATCCTATGTGATGAGCTTTTTATGCATTTTTCTCACTCCAATGTTGTTTTATAATTTTTATATCTTATGTCTATTATTTTCTTGTGTTCTGTTGAATTTTGTCTGTAATGGCAACCGTATATTTTAAGGAAGTTATAATAATAATAATATAATAATAGTAATAATAATATTCATCCATAGTAATTCTGCTTGCAGCTTTACTAGGAAATTGTAGGTGTGGTAGCTTCCCATTGCTTTCCACATCGGTGAATGATGATGATGATGATAATGATGGCCATATGATTTCGGGGACCATTTGGGCCTTAAAGTTTTCCTGACATTTGTCTTACAGGTGAGGAAAAACCCCGATAAAAACCTCATCCAGAAAAACTGCCTTGACCGGGTATCGAAACCAGGCCCGCAGCATGCTACCTCGAGACAACAGCAGTGGATAAAAATAATAATAATAATAATAATGATAATACAAATAATAATATAAATATTCTTCTTCTTCTTCTTCCTTCCAAGTATTAGGCCAAGGCCTGTAAAGATCCTATAGAAAATTTTCCCTCCTGCGTTTCATAGGACGGCCCAGAGATCTTCGTCCTCTTGGTATATAATTATAAACAGCTTTGGGAATCCGATTTGAACTCATTCTTTCAAGATGGTGTTTCCAATTTAGTTGGTACATCCAGGAAATTCTCGTATAAGACTTGAAAGCATAATAATAGTCCTTTCGATTGGTTGCTGGCCAAAGGAAGGTAAGACCAGTGATGGGGCTGCCATCTTATAGCCTCTGGTCAGGCTTTTCTGGAGAAGAAAAGAAAATAAAGGAAAGAAGAAATGGAAGAAAGGAAAGACTCCCTAGCCCTCGGATGCCCTAATAGCGTCAGGGTAAAAAAAACAAGAGTTAACCAAGAGAGGTTAGATAGTAAAGTTAAAAGAGTCTGGTATAAGTAAGTGGAAGAAAGGAAAAAATACCAGATCGATTAAAGATAACAGTAAGGAGCAAAACACAAGTAAGTGGAAGCAATGTTTTGCTCAGCTTGGGCACCTTGTGGTTGCCATCCACATATCCACTAGATGATAATAATGATGATAATAATAATAATATAAATAATAATAAATAATAATAAAAATAATAATAACAATAAAAATAATAATTATAATAACAATAAAAATAACAATAACAATAATAATTATTTATTTATATACAGATTTTTAATGTTTACACATCTTTCTGTGCCTAAAGTTTTATAATAATTAAAATATTTAATTATAAAATTGCTACATTGTAGTCCGTCTCCTCAACTTTGTAAAATATTAATTTACATTTACTGCATTTGGGGTCAATAGATACAGACCTATCTCCTGCTCATTCTGCTGATGATGGGAGTGTCTCAAAAGACCTACAGTATATTAATATTTTACAAAGTTGAAATTTTTTTTACAGATCTTCACAGATCCTATCTAGTAGGTATCAATTTTATATTATAATTTTAATTTAATAATATTTTTATTAATATTGGGGCATGCCATACCATAGTAGGTTATGGGAATATGCTACAATCTGTGAGATTCAGAGTTCGAATCCGGATGGGTACTGGATTTTTAAACTGATCTAAATTTTCTAGCGACAATGTGGCCTGGGTTTGACTCAGCCTCTAACGAAAATGAGTGCCAGTCGTTTGTTCTGTGATTAAAAGACGGCCGTCACGTAGGGCCGAGAACTCAGCTGACATTTCGTGCCGATTGTCTAGAAAGGTTGGAGCCTCAACCTCCTAATATCCCAAGGACCTTCTCAGGCCTATGGTGGAATCACTCCACTTATTGATCCCTATTAGGTTCGTCTTCCGGGCATATAGGCCGTGGTCCAGTCGTTCTTCTACTCGACGTTTCGTCTACTGCTGCGGTAGACATCTTCAGGAGATACTGCGTGCTCTCTGTGAACTCCTCTGCAGAGTCTGCAGCCGACTGTTGAGGAGTTCACAGAGAGCACGCAGTATCTCCTGAAGATGTCTACCGCAGCAGTAGACGAAACGTCGAGTAGAAGAACGACTGGACCACGGCCTATATGCCCGGAAGACGAACCTAATAGGGATCAAGACGCCGGCCGTGAAAGCCTACAGTTATACACTCCACTTATTATTATTATTATTATTATTAATCTTCTTCACTTCACGGGTTGGGCAAATTGCTTGTTCCACTTCACAGTTGTTCTGTCCATCTTTTCACTGGCCTTCCTACATTCCTTGAACCTCTTGGCTTGTAGTTAAATGCTGCTTTTGGTAATCTTGTTACATTCATTCTTTTTACATGTCTAAACCATTTATCTCTATATTCTTTGTTTTTTTAATTCGTGGATATATATTTAACTCTGTTCATATATCTTCATTCTTTATCCGATCCAATCTTGCCCATCCTTTTTTTTTTTCCTAAGGAAGTTCATTTCCATGCTTTGTATTCTACTTTATAATTTTTAGGTCATTACTCAAGCTTCACTCCCATAAAGTAATGCAGGAACTGCCAATGTTTTATAAAATTTCAATGTAGTATCTCTTCTTGTTTTGTTCTTTAATGTATTATGTATAGTTCCACATATCATTGGAAATTTGAAATTTCAACAGTTTCATATTTATGTCTCCTTCAGTTTTTGTATTTTTATTTATCGTCCACCGTTTTGGTCTCGAGTTAGCATGCTGCCTTGTCACGCAGCTGGCCTGGGTTCGATCCCCAGTCGGGACAAGTTTCCTGAATGATGTTTTTTTTCGGGGTTTTTCCTCACCTGTAAGACAAATGTCAGGAAACTTTAAGGCCCAAACGGTACCCGAACATCATCTGGCCACAATTATCATCCTTAACATAATCATTAAGTTTGAGATTAAAGTCTCTCCCGGCACATCATTATCATTATGATCACCTATCATATATCATCGGGGCAGCGTAAATCCGCCTTCCAGGCGCCTCAACGTAAGAAGTGGGTTTCAAATAACACCATGCCAGGAGAGAATACGGAATGTCTAAAAATGACGTGTTGGCATTGAATAAAAATAGTGTTTATTATTATTATTATTATTATTATTATTATTATTATTATTATTATTATTATTATTATTATTATTATTATTATTTTATTTCAGGATTGTTTCTGTTATTTACACAGGTATCCTCAACCAAAATATACATTTTTTTTTCTTCCGCACTTCCCGGTCTTCCGTGTCTTGCTTCTGTCGTATTTCTCTTCTTCATGTTGTCTTGAATTCCCTCTATCCACGTTGGCTTTGGTCTACCTTATTATTATTATTATTATTATTATTTTATTTCAGGATTTTTTCTGTTATTTACACAGGCATCCTCAACCAAAATGTACAATTCTTTTCTTCCACACTTTCCGGTCTTGCGTATCTGCTTCTGTCATATTTCTCTTCTTCATGTTGCCTTGAATTCCCTTTATCCATGTTGGCTTTGGTCTACCTTACTATTATTATTATTATTATTATTATTATTATTATTATTATTATTATTATTATTATTAAGGAAAGCTGAGTTAAGGAAAGAGTGGAGAATGCTGAGTTTGCAGTGAAAGACCTGCTCTTGAGCAGAACACGATGAATGAATTATTATTATTATTATTATTATTATTATTATTATTATTATTATTATTATTGTTATTACTGTTATGGTATAACGGATGTTGTGTAACTCTGGCAGATCGCCATAAACACGTCACCATGTTGTTATTCTCGGACACAAACTGATAGAAATAAGAAAAAACCTCGTTGGCTGCGAGAAAACGTAAACATTCGTCCAACTTACTCTCTCCCGTCTTATTTTTACAACAACTGACATCACAGCCTTTCTGCACCACATATTCATACACTAGAGCACTCTTCCCCAACCTGTGATCCATGAAGAAGTAAACAAATGGGCCACGTCGATTTTTTATGGCGCGACAGGCCTAGAAGATGTTTGGCCTACCAGCCGGATGCTAGCCTCACCTTCACATGTGTTAATCACAGAGGTAGACGATCATCCAGCCAGTGTACGGGTGACATGTGGTCAGCATGTCGTTCCCCAGCCGTTATAGCTGGTTTTCTCAACCTTGAGCCGCTACTTATTGTAGCTACCGAAGTGCATCAGGATGCTGGGTAGGCATACTGATCCCATACTGGCTGAAATTCATGAGAAAATGTCTTCTCCCATGGAGACTTGAACCAGAGCAAAGTCCCGTAGATCTGCCTTAAAGCACTCTGATACGGCGCGGAACACCCGTGTAGAATATTTATATAAAATTCTGCGTTTCTAAAAAAAATAACAGAAAATAAATTGGATTGCCACTGGCTAAGAAGAAACTGCCTGCTGACGGATGCCCTAGAAGGAATGGTCAATGGAAAGAAAGAGACAGAAAAAGACAGGAGATGATAGACAATATTAAAATAAATGGTTTGTATGCGGATACAAAAAGGAAAGTTGAGTTAAAAGGAAAGAATGGAGAATACTGAGTTTGCAGTGAAAGACTTTCTCTTGGGCAGAACACCATGAATGAATGAAATTGTAATATCAGACTGCCTGTTCGCACCCGTACATTCCTAAGTGGGACTAAGTTAGTTATGTTTATTTCCCTGCAGACAGCAGCGAGTCACAAGAGGTTAGCTCATGGCCTCAAAGTGATGCCTAGTATTACTTGGATGGGAAATGTCGATTAAAATTTTGCTCAGAGGTTCTATATCCATCGATACTACAGCTATGAGCTCACAGAAGACGAACGGGACATAAAGAGAGGCAGGGTGTTATCGCTGTGAATCCCCAGTGCACGCGGTTCAACGCATAGAACTCAGAGGTTCTATATCCATCGATACTACAGCTAGGAGCTCACAGAAAACGAGCGGGACATAAAGAGAGGGAGGGTGTTATCGCTGTGAATCCCCGGTGCACGCAGTTCAACGCATTGAACTGTATTAATCATTCACACACCTAGTGCTCTTTTTCTGTACAGTGTTTATAAATATGGTGCTTTATTCATGTATGTGTTGCGGTTATGAAAATGTTTCATTTTCAATACAGTTTTTAAAAATATTGTGTTCTATTCATCCAGAAACGCGACTAATATTTTCAGGACATTTAGTACTACGATGCATGCGATAGAAATGTTATGACTCTAGTATTACATCACGCATTCCTTACGCTCGCCATCTCGTCAGCTCTTAGCTGTATTTATTGGACACCAGAAATGATAATATATGTGTTAACGCTCTTGTTTCTATTTCCTAACATTAAGAAACACATTCTTGGGAGGCGTTTTTCATCTTCAGAAGCAGTAGTGAAAACTGCGGAGGCGGTTTTTTTATTTATTTTTTTATTTAGCCTGGTGGAGTTAAGGTCATGTGGCCTTCTCTTCCACTCACCAGGACATACATATATTACATCAGAATATAACAATCACAATGAACTCTAATATTAAATACTAAATAAAAATTTGATCAAAAAGATAATATCTATTATATTACGATCTATAATGCAACTAGTTAATGTTAGTTAAAATTAAGATTAAAACTAATAATAAAATGTATACAATCAAGACATATTAAATTGTCCCTGTCTAATGTATATATAAAACAAAGAAAAATAATGAGATATAGAAAACTAATTTTACGTTTGTACAATATTTAAAACAAAACAAAAGAAAATATTTGTTAATCTTAATATTATTTTCATAGATAATTAAATTTATTAATTGTTAAAAGAATACTATCAGTGAGGTGTATAAGTTAGTTTGTTATTAAATAATTCTTCAATTTGTTTTTGAAGGATGTTATAATTTGACAGTCTCTGACAGGGCGGAAGGGAATTCCATGTTTTGGTAAGTGAGACCGTAAAAGATAATGAATAATATACAGTGTGATGAGGAGGGATATAAAGGACAATGTGCTGATGGGATCGAGTGTCAAGATTATGTGTGTCGGATAGTCTGATGAAGCGGCGTGATAAATAATTAGGCGATGATGTGTGAAGGATTTTATAAAGAAGGGATAGTGAATGGACAGTTCTACGATCTCTTAGACGAAGCCACGATAATTGTTCCAGGGACGGTGTAACATGGTCAAATTTGCGAATACCACAAATAAAACGTGCAAAAAAAATGGTTTCCAGCATGTCTTTGCATACTAGCAGAAACGCTGGGATAAGTGCATTGCATCCAAAAGAGACTTTGAAGAATGATCGTCAAAATTCTGAAGATGGGCAAAGGCGTGTTTTTTTTAAATAATAATTCTTTATTTTTATTCATTTATTTAAGCCAATGCTCAGACTTTTGTGGAGCAAACGCCATTTGTCTTCTTGCTTCCCAATATATCCGTAAATTTCTACCATTCCAACATTTCTAGAGTATACTACATTTACTCAGGTGTTCACAGTTCATGGTAATTTTGTTACGTATCATGCAGTTTGGCGATTTTATTATATGCATGTCGTGGAGGTGTTCTGGTAGACAATCATGGCCTATCATCAGGCGGGAACTCCGATATACTGTAGATATATTCCAAATTAATTTCATCCCCTTTTAGATAAAAACTTAAATAATGTTATAGAATAATTAATTAATATTAATATTCACGTATTTATATAAATTTTAATAAATGTATTAATCATTAATATGCTACCACTGCCTCTCTTCTAGATGACTGTGTATTAATATACACATTAATATACACATACGATGCGAGGTTGGGAAGTGTTTTTTTACAGAATCGAGGAAAATGTTTAAAAGCCGAGCGATATCGAGGTTTTTAATTTCCGAGATTCTGTAAAACACTTCACAAACGGCGTTGTACATTATTTTTTGAGCGATGGTGTTCTCAAAATAATAAATATTTTAGGCCTAATATTTGTATTCATTATAAAGAAATGACTAACGTTAACAATGTGGGCAATGTTTATTAGTTGAAACTACAGGAGGCCGTGAGACCAATTAGTGATAAAATTGCGCGAGTATGTATTTGTTGTTTTATATTGTTTCAAAGAAAGTTCAGTTCATTTAAAATGCAGTGATTTATTTCGTATAATGCATATTTGCTCTAACCTCGACTTCATTATTACCCAGTGTAAGGTATAGCCTATACATTAATTGGTGTTTCTCGTATAATTTATCATATTTATATTATTATTATTATTATTAGTATTATTATCGTAAGTATTATTATTGTTATTATCCTATAAAATATTGTTTGTACATGAAATTTACATTGCTACATTTAATGTATCTTTAACTGTTTATAATTAGTATAGTGTATATCTATATTTGTCAAATATTTATTCGTATTTGTGCTGGTTGAGTGGAAGAGAAGGCCTTATGGCCTTAACTCTGCCAGAATAAATAAAACATTATTATTATTATTATTATTATTATTATTATGATTACTATTATTATTATATTAACACTACCTTTTGGATATTTTTTGTATATACATTGTACGTAATATATACAGAGGGCAGTGGTTTTACTTCCCACACGCGGTTTGTAATATGTAATATTACAGTTATTTTATTACAATATAGTTATTTAGGTTGGCAACCCCGAAATGTAGGAAGTTGTACTTTCAATCATGGTCGCCCTTGCCGTTAAGTACGATAAAACGCACTATCGTGCAAAAAATGTATTTTGTAGAAGTGAGACCTATTTTTCCCCTTCACTTATCTTCTGTAGATACTAAAGTCTTTCGGCCTTAAACTTGAATTTGATGTGTAGTTTTGTTGGAAGGAAGGATACGTATTCCTAAGTAGTTATGCACATACTGCTTCAATAATTTGAGAGTTTTAAAATATTGTTCTTCGAATTCTGGAGCGTGTTATTTGAACTAATCTGTAATTTATAATGGCGTAGCCCATTGTTGAGCCACAGCCTCTGCTTTGTAAGGAGTAACTAGAACAAGTTAACCCTTAAATTCGTAATGTATCCTTTTGGACGCATCAGTTGGTTGAATTAATTTAATATTTTAAATAAATCAGAAGAAAACGAACAAAAAGAAACCACTTAAATGTGTGTCTAATTATACAATATACCTAATAATAACAGTTGCACAAGATTCTGTTTTCACTGCGGTCCGCCACATTCAAATAACTAACACAAGAAATTTGTGTTTTGCCAATTTAAGGGTTAATTTTTAGTTACCTTATCTGCTCATAGATGTCATGAATGGAATGAAATATGTAAATTATATTATCTAAAGATTTCTGTAAGGAAAACGAAGACTATGGCTTTTAGAGGAAGAGATCCAAAATTATTTTAGAAAATCAAAGTATAGAACAGGTGTCTAGTTTCAAATATTTGGGCTGTGATGTTGGCTACAATGTGGAAAGAGATATTGACTCCAAAATAAATACATTTTAGTCGGTGTGTGGAACAATACAGAGAACATTCAAAAATAAAATTAGAAAAGAAACCAAGATAAAAATGTAGCCTATAATGTTATGGCGGTTCCCACAATATTGTATGGATGTGAAATTTGGGCTCCAATGAAAAAAACAGAAGGATAGAATACAGACGGCGGAGATGAGGTTCCTAAGACAAGTTAAAGGATGTACAAGACTTGATAGAATAAGAAATGAGGATATAAGAAAAGAATTGAAAGTACAACCTTTATTGGATAAGGTCACGAATTACAGACAGAAATGGATTGATCATATGGATGGAATGAGTAAGGAGAGATATCCATTGTTAGCAAGAAATTATCAAACAAGAGGAAGATGTGATGTTGGAAGACCTAGAAGACGTTGGGCTGATGCATTATGAAGTCGGAACGGGCAATTGCCTAATCCCTGGAGTGGTGATGATGATGACGATAATGATGTCATGAATGGCATGCGATGAACACACCGACTCAATGAGACATCTAACAGACAACCAAGGTATTACTAGGACGTTGAGGTAGGATATTTTACCGAGCCTGAAAATCTTCTGACTCGGGACCCACGGCTTAAAGTTCCTCCCGAGGACTTGCTCCTTCAATTTTTCCATCCTAAAAAAATCCATCGACCCCAGCTGGGTTTGAACCCGCGACCCTCGGAACTAGATGCAAGTTATTTGAACTAGAGCCCCTAATTTGTATCTATTGTCACCCATTTTGAGCTACATGATCTGTCAACCTAAGAAAACAATTAACAACTATGAAACAATGGCCGTGGTTCAGAACTGAATGAATGTGTTATGTAATAAATAAACTAAATGAATGTTTGGAGGGAACTCAGAATTCTCTGGTTGCATGAATGAACTTTATCGATCTGCGTTGCCCCAGTAACCATTGCAGCAGTCAGCTGTTTTCCAGGACCCTCGCGGTACACTCCTACATAAATGTTTGCGATTCTTACAGAATCACGTTTTTTTCATGGCTACCTGGATCACTAATCCTCTGAACAATGATTTTTATCAAAAACATGTTATTAAACGGCTACCTGGATAATTAAAGTCCTCTGAACTAAAATATTTTAACGAGAAACCAAAGGGAAAGAAAAAAGAAGAAGACCCAAGTTGCGACGGATCATTTCATTTCGAAATGGCATTTTGCGTGAGTGGCTCGGTGGGCAATGGTTTTATTTTCTGTTAATGGATCAACAGCAGCTAAAGAAGATAGACCAATGGACGGGAGAAGAACAAGAGGAAAACCAGCTAAGAGATGGTCACATCCAATACGTCTTCTTCCGAGATTAGAAAAAGAAGGATCAACAGTCTCACTAGAAATAATTAGAATACTCGTACAACATGAGAATATTTTTCTTCTTAGAGATGAGATTATCAGCCCAGCTCTGGCCGGGCACTATAAAATATTCTCTTCCATGGGAAACCTTAGTAAAAGGTGAAAGGCTTATACGATTCGAAAGGAAGGAAGGATGAAGAAAGCAGCTGTCCACATAACAGATATAAACGTCGGATGTTAGCTCAACTGTGGATGCTTTTAATTAATCGAGAGTTGTAAAATGTACTGTTCAATAAAACAACATAACTTATGTTTGATTACATTTTCACAATTATTTCTCATGTTTTAATTTAATTATTTTTCTAAAAACTTACAAGTTTTTACTATTTGCAATTATTTTATTACAATTTTCAAGACTACTATATGGATCGGAACACTGGGTCCTAACCTAAAACTAGGAACGAAGAATAGAAACGTCAGAAATGAGGTTTCCGAGGAGTGCTATACAATAACAGATCGAAAACGAAATGAAAATATACGAAGTGAACTAAATATATTCAAACTATTAGATAGAATTGCACAATACAGAGATGAATGGATGGACCACATCAATAGAATGGATAACAATAAAATTCCGAAAGAGATTCTTCAAACCATTACAAACCACTAGGACGAAGGAATGTTCATTTTACTGGTTTTACGGAATATATATTTCTTCTTCTTCTTCTTTATCATCCAAGGATTAAGTCTGTTGGCTCGTTTCGGTTTCATGAAAGCTAGAATTGTTAAAATTGTTCAGATCATCTTCTGTGTGGTCGTCCAACATTTTTCCTTCCATGTGGTTTATAAATTAACAATAATTTTGGAAATCTTTCTTCTGGCATTGTATCGACATGTTCTTTCCAAGCGTTCCTATTTTAATTATTCGATCTGTAAGTTTGAAAATATTTAGTTCCTTATATCTTCATTTCTTTTCTCATCCAGAATATATATATTTTTTGTTAAATTGGAGACACTCAATTTCTGATCCCTTCTTATTTATAAGTGTCGAACTGTAATGAAAATAAATTATGCATAACCATATTACCTATACATGTATATTATTGTATAATTTGACAATTTAAATAATATCTACCTATTCATTTTCTCATTACTTTATTAAACATTTTAAAACAATTAAAACTAATATAACATACGGGATACATTGCCAATTTTAGGGTTAATCAAATTGTATGATATAGGCCTACATTGCGACGAAATAAACATGGTTGATGAAGTTAGTTTTTAATAATCAATTGAGTTGGTGTTTACTTGATGAAAATCCATATTTATTAATTAAATTAATTTTTAATTTTTAATAAGTTTTTAATTTCAGGTTTCAGGTAAACACTCATTTCTAACGGTCGGATATTGCTGATTTTTGGAGAATACCTGTTTCGGTTTACTTTAATAATATAAAGTGAGTTTCATTGTGAAACATCGAAAATAGCGACTGCTAGAGTGATTTTTAAATTTTCATTTTTGATAATCTACACCTAATGGTCCGATTTTCCTGGTTAACGAACTTGACCTTACATTTTAATTAGGCCTAATCGATATATGCCAAGTTTGGTTTTGGTGAAACAAAAATTGATGCCGGTAAAGCTTAAACGGCCACACACACACACACACACACACACACACACACACACACACACACACACACACACACACACACACACACACACACCGTAGCGTAACAGCCCAATGTTGAGCTTTAGCGTCTCTGTTAGGAGTTCCTAGACCAAGTTAATTTAGTTACGCCTATTTCCCTACAGATGTCATGAATGGTATGCGGTCAACATACCGACCCAATGAGACGTCTAGCAGGTACTTAAGGTATTACTAGATCGATGAGGTCGGTAAATTTTCCTTAGAGGCATTTTTATTCATGCTTGAAGATCTTTTATGAGCCTATAAATCTTTAGACTCGGAACCCACGGCCTAAAGTCCCTCCTAGAGGACTTACTCCTTGGATTTTTTCATCCTGAAAAATCCATCGACCCAGGCCGGGTTTGAACCCGCGACTCTCAGGACTAGAGGCAAGGAGCATAACCACTAGTCCACCGCCACCGGCTATATATAACACGATAAGAAAAATAAATGCTCGGACGGGACTTGAACCCGGATCTCTGGATTGATACCTCAGTGCGTTTTCCGATTACGCCACCGAGCAAGTCTAGTACATTAATGTTTCTTATATATATATAGGCCTAATATTCGCATTATTACTAGATGTCGTGGGGACTCGGTCTCCCCCGCCATCTGTTACTCTCCTATCCCCCCCAAGGGGTAAGCAAATTAAAGAGAAATTTATATTATCTAAAATCTATCTATATATATATATATATATATATGGTATGATAAGAAAAATAAATGCCTGGACGGGATTCGAACCCGGATATATATATATATATAACTTATATATATATATATATATATATATATATATATATATATATATACACACACACATACATACATCATCTCATGAGAAATTAACCAAAATTATTTTCAATTATAAGCCAAAAGGTAGAAGAAATATTTGTAGACCTAAGAGAAGATCGATCCAACTTTCCAATTTAAATATATGAGACCGGAACGAGATCATGGAGAATTCGAACAAAAGATGAAATAAATAGAATTCTCAAAAACAGAAATATAATTAAGTTCATTAACGCACAAAAATTAAGCTGAATTGGACACATATATAGAATGGACGATGATGTAAATGATATAAAGTCGATGAAGATAAAAAATTGGAACTAATGTGTCCAGGATAGAAAAGTATGGAAAGAATTCATTGAAAAGGCAAAAGCATTCTCCAATTGAAGCTGTAGCGCCTTATTAAGAAGAAGAAGAAGAAGAAGGAGGAGGAGGAGGAGGAGGAGGAGGAGGAACAAGCCTTAAAGGCTTAATATGTGAAATGTTGATGATATATTCTGTAAACCAACGAAATCGGACTATGACTTGAGAAATTCGCTTAGTTTACGCAGTTCCTGCGTGACGGACATCTTTTCTTATAATTTGAATGTAGAAAAGTTGATTCAACAGGGTTTTGTTTTCTATTAAATTGGGTTTCAAACAATGTAACAAGTTTGGTTTGAAGCGACGCGACGTGCATGTCACATTCACGTAACCAGGTGACAGTACAAGGTCGGGCCACCCCGCCCATCTGTACGGGGCCCGACACAAGGGGGGACATCATCTGCCCCTGTCATGGTCCTTGTACATCAACTGACTAAGAGAATATCAGTTTTTTTTAAATAGGCCTACAAGTCCGTCACACGGGAACAACATAAATTAAGCTAATTTCTCAGCAAGTAGAATTTACGGTCCGATATGCGTGATTTACGAAATATGTCTTTCTTCTGTTAATTAAATCGTATATAGCTGTGGTCTCGAGGTAGCGTGCTGCCTTGTCACGCAGCGGGCCGGGGTTCGATTCCCGATCGGGACAGACTCCTGGGAGAGGTTTCTTTCGGGGTTTTTCCTCACCTGTAAGACAAATGTCAGGAAGTTTAGGCCCCAACGGTCCCCGAAAATCATTCGGCCATCATCATCATCATTAGAGCTCGGATTTGTATGCGAAATGCATGTTTTGTTTTACGTATTAAAAATTATGCGAAAATTATTTACACGTTAAGTGGTCCCTTCACATATAAATAATTTGAGCGGTATTTGATAATGCATCGTAGAAATGCAAATTTCGGGAGAAAATGCTTATTTCAGATTTATAATGCATAAATGCATATTTTACTCCTAAATGTGGTATTAAATTATAATTTTCCCTTCAGCTAATTATTATAATTAATTATTTTTTTAATTAATAAAGTCTCTGCAATCAATTGGGTATAAGCGTAAACTCTGTGTAAGAGGGGAATACCCGTGGGCCTTGAGAAATAATATTACGGTATTGCTAAAATCGCATTTTATAAGCTTAATGAGGTATTAAATAAAAATCCTGGCTAAAATATAATTTGTCAAATTAGCAAAACGCTCTCTGGTGATAATGAAAAAACTGTAACCGAAGAGGAATTTACTGAAGAACTGTGGTGTTTTTCACATGCACCTGTGATATCATGTGATGCAGAAAGGACATTTTCATTGTATAAAAGCTTCTTCACTGATACATGAAGGAGCTATACACATGTAAACATAATGAAAACCTTCCTTATCTCTGTAACAGCCAATATTAAGCTAAGATTACCCACTAAGCAAATAATTTATTTGATTTTATTGCAACCTGTTGTTGCATATTTAGGGTGCATATTTTCTACATTTTTCATGTATATTTGCATGCATATTTAGTACATTATTTTGCATACAAATTCGGGCTCTAATCATCATCATCATCCTTCACCGCAGTGGAAATCAACGGAAAGCTATTATAGCCTCACCATGATGGTAAGATGTTAATTATATAATTTTTTTAATTGTATTATTTTTAGTCTGATCTTACCCCAATATTAATAATATAATATAATTAAAATAACCTCAAAATATCACTTCCTAAAATTAAATATTAATTACAACTTCTTAAGTTACAAGGAAGAAACAAAACCAGAAATTGTGTTTGTGTTATAAATAACGAAAAACAAGATGGCGTCCTCCAAACTCAACTTTAACAACTATTTTTTGGAAACTAAATATGAAGTCAAAAAGTTTCTAAAATTAAGAGAGAAGAAATTTAAAAGATTAGCGGAAAAAACATTAATATTGAGGTAAGATGATCAGACTAAAAATAATATAATTAAAATAACCTCAAAGTATCACTTCCTAAAATTAAATATTATATATAGATTTGAAAGATTTGCGTTTAGATCGGTACTTGCTCAGGTAGCTCAGTTGGTAGAGCACTTGGTCTAGAGAACCAAGGGTCCCGGGTTCAAGTCCCGGTCTGAGCGTATAATTTTTCTCTTCAAATATTATATATATAATTTTACTAAAATAAGAAATGAATTCCTTTGGAGAGAAATGAAGGTCACCACATCTGTTGTTAAGAGGATTGAAAATCAAAAGCTTAAATGGTATGGCCATGTACAAAGAATGGAAAATGAAAGATGGCAAAAAAATATATACCAATGGTCAACCCCTGGAAGAAATAAACGTGGCAGACCAAGATGGAAATGGAAAACCTACGTCAGAACAATAATGGAGGATAGGAATTTGGAAGAGGGAGATTGGAATGATAGAGATAAATGGAAACTGAAGACGGCAAACCTATAAGTGGGGGAAAGCCGAAGAAGAAGAAGAATATATATAATTTTTTACCTGGTAAGTCAGTCGTCTTCTTGAAGAAGTTTAATAACTTAGTTGAGGACAACTGACTTACCAGGTAAAAAATGATATAATCAACATCTTATTACATAACCTCAACGGTGCTTCAACATGAATTTCAAAAGTGTTGACCATGATTGTTGTCCAGCGGTTCGCTTTTTTTCCCCGCAGCTGTTATATATATAATTAAATACAAAGATGCCGACTGTCGCCAGTATAATAATCTTCTTCATTTCCTGGTTTAGACAAGAGTTGCCTGTTCCGTCTTCACTAATAGATCTAAGACCATCTCTTCCGAGGACGTCCGACATCTCTTCTTCCTCTTGGAAAATAATGAAAGATTTTATTTGGTAATCTACTTTCTTCCATTCTTTCTACATGTTCTTTCCACTGTATCTTGTTGTTAAATATATTTTCTTTTATGGAGTAGATCTGCAGTTCTTCACGGATATCCTTGTTTCTTATCTGGTCCATTCTAGTGCAGCCTTTTACTCTTCTTAAAAATTTCATCTCGGCTGCTTGGATTTTACTCTCTTGTTTGGTAGTGGTAATTCAAGATTCACTCCCATACAAAAGGACAGGGACAGCCATTGTTTTATAAAATTTTAATTTTGTTTGCTTATGGGCTTTATTTTTCAATGTTCTATTTAACCCTTAAATTCGTAATGTATCCTTTTGGACGCATCAGTTGGTTGAATTAATTTAATATTTTAAATAAATCAGAAGAAAACGAACAAAAAGAAACCACTTAAATGTGTGTCTAATTATACAATATACCTAATAATAACAGTTGCACAAGATTCTGTTTTCACTGCGGTCCGCCACATTCAAATAACTAACACAAGAAATTTGTGTTTTGCCAATTTAAGGGTTATTGTACCACAAACAGCTTGAAACTGATGTGTTTTGTGTTCAATATCTTTATCATACCCATAGCTGATGCCACATCCTAAATATTTAAAGTGGGATACTTGTTCAATAATTTCGTCTCTAATTACTATTTTTGCACGCAGAGTATTTCTTCAACAAAATGCCATTATTTTTGTTTTACTTATTGAACATTTAAAATTATAATCGCTACATATTGCATTTAGTTTGTAAGCAGCCAATTGTAACAGATCTTCATCATGGTGTAGTAAGAGTAAATCATCGTCGAAAAGTAAGTTATTAATACTTGAGTTATTGTTCAATCTAAGGTCTTTGTCTCGCATGTTAATCATTGTCAAGCATTGTCGAGCGGCACCCGCTTTTATATAAACGGGCAACCATCATAGTGAGGTGATAATAACTCATTGTTCATGTAAATTTTGTTTGCAACTAGGTATTTTCCACAAAATGCCATTACTTTTATTTTGTCAATGTTGATATCTATATCATATTTTGCGCAATCTGAGTACATTAATTTCAATGTTACGATTATTATTATTATTATTATTATTATTATTATTATTATTATTATTATTATTATTATTATTTAGTTGTGTTATAATAGAGACGAATGGAGGAAAATTTTATAAAGGGAAATTGAAGACAAATCATTGGTACTGAAAATATGTATCAACATTGTTATAACCGGAAATAAGAAATATATATATATATTTATTTATTATTATTAGCAGCATCAAATCCAGCCTTGGATATAATGACGTAGATTCAAACCCAGAATTGATTAAGAACTTGAGTTGTTAAAGAGCGCCTTTTTTTAAGTTTGAACTGACATCTGTAGGGAGGAAGAGCTCCGCACGAGTGCATATTGACCCCGCTGTGTGCAGCCTGCCTTGGAAACAAAGGTAGAAGCGGGCGGTACCAATGACCTTGACCTCTGCAACGTATTTTTCAAAACCATCTCAAGGCGTTCAAATACAATGTACTGTAGGTTCCCTCTATCAAACAAGACCGTCTGATTCTGAATAAGTGCTAACTAATGATTATAATCTAGCCACAGGTATTATTACGTCTATATTACTTTTATTGTTTTGTTGTTATTGTGACTTTATTACTATTATTATTATTATTATTATTATTATTATTATTATTATTATTATTATTATTATTATTATTATTATTATTATTATTATATTGACATTGCTATCCTGTCTGTATTCTTCACATTGATTTTTTAGCATAGGTTTTCTATGAGGGAAGACGAGGCAGAGGAAGACCTAAAACTTCCGGGAGTCAGGGAATATATTTATACATGAAGGAGAAACATCTACAACCAGGAGATTGGATGGACCGACAAAATTAACTATTAGGAATCGGACGATGTCACAGACCGATGATCTATCTATGTATCTATCATTTTTCCATAAGACGAGGAACTTGACCATCATATTCTACAAGTTATTGAAGAAAGAAGACAAATGAGGTTTGTCCACGTAAAGAGGATGTCAGATGACAGGCTATGTAATGTGATATTAAATTCTGAAGCGGAGGGCAACAAAAGGAAGGAGGGACCAAAAGAACAGTGGGTTCAAGGAGTGCATAGGAATTTGGTATCGAGAGGATTGACAGAGAGTGATGCAGAGTATAGGGATGTATGGAGGAGTAAAATTTACAATGGGTTGTAGGAAAACTAGTGTATTGTAGAGAAATTCCTAAAACAAATTTATTATTATTATTATTATTATTATTATTATTACATCTATATATTATATTTTACAGATGATCAATTGTTAATTGCTCAAAATTATGAAGATTTAGAATATATGATTAGAAAATTAATAGAAGAATATGATAAATGAGGATTAATTTTGAACGTGAAGAAAACAAAATATTTAACAATTGGTAAACCAGAACAAAATTTAATTTTGGAGACTGGAGAAACAATAAAATCTTGTAGTGAGATCACATATTTAGGAATAAAAATAAATAAAAATGGAAGTTATGAAGAGGAAATAAGAAATAGAAATAATAAAGGAAAATTTGCAATTGCTTGCCTCAATGAAATATTGTGGGATAAAAATATAAGTAATAAAAATAAAATTAATATATATATATATATATATATCATAATTGTTTTGTCTAATGCCGCCAGGTTGTCTTTTATGACATTTCTGGCTTTCTCCCCTGGCATTGGCGGAATTGTAATCCATTTCTTAGGTTGGGGCACCTGGAAGGCGGAGTTACGTTACCCCGATGATATGATGGGTGATCATACAATTGTTAAAAGCATCATTACTTATGGAGCAGAACTTTGGTCATTAACAACAAAAACAATTAACTTAACCCATTGTGGAAGGGGTTCGCGAGTCGAGAAAGGTTGGGAACCGCTGGCATATCTGATCACAATTTAAGTCACTCCCCCCAACAAGATATCCAAGTGACGCCACTGTTACAGTAGGACAGTGTGTTTATGAAATGTCAGTGAGTTGTGTGTATAGCTAAAGGAAATATAATGTCATTTATTGCTGAATGTCAGCCATAGCTTACAACAGCTTGCTCAAATATATATAACGTAGCATAACTTTTTCATTGTCTGTCATTTCAGTACATCATACTCAGTAGCCGGAAATTCTAAAATTTTAGTGCAAGACTCCCAAAATAATAATAATAATAATAATAATAATAACAATAACAATAATATACTGAATCGGATGGGTCGGAAGAAAAATGTAATAGATATAGTAGAATTAAAAAGAGGAAGTTAAAATGGTTTGGACACCAAATGAGAATATAACAATGAAGGCCTAAAAAGATCTTAAAATGGACACCAGTCGGAAGGTGTATTTGGGAAATACCAAGATCATGGTACCAAAAAGTTAAAGAAGTTATTTCTCAAAGAGATTTTCAAGAAGAAGATCCTCTGGGTCGAAAAGGATAAAGATTGTGAACGAACGGGAAGGCTGCTTCTGGTGCAAAATTCCTGAATAATAATAATAATAATAATAATAATAATAATAATAATAATAATAATAATAACAATAATAATAATAATAATTATTATTATTATTTTATTTATATACAGAATTTTAATGTTTACGCATCTTTCTGTGCCTAAAGTTTTATTTTTCTTCTCCACTCGTCTCTCTCCATCCAATCCATGTCCTCCAGTCCCCTTGCTCTCATTCCAGTTCTTATTTCCTGCATCCACGAGTTTCGAGGTCTTCCTCTCCTCCTTCTTCCAGGTGGACACCATTCCAATGTTTTCCTGGGTAATCTTTCTTCTTGCATTAGTCGTACGTGCCCATACCAATTTAATTGCTTATACTGTATATAATCTACTATTGAATAACCAATATTAATTTTTTCTCTTATGACAGTACTTCTTATTTTGTCTAATTTTGAACATCTTGTTGCTCTCCTAATAATAATAATAATAATAATAATAATAATAATAATAATAATAATAATAATAATAATAATCAAGGCTTAGGCCCTCTGGCCCGTTCCGACTTCAAGAGATTTGGTCTTTCCCTCTAGCAAATGGTCTTCCTTGACTTCTAGATCCTGTGGGTCTGTAGTTTAAAATCATTTTAGAAGGTCTATTATCTGGCATTCTTAATAGATGTTCGTACCAATTTTGCCTGTGTTTGTCAATTTTATCCGTCAATTTAAAAATATCTAATTGATCTCTTATCTCAGAACTTCTTTTCTGGTCTATAAGAGCGTAGACTGCCGTTGGCCTTAAAAATATCATCTCCGCTGCCTCTATGTTTTTCCTATCTGTATGAGTCAAAGTCCAATTTTCACTGCCATGACTTTACAAAATTTCAGTTGAGTATCCTGAGTCGTTTTATTCTTTAGAGTTCTTATTGTTCCACACATCCTTAGAAATTTCTGAATGTTTATATGTATACCTTCTTTTGGCAGTATGATACATTAAAATCCAAATAATTGTAGGATTTCACTTGTTCAATGATAGTAAAGTAGTCCCACTACAGGCCTCGGGAGGCCCTTGGGGTAGTAGGAGGTTAAGGCTCCCACTTTTTCTAGACAAACGGCACTTCATGTCAGCCCTGCGTGACGGCCGCCTTTACCCCAGAACAAGCGTCTGGTACTCATTTCCGTTAGAGGCTGAGTCGACCTCAGGGCCATAGTGCCGCCAAAAAGTTTCGGTCAGTTTAAAAATCCTGACCCCACCGGGACTTCGAACCCTCGACCTTCCGACTTGTAGCGCAGTGCCTTAACCACTACGCTACGGCGTTTCCCAGTTGTTAAATAATATTATTATTTATCACAATTTTGCATCTGATATGACTTTTTCCTCGAAATGCCATTGATTTTGTTTTTGTACATGAAATATTTAAATTATATTCCTTGCCTATTTTCTCTAATTGGTTTGCAGCTCTCTGGAGATTACCTTCTTTTTTTTTTAAGTGATCCCACAACAGGCCTCAGGAGGCCCTTGGGGTAGTAGGAGGTTAAGGCTCCCACTTTTTCTAGACAATCGGCACTTGATGTCAGCCGGGTTGTCAGCCCTGCGTGACGGCCGCCTTTACCCCAGAACAAGCGTCTGGTACTCATTTCCGTTAGAGGCTGAGTCGACCCCAGGGCCATAGTGCCGCCAGAGGGTTTGGGTCAGTTTAAAAATCCTGAGATTACCTTCTGATGAACTAAAAATAGCCTGGTCATCTGCGAATAAAATCGTGTTTAAAACTTAATTTATTTTAAAATTTTCAATTAAGACATCTTGCCATATTTTAATAGCATAGTCAACATATATACATACTAAAACAAAGCCGGAGATAGCGGGCATCCCTGTCTTACACCTTGGTTAATATTATTCATCGTTATTCTTTTGTCAATGCCGATGGTTGTTTTGGAGTACAAACTTCTAATTACTTTTACAATGTGATTTGAATGTCCACTCGTTTCCATAATGGTCCATAATTTCTTTCCGCTTACATAATGGTCCATACATAATTTATTTCCGCTTACCCTATTGAAAGCTTTCTCATAATCAACAAATAATATAAAAGTAAGTAAGTTGTATTCTCTCCTTTTTTCAACAAGTTGCTGCATTATAAATATGCCATCGGAGCAGGAACGCCCTTTCCTGAAACCATATTGTTCATTCCCTATAATATGTGCATTAATTGGATTTATTCTACGAGTGATAATTTTTGCGTATATTTTATACGCCACGTTCAGAAGGCTGATACCCCTGTAACTATTACAATCTTGTAATAATAATAATAATAATAATAATAATAATAATAATAATAATAATAATAATAAAATAATAATAAAAAACTAGGGAAAAAACTGTTACAGTGGAGTGTCACAGAATAACAGAAAACTATTACAAAATAACCAGGTTGAGCAAACCAGATAAAACGATTGGGAACCGACCTAATGACCACATATCACCCCTATAGTGGCTGGATAATAATCCACCTCTGTGATATGAGGACAGCAGCCATGGAGTTGGAGTTACAAAATAACTGCATCGAAATGTAAACATTACTAATAACAGTATCATAAATCTAATTGTTATAAATAACAGAAATGAAAAGTAACTGTTACTAAGTAACGGTATCTGACATTTGACTATTACAGAAAACTACAGGCTATATAAAAAATAACTCTTACATAGTAAGGGTTATTTAAAATAACAGATAAAAATATATAATAGAGTGAATTAACTGATAACATTAATCAACGGTAACATTAATATAACAGTTGAATTAACAGTTACAGTGATATAGCAGCTTATCATCAAGCAATCAAGAATAAATACATAGTAGTCTGTTCCGGTCACATTATCCATCTAGTGCTCTTCCAAATGTTGCCTTTGGCTTCGTTCCCCAATGGACGGTATTTTCATATTAAATTGGGCAATCATTCTTTAGTCATTCTTCCAATGTGTAGTTTCCATTTATTTCTGTAATTTTGTATTTTACCACAAATGGGCCCAACTTCATGTTCTGATATGTATGTGTGTTTTATGATCTTGACATATGTATTTTGCTGTTCCCTCATTAAATTTCATCTCTGCTGCCGAAATGCGGGATTAATATTTTATTCTTTATAGTCCACGTTTCACATCCATATAACAAGGTGAGTACGGCAAGAGTGGGTCATAGACTTTTAGTTTTGAATAAAAGAGTTTAATGTTACAAGTAGACTAGCGTTTAAAAAGTATACACAGAAGCGGTGAGATATTATTAGAAAAAATGTATATTACAAAGTAACTAAAAATCATCATCATGAACAAATTCGTTTTAGGCCATGTGGCCTGTACGGTAAACCTAGCGAAGATGGTCTTGATCTTTCCACCGATGTTTTGGTCTTCCTTGGTCCCTATGTCCAGTTGGGGTATATTGGAATGCCAATTTTGGAAGTATATTTCTTGCCATTCTCCTCAGATGATTTTTCCATTCTTGTTGGTATCTTTGTATAATCTTCATTTAAACTTGTTACTCCAAGTTTTCCTCTGATAATAGTGTTCCTTTGGTGATCCAGTCTATTAACTCCTAACAATGGTCGTAAGAAGAGCATTTGGCTTACTTGAAGTTTATGAGAGTTTCTTTTATTTAAAAGAAACTCAACGGCATGAAACCAGGTGTTGTAATAATAATTAAAGTAGTGTAAAACTTCTAAAGTAACGTTGAAAATATTGTAATCGTTACAAAATAACGATAACTGAAATATAGTTATTGCATGAAAAAATATGTTGTAATATGACATGAGTAACTGTTACAAAATAACGGTAACACTAAATATTAGATAAAAATATCGGTTACCTGATTCGGAGATGGAGGCAGGGGATCCTGAAGAGGAATTTGTACTGGATATGGTGCTGGTGCTGCATTCAGACACTGAGCGCCGTTTGGACAGCGCATTGATTCAACTGTTCTAGTCGCCTTCTCAGGTAGCGATGTTCCCTATGAAGGTGTTCTTTGTGTACCGCGTGTTTCCGTTCTCGGTCTTCCAGATTCTGAAAATCACACCCATTAACAATTCAACGCCATCCTCGAATAATTAAGTAACAAACAACTGAATATGGTCTTTAATTATTTTTAAAAAAAGAAGCTATCGATTTCTGAAATTCTGACGATTCTACACAATTATATGTTACATGTCCACCGCTGTTGTCTCGAGGTAGCGTGCTGCCTTGTCACGCAGAGGACCCGGGTTCGGTCCCCGGTCGGGGCAGTTTTTCTGGGTGAGGTTTTTATCGGGGTTTTTCCTCACCTGTAAGACAAATGTCAGGAAAACTTTAAGGCCCAAACAGTCCCCGAAATCATATGGTCATCATCATCAATCATCATCCTTATCATTATCGTCATCATCATCATCCTTCACCGGTGTCGAAAGCAACGAGAAGCTACCACACCTACAATTCCCTAGTAAAGCTGTAAGCATAGCATGAAAATTGTATGAATGCAGTGAAGGGCCTGCCTTCGGGCAGAATTACTATGGATGGATATGTTACATTTAAATCATTTTAACATGTACGTCAAATCAAGTTAGAGGCGAAGACTAGCTTTGCACAGGTAGCTGCGCTCTGGAACCTGCTAGTGGCTCCTCGGCAGCTAATTACGTATTGGCTATCCAGAAGGGGTTAATCACATTAAAATGTAGCCAATTTGGCGGCATTTGTGATAATGTCCGCAGAGATCATGTTGTTGGAGAGATGAGATTATGATCACCTCAGGCAGGACATCGTAAACCACGCTGCCGATAAGCCACGCTACCCCAGGGAGAGCACTTCGCTCATCTCTTAAGCCAGGCCATCAGTGCGGGCGGAACCTGGTGAATATGTTTCTGTGGACGGCACGCCGCTGTGGCAGCCGTCCTACATTGCGTACAAATTCACTGAAATGATTGGACGTAAAGTCAAACATTCAACTGACTTTATCTTGAGTTATGTCCGCGATGTAAGGAATTTGCGCAAAGTTATGAAGCTCAGAGATCCTCGTGTATCGGGGTGCCAAAAAGATAATTTTGAGGAACATGCAAGTCTTTAACCCCTTTTGTTGGGGTTAATACAGCAGTCGGCTTGATATCGAGTCGTAGATGGCAGCCCTGTGAGACACCAGTAATGTCTTCAGGGGACATCAATATTTATACTTTCAAGTCTCATGGCAGAAAACCAATTCTAACATGAGATCGAAACAGACCAGCAGATCTAATCCTTTATGATGATGATGATGTTGATGATGATGATGATGATGATGATGATGTAAGTCATTTTACGCGAACTATTGGTTTTGATTTTTTTTTAATTTTAACAAATTCTACTAGAAGTGAAGGTACTCATTCCATGTGAAGGAATGTAAATTCTTACGTTAACATGTGTATAATGATTGTGATTGGTTATGAGGTGATGACGTGTAACTCTGGGGTTTTCCTGATTGGTTATGAGTTATTGGTGTGTAGGGTATCATGGGATTCAATAATAGTTCATTTTGGATACCGGAATTAATATATATGGAGTGCAGTGGTTGAATTCTTAGTTTTAACGAATCAGTTTCAGATTAAATGATTTTGCATTTTTAGCTAATCATGGCGTGATGGAAATCTCTACACTCTTCCCTATATCAGACCATGATATGAGTTCAAAGTACGAGGAAGAACTGTAGAATCTCTTTTTTATTTTAACCAATTCTACTGAAAGTTAAGGTACTCATTCCATGTGAAGGAATGTAAATACTTACGTAAACACGTGTTTAATGATTGTGATTGGTTAAGAGGTGATGACGTGTAATTGTAAGTTTTCCTGATTGGTTGTGAGTTATTAGTTTGTAGGGTACCATGGGATTCAATAACAGTTCATTTGGATACCGGAATTAATATATAATGGAGTGCAGTGTTTGAATTCTTAGTTTTAACGAATCAGTTCCAGATTAAATGATTTTGCATTTTTAGCTAATCATGGCGTGATGGAAATCTCTACATTTTTCCCTATATCAGACCATGATATGAGTTCAAAGTACGAGGAAGAACTGTTAGAATATCTTTTATCATGCAGATTATTAAGACAAAGTCTTACGATGGGAAATGTCAGAGAAAATGTATAAATTGATGAATACAATTATTAGCCCAGCTCTCGCCTGGACCTACAAAAAATTACGTATAGACTCATCAACTGTTCCCTTCCACGGAAATCTTTTATAAAAGGCGAAATATTTTTGTGGATTGGGGGGAGACGGTGGTAAAAGAGTACCTGTCCACTGAGCACGTATATAAACATTGCACATAAACTCGACTGTGAGCGCTTTAACTTCATCGCTAGTTTTAAGATTTATTGTTCATTACAACAAGACAACTTATGTTTAGTAACATTGTTGCAATTATTTCCCAGGTACAACGATATTTATTTGTCTGAAATTAGGCAAAAATTATGAAATAATTAGAAATAGAATAATTCCTTCGTAAACACGATAACAGCGTATGGTTGATCCGACCATTGTACATGATGCCAGAGGAAAGGGGATAGAATAGTTTTCTGTACCAGCAACATTGCTAAACTGTATTGTTTAGTATCCAGTATCCAGAACAACTAGTTTATATTAGTTATATTTCACTCCAAATGTTCCGAACAGTCAGTGCGTAACTTTAATATTCCACCGAAGTATACTTTGTAAGTTTGAAACCTGCTCTTGTTAACATGTGACCGCTGTTCAGAGTGACTCTACTTTATGGTTGAAGCATAGTCAAGTTCGTGCCATTGGAAGGGGAGGTTTCATCCTTAGTAATAATTAAGGGGCGGATTTCTATGACCTAAAATGGAAAATATGCGCATTTATGACCTAAAAAAGTTTAAATTTGACCTAAAAAGATAAAAATATGACCTTATAATTGAATGAATTTTTTTACCCATACTGTATTAATTGTACATTCATATACATTTTCAATTATATCATAAGAGAAAGGAAATATTCTTCTATCGTCCAGTGCGAACGTTTGCTACCTGTTAACAGAAACCTTCAAAACAAGTGTACTGTGAAACTGACGATTTTTATACAGATACAATGTTGGTTATTTCCAATCACCTGATGACTAGGCTATTAAAAGAAACCAAAATATGACTATCATAGAAATAAGCAGAAGTATGACCAAATATCTGAAAAAAATGATAAACATGACTTTTAAGACCCAATAAAAACCACTTAATCTTAATAATAAGGCATATATAAATGTTTTTACTTACTTGAAGCTTAGAATATAGGCTTTGGTAAAAGTGACATGTCATAGGAATCCGCCCCTTAGTAATAATTATACATCTCTGGTCACATTATGTCAAGTTTATGAAGATAATGAACAAGTCACTAACGGTAAGCTGTAGTACAAATTACTGCTTTGTTTAGCATATATATTGACGACGTCATTACACAATGGCAAGAACAATTAAACAATAATTTTAAAATTAATGATCAAGCCTTAGACACTATGTTCGCAGATGAGCAGGTGGTTTTTTAGCAATACAGAGGACAAGTTACGAATCTCTACCCATAAATTAATTGAAGTAATAAGTAAGCCTAAATACAATATGCGCATATCGAAACAAAATATTAAAGTAATGGCTTTCGTATGATTAAACCACAGAAGATGCAAAATATTAATCAATAATAAAATTATAGAACAAGTAAACAATTTCAACTGCTTAGGATTTAACGTATTTTACTACCAAAATAATGACATAAACTTAGAATTAAATAGATTTTATAATATGAGCGGAACAATAAGTACTCTTCTTCTGCACTTCCTAGATTAGGCATTAGTTGCCTGTTCCAGCTTCACTAATAGATCTAAGACCATCTCTTCCGAGGACGTCCGACATCTCTTCTTCCTCTCGGAAAATAATGTAAGATTTTATTTGGTAATCTACTTTCTTCCATTCTTTCTACGTGTTCTTTCCACTGAATCTTGTTGTTAAATATATTTTCTTTTATGGAGTAAATCTGTAGTTCTTCAAGGATATCCTCGTTCCTTATCTGGTCCATTCTAGTTCATCCTTTTACTCTTCTTAAGAATTTCATAGCCGAGCGGTTAAGGTAGGAAGCCTTGGTGCAGAGTTACGGGACTTGCGCTGGTTCGAGTCTCCATGGGGGAAGAAATTTTCTCATGGTATTTCGGCCAGTATGGGACCGGTGTCCACCCAGCATCGTGAGGCAATTGGGTAGCTACAATAAGTAGCGGCTCCAGGTTGAGGAACCAGCTATAACGGCTGGGGGACACGACATGCTAACCACATGTCACCCCTACACTGGCTGTTGATCATCTACCTCTGTGATTGACACATGTGGATGTGAAGGGCCAGCAGCCGGCTGGTAAAAGGGCAACCGCTGAAAAGTGGAAAGACCCTCAATCGGAAGAATTTCATCTCTGCTGCTTGGATTTTACTTTCTTGTTTGGTAGTGATAATCCAAGATTCGCTCCCATACAAAAGGACAGGGACCGCCATTGTTTTATAAAATGTTAATTTTGTTTGTTTATGGGCTTTATTTTTCAATGTTGTATTTATTGTGCCGCAAATAGCTTGAAACTGATGAGTTTTATATACAATATCTTTATCATACCCATAGCTGATATCACATCCTAAATATTTAAAGTAGGATGCTTGTTCAATAATTTCGACTCTAATTATTATTTTTGCACGCAGTGTGTTTCTTCCACAAAATGCCATTACTTTTGTTTTACTTACTGAAATTTTACAATTATAATCGCTACATATTGTATTTAGTTTATAAGCAGACAAATGTAACAGATCTTCATCATGGTGTAGTAAGACTAAATCACCGGCGAAAATTAATAATTCTAAAAAATAAAACATTAAAAATTACACAATAAAAATTCTATAAAGGGTCCAAGGGTATGCATGTGCAATATAGTTCCCATTGCGAACACTCAGCCTCTGCATATCAACTCCTTTCCCAACCAGCTCGAGATAGACCTGCTAATCCGAGTAACCCAAATCAAGGTTGTGCTATAGAATCCCTTCGGCGATTTAGGTCGGAGAACTGATGGGAAGAGGGGGTCCTTTCTCTGGGATGATAAGAGACCCATGCTCGAGGAAACAAGAGTAAAGTCCACAACGACAACTAATTTTCATTAGGTAGGCGGAAGCTGGACCTAAAGCTTTGAGATGGCACCCCACCAATGGTCTACTCAGCATAGCGTTGGTACCGCGATCAGGGGAAAACACATTACTCCTATTCTTCATAATAGAAAGAATGGAAGAAAGTAGATTAACCAAATAAAATCTTACATTATTTTCCGAGAGGAAGAAAAGTCGGACGTCCTCGGAAGAGTTGGTCTTAGATCTATTAGTGAAGGCGGAACAGGAACTAATGCCTAAACCAGGAAGTGAAGAAGAAGAAGAAGAAGAAATTCTATAAAACTATGTCAGTACCTATGTTAACACATGCTTGTGAAAATTGGACACTTAATAGATCAGATAAAAGGAAAATAGAAGCTGAAATGAAATTCTTACGTTCAGTATCACACTATACATTGATAGATAAGAAATATAATGAAGAAATAAAAACCGAATTAAACATCTACATGTTACGAATAAAATTTAAAATCATCTAGAAAAAATTACACCCAAAAGACTCCCACATATTTAGCTTCACTACCAGCCCAAAGGAAGAAGAAATGTTGGGCGCCCCATAACTAGATGGAGGGATACGGTCTCTTGATGTGGAAACAGGTGTATTACCTAATTCGATGACGTAGAAGAAGGCAAATTACTGTAAATACATGCTACAAGTGAGCACAGGTTACAAACTATAGGCTATCTCCACACTTATTTACAAATTACATTGATTAAATTTCATTACATTTTCGATTAAAACTCACGTTGGCAACACTTTTTTTATTGCGACATCTACTGATATCATTCAATACTACTACATTTTGGTGATTATTCTGTTATAGAGGGTTACAACTAACTAACTAACTTACTGGCACTATCGAATCGGTAGGTTCATGGCCACGGGGACATAAGCTCTCCATACATCCCTATCCTGAGTTAATGTTTTTCAATCATTCCCTGTATAATCTACTTCCCTCAAATCATGGTTAATGTTAAACTCCCATCTCATTCTTGATCTACCAACTGGGCGTTTTCCCTCTGGTTTTCTCACAAGAAGCTTCCATGCACCTCTTTTATTCCCCATTCGTGCCACATGTCCTGCCCATCGCAGTCTACAAGACTTAACTGTTCTTATTATATCTGGCTTCCTATAAAGACCATGCAGTTCACTGTTATGTAGTCTTCTCCATTCACCTGTCTGTTCATCTCTCTTTGGTCCAGAAATTTTCCTAAGAACGTTATTCTCAAATACTCCTAATCTCCTTTCCCCTCTTAAAGTATGGTAACTATATTTGTTATTATTCAGTATGTTTTTGTTTTCGGATTTTTTTAAATTTCAATTTCCTACAAGATGTTTATTCTGTGATTGCTGATATATTTGTGCATTATCGACAATGCATTCTTCATCGCACTGAACTGGTGACCTTCTATTAGGCCTAGTATATGTTTTGCATACTTGATTTACCCTCATCGTATTTAAAATCTTTCAAATGTTCTCATTCTTAATCTTGTGTTTAAAATGCCTGGTGGTACCCACGATGTAAAAATGCTTATATTTAAGTTTATTCACTCATTTATTCCTCTATAAGTCCACCGCTGTGGTCTCGAGGTAGCGTGCTGCCTTGTCACGCAGCGGGCGCGGGTTCGATCCCCGGTCGGGGCAGTTTTTCTGGGTGAGGTTTTTATCGGGGTTTTTCCTCACCTGTAAGACAAATGTCACGAAAACTTTAAGGCCCGAACGGTCCCCGAAATCATATGACCATCATCATCATCCTCATCATCATCATCCTTCATCGGTGTGGAAAGCAACGGGAAGCTACCACACCTACACAATTCCCTAGTAAAGCTGCAAGCATAGCATGAAAATGCTATGATTGCAGTGAAGGACCTGCCTTCGGGCAGAATTACTATGGCTGGATGGATGGATTCCTCTATAAATCAGTGTCTTATACTTTAATTGGTGCAATATTATTTATTATGTTAATGGTTCTGTATCAACCTTTATATTCCTGTCATGTTTCCTCATGGTTTCTGCCAATTTTACAGTTTCATTTCCTGTTATGTCAATATCAACTAATTATTTAATTAGCTTCCTTATCGTTTTTTTTGTTTTATCACCGTATCCGATCTTGAGTGCAATTAATCTAATGATTTCTTAAAATTGTTTTCATTTGCACTACAATATTTATTATTTGTGATTAACGGATGTTTTTATTTAAGACAGCTACAATTGGAGTTTAGAACATGAGGACAATGTTGCCGCTCATATATGAGTAACGGCGGTGATGCTGCGCCAGCTCCAGAAATGTTTAATTCAAACGTGGTAACATCGCGGCTTGAATAGCAAAAATCACTAACAATTATAACAGAGATACTCCCTATGACTCTATACAACCTCATTTTCCCCCCAAAGTTTAGTTTTATTTGAAAACAATATAGAATTACAACCATGTTTCTGGACAGATATAAATTACTGGTATATTGCATATTGACATCATTATTACATTGTCATTATATAATTTAATACTCATATTAATGATATTTCAGGTTGAGAAAACTAGTTGGGGGACTCTACATGCTGTTCATATGTTACCGCTAGATGATCGTCCATGTTTATAAAATGAGAAGTGAACCCAGCACTCCTTTGATTCACGAAGTAGAATCGTTGCATATTCGTTCCCAAATTTCCAAATTCACGCCGGTAAGAGGAGGAAGTGTTTTAACGAAACAATTCTGCAGCAGTACTATAAACATCACTGGCTGGAGAAAACCCTCCGGAAGAGACTGCTGTCAACCTAACACTAACATAAATACACATCACAATACTGACATCGCCCCCCAATACAACTGGAAAAACACTGAAAATTACCATATCACCGAGGGACATGTTCTCCGTCGGGTTTAACACAAATCCACAACAAATATCATCACTGCTGCTTGAAACACAAATTCAATTATCAACAGTAATCTAACACGAGGTTGTATTTTTCTGAAAAAATCACTAGCGACAAAGTCGCGAGTGATTTTGTCTAATGAAAAACTCAGCCTCGCATTGGATTTGGAGTGACTATTTAGCGAATAATACATCAGAAGCTAGAATTAATTATAATGTTTAATGTGGTATGATAAGAAAAATAAATGCCTGGACGGGATTCGGATCTCTGAGTATGTACCTCAGCGTGATATCCATTACACTACCAGGCGAATCCAATTCAAACACCTATTCCTCTTATATATGTATTATACTCTCCATTATTACTAGATGTCGCGAGAACACTGTCTTCACTGCCATCTAGTAGCTGACTATATCAAGTAAGCAAATTAAAGAGAATATTTATTTTACTTTATAGCAGTGACGCTTTATCGATGTTATAATTAAATCTTTAACATTGAGCAATGCAAGCTTAATATGGTATGATAAGAAAAATAAATGCCTGGACGGGATTCGAACGCGGATCTCTGAGTATGTACCTCAGCGTGATATCCATTACACTACCAGGCGAATCCCGTCCAGGCATTTATTTTTCTTATCATACCATATTAAGCTTGCATTGCTCAATGTTAAAGATTTAATTATATAATGTTTAATATTTACCAAATGTGAGATTACGTATTCCGATCTTACTTCCGGGCGATTTCTAAGCCGGCTGTATAGTTATAAATAGCATATATTTACTATTAAATCTCTTTGGGCTTGGGAAAAGTCAATAACAGATGATTGTATGAGAAATAACTATTAACAATAATGCAGATTCATTATACAACATTTAATACATTTTTTGGAGCAACAGAACTAACTTTTTTTTTTGGTAATTTTTGCAGTTGCTTTCTTTTGGCATTTCTTGCTGTACCATATCGATCATACATTATTGAATCAATATCCTTGTCAAAGAAGTTAATTTGCGGAGATATCTCTCATTACGAACATGAAGAGGCAAATTATCGGTCTATGAGATAAATAGTTTTTAACAAACATGCGCATCAATACTAATAGTTAACACCAAACTGATTATACAAAACACACTCAACCAACCCACATATAACATACATCAATTTCAACTATAGTCCGTTTGCTCAATTAAGAGAATCTTCCCGCGTATATTTTCAAACGGTTGCTGCATGGCCAGTCGGGGAGTAGGAGCAACTAGCCAAAGTTTCTAAAATATGTTAACATTCATCGTTGAAAAAAATACTTCACATAGCACAATTCATACAACTCACCACTAAATGCAATACAAAAGTGTACAATACCTTCGAAAGAAAGAAAGAAAGAATTTCCGACCCTTCCTATACCTGATGCTGGCCTTCAAGTAGACAGAGAATTCACCCCCCGCCCCTAATCCCTTCAAATATTTGCGCGGGAAGATTCTCTTAACTGAGCAAACGGACTATAGCTTTCTTCTCGGATTGTATCCCTCCTTGAGCATAAAAAATTCTAAAGAATCCACAATAACCTCACTTTTCTTTTCTTCCAATAAATTAATTTAAAATTCATAACATCCCCTTCACACCCCCTCTATTCGTGGTTTGACAACACTCAAATTTATTTCTCACAACCTTAAAATCAAAACAAACATCACAAAACACACTAGTAAACAACCCGAAGAGGACATTTATAAGACCCTAAAACGGGGCGATACAGAGTCAACCTGTATTTTCGACTACTCACGGCTCACCAAGTCCAATCCATTTACCAGCTGGACACACTAACTGACATACTCCTCTGCCATGGTTCAACACTCTTTCACACTATTTGTTAAATCCTCTTTCGGAAACACTTTCAAAATTAGCGGGGCTGAAAGGCATTGCTTTGGGACCCGCGGGTGAATTAATAAAATGTATTGATCACCCAAAAGGGACGTCAAAACCGCTCAACCAAGGGCCGCATTTGACGTATCCCATATATAGATAGATAGTCCATGTTTATAAAATGACAAGTGAACCTAGCTTCCGGCTGGTAAGGCAAGCGCCTCTCAGCCCTGTCGAGTTTTATTACTAATATTTAATAAAGTACCGGCCGCGATGGACTAGTGGTTATGCTCCTTGCCTCTGGTCCCGAGGATCGCGGGTTCAAACCCGGCCGGGGTCGATGGATTTTTTAGGACGGAAAAATCCAAGGAGCAAGTCCTCCGGGATGGACTTTAAGCCGTGGGTCCCGAGTCTGAAGATTTTCAGGCTCGTAAAAAATCCTTAAGCCCGAATGAAAAGTCCTCTAAGCAAAATTTACCGAATTTTCCTGTCCTACTACTACCTTGGTTTCCTGGATGTCAGTATGAGGCGGAACGCTGACCACGGACCACTCAAAATGATATATATACGAAAACAAGTGTAACTAAATTAGTATGGTTCAAATTCTTCCCTGTAGGGGGAGAGCGCCTAAATCTCTGTAAAGGGAAAACATGGGCTTACAATACAATACTATAAACATACAGGAAAGGAAACAAAACTAAAATTTTATAAAGCAGTGGCTGCCCCCTTACTGTTGTATGGTAATGCATTTTGGGTTTTACTAAAAGAGAAGAGAAGATCATAGAAGCCGCTAAAATGAGATTTCTGAGAAGTGTGGCTGGCTGCAAACTTTTAGATAAAAGAAGTGATGATATTATAAACGAGCTCAGTATTTTTTAAACTTTTAGATAAAATAAAATAATCTAGAAAAAACTGTAAAGAACATGTTCAAAGAATAAACGATGAACGCATACCAAACATTATATTTAATTACAAACCAAAAGGAGACAGGGATGTTGGTACGCCGAAAAAAGAGATAGATTCAACTTTTTGAATGAGAATTTGAGACCGGAACAAGCCACATGGGCATAATCCGTGATTGTTGATGATGATAACGATGATAAAGTACTATCCGACACAGCGGAACATTGACCTGCTTCGTTTATGTATGCCGTGTCATCCTGCGTACACTCGCTTCACGTCAGTCTGTGGCGTAGATGTGGAGCAACTATTACCCTAAATAAGCTGGGTACGTGCTTCATTTGCTATTTTTGTCGTATAATAACACAATACATTATAATCCACCGGTCAATCACTTTATCATAACAAGCCGGTTTGAGAATATGATTGCAGCATTCTATGTCAAGTATGGAAGTGCCCTGTGTAGAATTATGTTTGCCTGGAGGCTAATAAAATAGTTCAAAACCAAATACAATAAACAAAATGTGAACTTAAACTATGTGGATGCATTTTACAAAGCTTGCAATATTTTGTTGAAGAATACGATAAACACAAATAGTAAATTTGAGGAAAGCATGACACTTATAATGAATAATTTTCATGAATTCGAATTGAATTATTGGCCCAGATCTCACTGGGCTCTACAAAAAAATTGTTTATATATTCATCAACAGTCCACCGCTGTGGTCTCGAGGTAGCGTGCTGCCTTGTCACGCAGCGGGCCCGGGTTCGATCCCCGGTCGGGGCAGTTTTTCTGGGTGAGGTTTTTATCGGGGTTTTTCCTCACCTGTATGACAAATGTCAGGAAAACTTTAAGGCCCAAACGGTCCCCGAAATCATATGGCCATCATCTTTATCATCATCCTTATCATTATCATCATCATCATCATCATCCTTCACCGGTGTGGAAAGCAACGGGAAGCTACCACACCTACACAATTCCCTAGTAAAGCTGCAAGCATAGCATGAAAATGCTATGATTGCAGTGAAGGACCTGCCTTTGGGCAGAATTACTATGGATGGATTCATCAACTGTTCCCTTCCACGGAAATATTTAGTAAAAGGCAAAATATTTATACGAATTGAAAGGAAACCAGAGTTTAGAACTGACTGACTGAGATTTCAGGAGAATGCTGATTCTGGAGCAAAGTTTTGCTCTTTAGCGGCTAAATTATTTGTGTATTTCGTGTGGGCTCGTTTGCTTCTCTTTGCCTATATGGCGATTTTAGGGTAATTTTAATAATTTTAGTTGCTTGTGTAATATGGAGCGATGAAGTTGCAATTCATTAGTGTAGGGCATCGGAAACCATGGCTCTAGTTGAATGAATCATTTCGAAAAGGGATCATCTGCAGCCGATCAAATTTTACAGGAGAGGGGAAAAAAATGATTCAACTTGTTTAGGATAAAGCAATGAATCTGAAATTGCTACTGAATAAAGTCAGAAAGTCATGGAATAATGAAAAGAAGTGAATTTCAGAAAAAAAATAGTAGATGATTCCTTTTCGAAATTACTCATTCAGTTACAGACGTAGAATGAACTACACCGCCTGATGTAGCAATTACAGGGATTCATCACTACGACAGTTCCCCTTGTGGGTGTTACTAGTAATTAAATGTTTTCGTGCGTAGTGCGTCGTTGTTCTTGCTGTCATATATTGCGAAGCACAGGATTCGTGTGAGTAGCAGAATACAGCAGCAATCTGTTTAGTGTGTATTTGGTACCAGCGCGATTTGCGCTTTGAATCGTTCTTATTGGTTCCTTGTGCAACCTGTAGAAGCATTGTCCATACTACACGTATAAACAAGGAGGCACGCCGTACCGTAGTGGTTAAGGCACTGAGCTACAAGCCGGAGGGTCGAGGGTTCAAGTCCCGTTGGGGTCGGGATTTTTAAACTGACCCAAACCCTCTGGCGGCACTATGGCCCTGGGGTCGACTCAGCCTCTAACGGAAATGAGTACCAGACGCCTGTTCTGGGGTAAAGGCGGCCGTCACGCAGGGCTGATAACCCGGCTGACATCAAGTGCCGATTGTCTAGAAAAAGTGGGAGCCTTAACCTCCTACTACCCCAAGGGTCTCCTGAGGCCTGTTGTGGGATCACTTTACTTTACTTTTACACGTATAAACATGGAACGTAAACTTGACAATGGACGTTTTAAATCCATCCTGAATTTTAATATTTGTTGTTAATTACAACAAAACAATTTATTTGTAATTAGATTGATACAAATTTATTCCCAGTTATACATTTATTCATTTATATAATAAATAATAGTTTAAAAGACTAAAACAACACGCTTTATTAGAAAATCGAACTAAAAAATGAAAAATAATTGTAATTTACAACACGCTTGGAATAAAATGTTTAAGTGCTCAACAAAAAATCATCTCCAACACATATAGAATAAAACTAGAGTTATCAACAAAAAGAAAATAATTTTACCATCAAAAGCGTGGGGTGCTCTATATCAATTAATATATTTAATAATAAGCAGATATTGGTAAAAGTAAAGTCTCTACGAATAAAATGTAAAAAATCATAAAAAGCACCCCACGCTTTTGATGGTAAAATTATTTTCTTTTTGTTGATAACTCTAGTTTTATTCTATATGTGTTGGAGATGATTTTTTGTTGACCACTTTAATTTTATTCCAAGCGTGTTGTAAATTACAATTATTTTTCATTTTTTACTTCGGTTTTCTAATAAAGCGTGTTGTTTTAGTTTTTTAAAACTATTATTTATTTTTTATTTTTTAGTTTTAATATTTTGCAGAATAAGATAAAAATGTAAATATCTTTAAATTCGATACTATTGTAGTATGAGCTAAAAGTAACAATCTTCTAAAAAACCTCCCAGCCGGATTTGAACCAGCAACCTATGGATTACTGAAATTATATACCATTAGACTTCGCCGCTCTACCAACTGAGCTCTTACAACGATTGACTAAAAAGTCGACAAGTCCGCAACCTATTATACTAGTTTTCATTTTTTTGATTTTCTGATGATTCTGGCCAGGATTTTAGAAACAAAATATGAAAATATGGTATTGTCACGGGTCATTTACAAGTATACAAAGTTTCAAGTCGATCCAATGTTTCTAAGTGGGTGAAAATCGTGTTCAAAGATTCCGTTACATAGATAGATAGATAGATACAGGCCAAGCTAATATAAAGCGTGTAAAAATAGGAAACCATTTAGTAAAAATTGTGATTATTTACGCCACACAGACAGGCACCTATCTCTATGGATGTCGCTATCAATATTAGGCTAATGTAGCGCAAATTATGGAAATGCATGTTACAACGGACCACAGGTTACAAATCACATCTATTGTTAGGCCTATAGATCAAGAGGTGGGCACCCTCTGACGTAAAGTACAGTAACCAGTAGCACAGATATAAGGGTAAGTTATTTTTGACCGTTCAGTGCACAGTACCTCAATTGATATTGAGACAAATTAAATCATGACAGAGCAATTGCCCAACTATGTTATAGATTATCTTCTATTACATCTTCTAGACTAGACTCGACATGGGGTTGGAAGAGCAAAGCCACCCTTTATGTACCCATACCCATTGTCCCCCGGCCCGCCGAGCGCACACTCAGTTTGATCCGGGTGCACACTCGACAGCCTGGTGGAATCAACGAACAGGGCCCGTGGCCTGTTTCTTTCGCCTGCTTTAGGGACCTAAATGCTCTCTTCAGCCCATAGATATTATGTTCGAGTTGATGGTAGAGCGATGATCCAGCCGCCAGTCATACCCAGCCGTACATCTTCTCACGCTACCAACATTTTTATTGGCTTGACAACATCCCTTTGTTTTGTAAATCACGTGCAGCGGTCCCGTCAAAAATCGGATAGATGTGACCACGCAGGATTTTACAACGGCTCGACTCTAGTGGCACAGACATAAACAAAAGCTGTTTCTGACCACTCAGTGGACAGAAACTCGAATGACATTGAGACTCACATTGAATCGTTAGACAACGGTAACTCATCGATGTTATCATTTCACTATCAACATCTCACGCTGCCTTCGTGTATTTTTCCCCTTCTTTTATCTTCTATTGCGACATCTACTGACATCGTTAGCTATTAAGTTCAGCTATTTTTTTTTTTGAGTTATTGGTCCAACTCTCATCGGGCACTACAAAAAAATAGCTTTTGGTCGATGTGACTAATTTCTTATACTTACCAATATTGTTGTTATTGGAAGTAAGTCAACGTTCCCACATCTAACCTGGTTGCTATGCAAACAAAAGAAATCGCAATGCTGATATGGACTCAAAAAGCACACGTTCGGTAAGTAAAATAAAACATTTCTTGAATATTTTGTACACTAACTCGTACCTTTCTTTAGACTTTTCCGGAATTAATGCAGAACATCCCACTCTCCAGGCTTCTTCAATTTCTCTATCATTTACTCTTCCACAATAAAATTATCAAACAGATTCTAATCACGGTACTACATATAAAAATGTCTCCACAGTCAACAATCCTTGCTTATAATAAAACAAATGAAAAGCTACATAACAACGATCACCAAATGTCTCTTTCTCATTGAAGTAATTTACATCCAACCAATATTTTAATTCATTTATTACTATATTTAATAAAAATTAGTCACATCGACCAAAAAATAGTATGCAATACACATGAGGTAAGCACGTAACAGATCTCGAAAATTGAAAAAACTCGGAGCAAGCGCCTCGTTTTTTTTTTCAAACTTTTTGTCGATCAGTAACAAATGCTTACCTCACTTTTATCGCAATATTTTTTTTTTGTTCAATGCCACCTGTTTATCATTCGACATTTCAGGTATTCTCTCCTGGTATTGGCGTATTGTAACCCACTTCTGTGGTTGGGGCGCCTGGAAGGCGGGGTTACGCTGCACCAATGATATGATGGGTGATGACGATGGGTAATGATGCGCCAGGAGAGGCCTTAAACCTAAACTTAATCTAATGAGGTGAATATGATATTGATGATAATGGCCAGATGATGTTCGGGGACTGTTTGGGCCTTAAAGTATCCAGACATTTGTCTTACAGGTGAGGAAAAACCCCGAAAAAACCTCACCCAGGAAACTTGTCCCTGGGATCGAACCCGGGCCCACTGCGTGACAAGGCAGCACGCTACCTCGAGACCACAGCGGTGCTATTATAGACTCATCAATTATTGTTCCCTTCCACGGAAATTTTTAGTAAAAGGCGAAAGATTTATACGATTTGAGAGGAAATCAGAGTACAGAAGTACTTACTTAGAAATGACAGTGACTGGCACCGTCCAATGTGCTTCATTCTGTTACTCACAGGGTAATCGTGGCAGCCAAATTCCTTTGTGGCTATCAAGATTGAGTTGTGGCTCATTTAACCCTAGCCATTTGGCAGCAAGATGGTTTAGCTTTATAAGTCTATGTCTGGATATGAAACTGTGGACATATCCACATAATAATAGGGCAACAGAAACACCGTCGGCAACTTCGCTATTTCATGAGAATAACTCACACAATTTAGTTTGTGGTCCACATTAACTTTAACCTATATTACATAGGTTAAATATATTATGCATGAAGAGGAATTTCTCCATGGGAGTGGATATTTCAGCCAGCAAGGGCTGAATATCCTGGAGGAAATCCTCAGCACGCTTATTTAAGTGTAATGCAGGCAATTTCAGGCACCGGTTTGAACATTGCTGTTCACATTATTGGTTTGAGAAGAGGCGCCAGATTGTAATGCTTGGGTGAAAGACACATTAGGATGGGCTTTCTCAGAGCTACCGCTCGGTTTTTAATAATTTCCTCGCTTCTGCAAAAAAATATATACTATTTCTTAATCTACATCCCCATAACTTGAGAGCTATAATACTGATGGTTAGGATCTCAATGGCATCCTAAGGGCTTTAATTGATGTCGCTCCATTCTCCGTAATGGAAAAGAACCCTATAGCACATAAAAGCTTCAGGGGCATAGAAAGTATGAGTTCACTTCTGCCATTGGAACTAGCTCACAAATATTCTTACCTTTATAAACCTTTTGGCTTTCGTTAGAAGCCCAAGCGTAGTGTGTCGGGTGGCTTCTGGTCCTAGTGGTACCATTTCTTTCAACTTCTCCAAACAGTTGCGTAGGTGGGCTCGCCTGTAACACATCACACGAATATAACAATATTAATAACAATTTTAAAAAATAATGTCAATAATTGTAATAATGACAATAGAAACAAAAATAGAATTAAATCTTTACACTATAAAAATGCAAGCTTTTAGGATCAATATGTTTACCTTATATTTGAAAATAAGTAATTCACTGACTCTAAAAACAATATTGGTTCTACCATATCCACCACTGTGGTCTCGGGGTAGCGTGCTGCCTTATCACGCAAAGGGCCCGGGTTCGATCCCCGGTCGGGACAGTTTTTCTGGGTGAGGTTTTTATTGGGGTTTTTCCTCACCTTTAAGACAAATGTCAGGAAAACTTTAAGGCCCAAACAGTCCCCGAAATCATATGGCCATCGCAATCATCATCATTCATATTCATCTTAGATTAAGCTTAGGATTGGGGACTCTCCTGGCGCACCACTATCATCATCATCACCCATCATATCATCGGGGCAACGTAACCCCGCCTTCCAGGCGCCCCAACCTCAGAAGTGGGTTACAAGTACGCCATGCCAGGAGAGAACACCAGGAATGTCGAAAGACAACCTGGGGCATTTGCAAAAAAATCTTTACACTATAAAAATGCAAGCTTTTAGGATCAATATGATATTTACCTTATATTTGATAATAAATAATTCACTGACTCCAAAAACAAAATTGATTTTACCACATTCAAAAGATGGATCAAGAACGTATAACAATACAATTATTCGTATATAAGCCAGAGGGATATAGACGTATGGAACGGCCAAGAGCACGATGGAGAGATCAGTTTTCTGCATGAGACCTGAACTTACAGTTCAATCCGTAAATATGATGATGACTGACACTATCCAACCAGGAGGTTCATGGCCGAGCGAACATATAGCCTAGTTTTACATTCCCAACCTGAGCGAACGCTTTCCAACCTGTATAATTTACATCCTTCAAATCATAGTTAATGTCATTCTCCCATTTCGTTCTTGGTCTACCTATTGGGTGCTTTCCATTTGGTTTTCATGAAAGTTTCCATACCTCTCTTTCATTCCCCATTCCTGACAAAATAGCAAAATAATAATAATAATAATAATAATAATAATAATAATAATAATAATAAATGTACGGAGCGAGTTGACTCAAACAGTAGCATTTGATACTCGTATTCGGAAAGTCGTGAGTTCAAACCTAGATGCCGAACAAATTGAATGAGTTTCTTTCCAGATTTTCCTCAGTCGTCAAGACAAATGCTGGGCTGAAATTGCATTACCAGGATGCATTTCATGATATTCACCATTTCATAATAGACCTATCATTAAACAATAAATTAAAAGTAAATAGAGGCAATATGGCCTTAGGTGTAAAAGTGTATGTATGTATATACAGAGTGTAACAGGAACTCACCGACAAATTGATAGGGATGATAGGCCATGCAGAGATGATATTTTTTTGTGAAGGAACAAACAGTCGCAAGCACGTCGTTTATGAGTTAGGCGCAGATGGTGTTACCCATAAGAGTCGGAATTGAATACAAACAATTGTACATGTATCATTATATTGAAAAATACATGTTTTTACAATAAGTGTTCAAACAGTTGACCCTGTGCCTCATTGCATGTTTAATATCGTCGCAGCAACGATCAGCCAGCACGGCCGATCATGGCAGGATTCTTTTTGACGTCGTCAAAACACTTTTTGCATGAACATTTATTATGAAAACATAGAGTAAAGTAATCCGAAAACATGCCGTTTTCAATAAAATTATATGTGTACAATTGTTTGTATTCAATTCCGACCCTTACGGGTGAACACCTTCAACTTCGCATAACTCATAAACGACGTGTTTGCGACTATATGTTCCTTCACAAAAAAAAAAAGATCCTCTCTGCATGGCCTATCATACCTATCATTTTGTCGGTGAGGTCCTGTTACACCCTATATATATGTATATGTGTATATGTGTATATATATATATATATATATATATATGTATGTGTGTGTATGTGTATATATATATATATATATATATATATATATATATATATATGTTATAATTAAATGTTTAACATTGAGCAATGCAAGCTTAATATGGTATGATAATTTGCTTACTTGCTTACTTGTTATAGTCAGCTACTAGATGGCAGTGAAGACCGAGTTCTCGCGACATCTAGTAATAATGGAGAATATAATACATATATAAGAAAAATAAGTGTTTGAATTGGATTCGCCTAGTAGTGTAATGGATATCACGCTGAGGTACAGACTCAGGGATCCTGGTTCGAATCCCGTCCAAGCATTTATTTTTCTTATCATACCATATATATATATAGTCCACCGCTGTGGTCTAGAGGTAGCGTGCTGCCTTTTCACGCAGCGGGCCCGGGTTCGATCCCCGGTCGGGGCAGTTTTTCTGAGTGAGGTTTTTATCAGGGTTTTTCCTCGCCTGTAAGGCAAATGTCAGGAAAACTTTAAGGCCCAAACGGTCCCCGAAACCATATGGCCATCATCATAATCACCATGCTTATCATTAGCATCGTCATCATCATCCTTCACCGGTGTGGAAAGCAACGGGAAGCTACCACACCTACAATTCCCTAGTAAAGCTGCAAGCTTAGCATGAAAATGCTATGATTGCAGTGAAGGACCTGCTCTCGGGCAGAATTACTATGGATGGATATATATGTGTAAGTAGTTTGAGCGTGTACCTATGAGATCTCAAGATGTGGTTGATCAGTCCATCTTAATGTTGATCTTCCTTTATCACGAAGTCCTTTAGGTTGATACTGCGATGATAATTTAGGAAACCGAGATGGGTCCATTCATTAAGCATGTTGTAACCAATTGCTTTGATAATTCTGAATTTCTTCAACTAAATTTTGGGTTTTTAATTCATCGGGTATACTGTGTTTCTCTATTTGTCCATTTTTGTTAAACCTAGGAGTGAACGTAAAATCTCATCTGTGCTGCTTGAAATGTTGATTTGATTTTAGAATTTAGTATTCAATTTTCCCTGTTATATTTCAGTCCTGATTTTGTAGCTATATATACATCGTCTTCGGTGGTCTAGTGATTAAGTTTCTTGCCTCTAGCACGAAGGATCACGAGTTCAACCCCATTCAGGGTCGATGGATTTTTATGGTGCAAATTCAAGGGACAAGTCCTCCGAGAGGGAATTTAAGCCAACATTTAATCGGTCGACATACACGTTTGATATTTCGAATAGTTCCCTATTAGATGTCTCCTCAAGGCGATACACTAATTACGTGTCACTCATTAACTTCTATAGGGAGATAACAGTAACTAAATTAGTCTAGTAAAGAAATTCCTCACTAGGAAACTGTCCATCTCTCGAGCGGGACGAAATATATATATATGTCTAATTCCACTAGGCTGTCTTTAATGACATTTCTGGTTTTCTCCCCTGGTATTGGAGGAATTCTAATCCATTTCTTAGGTTGGGGCACCTGGAAGGTGGAGTTACGTTACCTCGATGTTATGATGGGTGATAAATGATAATGAAGCGTCAGGAGAATTCTTAACCTAAACTTAACCTAAATTCCAGACCAAGAGCAACCACAGGAATAATTCCTTTTAAAGAAAAATTCCTATGGTTTGACCGGGAATCGAACTCGGGACCTCATGAATTGTGGTCAGAAACGCTGACTACTAGCCCACGAGAAGTCAAATGAAAGTGATAAAAATAATGATAATTATGATAACTAATATTACGATGATAATGAGTTAATAATAACAATGGTAATAAAAAATAAAAACATTAATAAAGAATATACGGCTGAATTCTGGAAATGCGTGTTATTATGCATTACAGAGACTCTCGACTTCCCAACTCCTATCAAAAAACGTTAAACTGAAAATATATAAAACTATTATTCTAGCAGTTATATTATATGAATGCGAAACATGAATTCTTACTTTAAGGGAGGAAAGGAGATTACGAGTATTTGAGAATAAAGTACTTAGGAAAATTTTTGGACCAAAGAGAGATGAACAGACAGGTGAATGGAGAAGACTGCATAACAGTGAATTACATGGTCTTTATAGGAAGCCAGATATAATGAGAACAGTTAAGTCTCGTAGACTGCGATGGGTAGGACATGTGGCACGAATGTGGAATGAAAGAGGTGCATGGAAGCTTCTTGTAGGAAAACCAGAGGGAAAACGCCCAGTTGATAGACCAAGAATGAGGTGGGAGAATAACATTAACTATGATTTGAGCGAAGTAGAGTATACAGGGGATGATTGGAAAACATTGGCTCAGGATAGGGATATAATGGAGAGCTTATGTCCGCGCGGCCATGAACCTACGGGTTCGATAGTGCCAGTGAGTAAGAGTTAGTTAATAAAGAATATACGTATTAATAACAGCCATAGAAACAATCAGAATCATACTGCTTTCAGGGAGTTAGGCCACTGCTGACGTGTTCCAATCTCAAATCAGATAACAGGGTCTCTTCAATGGTTTCCTTGGTTTCTTGTACTTGATGGGGGAAATTTATTACGTGATATTCAGTTCACATGTTTATCACTGATTTATAGCTTTGCATTTTGTCGAAAACTGGGCATAGGCCTATTTCTAATCCCTATAAATTATCCATATTTGTTTTAAAACCATCCCCAATTATAATCGGCTTACAATCCCTCCCGGAGGAGTTGTCCCTTGGATTCTTCCATCCAAAAAAAATTCATTGACCCCGGCGAATTTGAACCCGCGACTCTTGGAACTAAAGGCAAGGAATATAATTACTAGATCACCGAGCCCGACAAACTGATCATTACAATTATTTTTATTGCTATTATTAGCATTATTATTGCTATTATTACTATCACGCCATACTATTAGTATCATTTTATTATTATTATTGTTATTATTATTATTAATAATACACCTAAATAATTAAATAACAAAATTAATAAAAGGAGTAAATAAACAAGCTGATAAAGCAGCACAAATATCAGGATATATGAAAGATTTAATTTGTCGCAACCAACATATGTCAATAGAAAGCAAAACCCGCATATGCAAAACGATTGTTCGGCCAGTTATCGTATACGGAGCAGAAACTAGGGCTGATACAACAAAACCTAAACAAATAATAAGCACATGTGAAATTAAAATCTTAAGAACTATTCAGCGGAAAACATTATTTTATAAAATACACAATACAGAAATTAGGAACAAATGTCATATTCAAGACATAACCAAATTTATAATAGATAGACGAAAATATTGGAAGCGTCATATAAAAAGAATGCAAAAAGAGCTAAAGAAGATAGACCAATGGACGGGAGAAGAACAAGAGGAAGACCAGCCAAGAGATGGATAGACAGTGAATGCACATCCAAAACGTCTTCTTCCGAGGATTGATTTTGGAAACAAACAGGATGAAAATCCTACAAATTATGTTTAAGAAGAAGAAGAAGATTATTACTACTATTATTATTCCTAAAAAATAATATTAGAATGTGTAACACTTGATAGAAGAAGAAGAAGCGGACGGCCAAAAATAACGTGGATTGATGGTGTTTTCAGCAACATGAGGAAAAATTGTTGGGCGATGGAGATTGGAATGACAGAGAAATGTGGAGGAGAATAACAATAGGTTAATTGGACGCAGGAAGATCCTGTAAAACATTGTGAAACCTGCTAAATACAAAATAAATAAATGATGCATATGCCGGCCGACCACTCCTAACCCACCGTCACAGGGGCGGATGAACGAAATGAAACGAAATGGATGAGTATGGAGAAATGGTGGAATTAAATTTGTGGCAGGGGAAAACGGGAGAAACCCCGAGAAAACCCAGCCCAAGCTCCGTTTCGTCCACCCCGAAGCCTACATTGAGTGACCGAGACTCGTTCTCGGGTCCCCAGCGTTGAGAGGCGAGCGTCTAACCGCTGGCGCAACGGAACTGCCAAATAAATAAATACTAATATTTGACATTATTGTTGTTATTATGTCCACCGCTGTGGCCTCGAGGTAGCGTGCTGCCTTATCACGCAGCGGGCCCAGGTTCGATCCCCGGTCGGGGCAGTTTTTCTGGGTGAGGTTTTTATCGGGGTTTTTCCTCACCTATAAGACAACGAATGTGTCTAAATGGCTCAACGTGTAGGGTGCGTGTAGGCAAACAGTTTTCAGACACTTTTGAAATCCAGAATGGGTTGAAGCAAGGAGATGCACTATCTCCTCTACTATTTAATTTTGTACTAGAGCATGCCATTAAATCTTTAGAGAATGAGGAAGGCTTACAACTGAATGGTATTAATAAGCTGTTAGTTTATGCTGATGATGTAGTTCTACTGGCCGATAGCGAGGAGATACTAAAGGCCAACACGCACACACTATTGAGTAACACTAAGAAATTAGGACTGGAAGTAAATATCAGTAAAACTAAATATATGGTCATACGTAGAAATACATTATATAATGGAAATGGACAGCTAATGACAAATGAGGGAAATTTTGAGGAATTGGCTGAATTCAAATACCTAGGAACAATAATCACAAATAGGAATGAGATGCACAAAGAAATTAAACATAGGCTCAATTCTGGAAATGCGTGCTATTATGCATTGCAGAGACTTTTGATGTCCCAACTCCTTTCAAAAAACGTTAAGCTGAAAATATATAAAACTATTATTCTACCAGTTATATTATATGGTGCGAAACATGGACTCTTACTTTTAGGGAGGAAGGAGATTACGAGTATTTGAGAATAAAGTTCTTAGGAAAATTTTTGGACCAAAGAGAGATGAACAGACAGGTGAATGGAGAAGACTACATAACAATGAACTACATGGTCTTTATAGGAAGCCAGATATAATAAGAACAGTTAAGTCCCGTAGACTGCGATGGGCAGGACATGTTGCGCGTATGGGGAATGAAAGACGTGCATGGAAACTTCTTGTAGGAAAGCCAGAAGGAAAACGCCCAGTTGGTAGACCAAGAATGAGGTGGGAGAACAACATTAACTATGATTTGAGGGAAGTAGATTATACAGGGAATGATTGGAAAGCATTAGCTCAGGATAGGGATGTATGGAGAGCTTATGTCCGTGCGGCCATGAACCTACGGGTTCGATAGTGCCAGTGAGTAAGTAAGTAAGTAAGTAAGTATAAGACAAATGTCAGGAAAACTTTAAGGCCCAAACGGTCCCCGAAATCATATGGCCATCATCATTATCATTATCATCATCATCCTTCACCGGTGTGGAAAGCAACGGGAAGCTACCACACCTACACAATTCCCTAGTAAAGCTGCAAGAATAGCATGAAAATGCTATGATTGCAGTGAAGGACCTGCCTTCGGGCAGAATTACTATGGATGGATTGTTATTATTATTATTATTATTATTATTATTATTATTATTATTATTATTCCTATTATTATATTAAATAAGTCCACCGCTGTGGTCTCGAGGTAGCGTGCTGCCTTGTCACGCAGCGGGCCCGGGTTCGATTCCCGATCGGGATAGTTTTTCCTGGGTGAAGTTTTTATCGGGGTTTTTCCTCACTTGTAAGATAAATGTCAGGAAAAGCTTAAGGCCCAAACGGTCCCCGAAAATCATCCGGCCATCATCATCATCATCCTTACCATTATCATCATCATCCCTCATTGGTGTGGAAAGCAACGGGAAGCTATCACACTTATAATTCCTTAGTAAAGTTGCAAAGCACAGCATAAAATGCTATGATTGCAGTGAAAGACCTGCCCTCGAGCAGAATTACTATGGAATGGAATATTAAATAAAATACTATCACAGACTAAGTATGCAAATGAGAGTGTTGTTTGCTGGATAAATGTCTGAATTTCCGTATTCAGAGCTGATTCGTGATTGAGAAGTGAATCATTTCACTCTGGAAACATAGACAACGGCCTGCAGCATGTTTAAACAAACGAATGTAGAGACGCGCTGGCTGCAGAATACATCCTTTACGTAACAGAGCAAAACTGTTTCCCTTTCTACTACAAAACAACACACAAGGAGAGGGCTCGCTCTTTACACCACCAATTTATATAACACTTCAATTGAACCAGTCAAATCTGAAAGATACTCATTCGATTGCAGAAACAAAGTATTATATTCACCGTGTGGTCAAGAGGTAAAGTCTATGCCTTATTATTATTATTATTATTATTATTTATTTGATTGCGAATGAGCCCAAGAAGGACAATATAATACTTAGAGCGTTACCTTTGAATCCATATTTCTTTCATTTTTTGCTTTCTCTCGTCTGGCCATGTTGTTCCAGATTTTTTTTTCCCCCTTGTTTGTCCTCTTCCTCAACATGCCACTTATGCACCTTAATTCTTAAGATACCGGTACCTCTGTTTAGGATAGCTTCTTGTGTAATTCCTGCCAATTTTAAGTAATTTCATTTTATTATTATTATTATTATTGTTATCATCGCCATTATTATTATTATTATTATTATTATTATTATTATTATTATTATTATTATTATTATTATTAGGTGGCTCCGTGGCGCAAGCAGTTAGACGCTAGCCTTTCACCGCTGGGGTCCCGAGATCGAGTCTCGGTCACTCCATGTGGGTTTCGTGGTGGACGAAACGGAGCTTGGGCAGATTTTTCTCGGGGTTTCACCCGTTTTCCCTTGCCACAAATTTCATTCCACCATTTCTCCATACTCATCTCATCCATTTCGTTTCATTTCGTTCATCTGCGCCTGTGATGGTGCGTAGGCGTGGTCGGACGGCACCCTTGTCATTCACAGACCCCTGTATAAGGGGCTTCATCTCATCTCATCCTTCGACTCAACACGAGTTGAGGATATTTTTATGTATTATTATCATCAACATCATCATATCACGGATTCCAGATGAGAGGCTACCTCAAAAACTGTTTGTCTATAGACCTAACGGGAAACTTCCTGAAGGCCGAAGAAGCTCACTTGAGGTGAAACAGGCCAAATAATAATAATAATAATAATAATAATAATAATAATAATAATAATAATAATAATAATAATAATAAATAATTATTATTATTATTATATTATTATTATTATGATTATTATTATTATTATTATTATTATTATTATTATTATTATTATTATTATTATTATTATTAACGGGACACACCGTATCGTAGTTGGTTAAAGCAACACGCTACAATCCAGAAGGTCGTGGATTCGAGTCGCGAAGGAGTCAGGATTATTAAACACAAAGACAGGACACACACACACATACACACACACCCAGACCCAAGGTGGAGATTCAAAATCCCCCGCCCAATCGAGAATTCAAACCGAGTTCCCGGAGTGGATGACAGTGACTATACCGATTATGCCACGGCAACGGACTGTTCAATTCGAGTTTATTATTATTATTATTATTATTATTATTATTATTGTTGTTATTGTTGTTATTATTATTATTGTTATAATTATTATTATTATTATTATTATTATTATTATTGACATTATTATTAGGCATGCCATTATGTATTTCTTATTATCTTTATTTTTTTCGTGTACCATTTGGAGGGATCGAGTCTGCCATTATTTTATTTGATATTATTTAATATAATCATTACTTATTTTCAAGCTATCATCATCAGACTATTACAGACATTATCATTATTTCGATCTTAATCTTAATTTCTCCACCGCTGTGGTCTCGAGGTAGCGTGCTGCCTTGTCGCGCAACGGGCCCGGGTTCGATTCCCGGTCGGGACAGGCTCCTGGATTAAGTTTTTTCGGGGTTTTTCCTCACCTGTAAGACATATGTCAGAAAGCTTAGCGCCCAACGGAAAGCAACGGGAAGCTACCACACCTATAATTCCCTAGCAATGCTCCAAAGCATAACATAGAAATGCTATGACTGCAGTGAAGGACCTACACTCGGGCAGAATTACTATGGATGGATTATTATTAGTATTATTATTATTTTTATTATTATTATTATTATTACTAACTAAATCACTGGCACTATCGAACCCTTAGGTTCATGGCCGCGCGGACATTAGCTCTCCACACATGTTTATCCTGAGATAATGTTTTCCAATCATCCCCTGTATAATCCACTTCCCTCAAATCATTGATAATATTATTCTCCCGCCTCATTCTTGATCTACGAATTGGGCATTTTCCCCTCTGGTTTTCCTACAAGAAGCTTCCATGTCCCTCTTTCATTCCCCACTCGTGCCCATGTCCTGCACATCGTAGTCTACGGAATTGTTATTATAGCCTATCTGTTTTCCTATAAAGATAATGTAGCTCACTGTTATGTAGTCTTCTCCATTCACATGTCTGTTCATCTCTCTTTGGTCCAAAACTTTTTAAGAGAACTTTATTTCAAATAGTAGTAATATTTTTTCCTATTATTGTGATTGCTATTCTTGTTATCATTATTACTTTTTATTTTTATTCAATGCCCCAAGTTGTCATTTCGACATTTCTGGTGTTCTCTCCTGGCATTGTAACCCACTTCTGAAGTTGGGACGCCTGGAAGGTGGAGTTACGATGCCCCGATGATATGATGGGTGATGATAGTGGTTACGCCAGGAGAGTCCTTAATCCTAAACTTAACCTAAATTCCAGACCATGGGCAACCACAGGAATAGTTAGTTCCCTTTAAAGAAAAATGCATATAGTTTTACCGGGAATCGAACCAGGGATCTCATGAACAGTAGTCAGAAACGCTGACCATAGCCCATGAGGCTTATTATTATTATTATTATTATTATTATTATTATTATTATTATTATTATTATTATTATTATTATTATTACCGATTCCTATAAAGTAAAAGTTCAGTTGATAATAAAACTCCAGATAGGCCTACAGGTCTCCCTAAACGTTCATTATGATGAAATGACCTAATAAAGAGATAGGAACCCCATAGTATGGTGGCCAAGGTGAATTCAGCTTAAAATAAAGACAAGGTAAACTTGACTTGGCGATGATGGTCCAGTGCATGTGTCCTTGCGCTCTACTCCAATTAACATTACGTAACCCACAGCCTGCTCTAAACACAAATATTTCATATTCTGTTTTCATGATAAAAAAATCTGTCGTGAAGGAACTGTGTAAACTGAAGCGAATTCCTCAGCAAGACGAATTTATAATCCGAGTATATCTTTGTTTTAATTAAATCGTATGTAAGCAATTGCATTGCAAGAGAGAAAAAACATGGCGGTCGCTGGAGAGATTTTAAAATTATGGTTATCAATCACTTATCAGGTAAACCTCGACTTTTAATCCATTCGCTTCAGGTTTAAATGCTCTATGCATTTTCCTAGAAACCGGATTTAAGTTACCGTAAATAATATTGTCTATTTTGAGGCATTCAAAACAAACAAAAAATAACGGTACTTGAGATCACAATGAGGGTGAAGGCAAAAACTCATTCCTCTACTATTCATAAATTTTAACAGAATATTAGCTTGCCAAAGGATGTACAAAATATTGCAAAATATATAACAGCAGAGTTTAACGAGCGTACCTCGTATTCTGAGTTGAAGGTCATTTAACTGCCGGCGAAACTACCTCGTCTTTTGAGGCGAATGGGCTAAATCGGATTTCGCTGATTTTTGGGGAATACATTTTGGCGTGTGTCCAGTTTCGTTGCGAAAAACCTATAATTGCGGCCGTTAGAGCTGCATCAACCATATGTAGACTTAGAAAAGGCATATGATTCTATTAAGAGGGAGACATTATATAGTATCCTGCTGAAGTTTTGAATTCCTAAAACGTTTGTTCGACTTATTCAAACGTATCTAAATGGCACAAAGAGTAGGGTGCGGGTAGGCAAACAGTTTTCGGATACTTCTGATATGCATTATGGGTTAAAACAAGATGATACACTATCTCCTCTATTATTCATTTTTTTACTAGAGCATGCAATCAAATCTTCGAAGAAGGCCTACAACTCAATGATATTAATAAGCTGTTAGTTTCTACAGATGTTGTAGTTCATTAGGCGATAGCGAGGAGACACTGAGAGCCAACACGCACACTCTATTGAATAACACTAAGAAATTGGGACTGGGAAGTAAACATCAATAAAACTAAATATATCTTCACACGTAGAAATACATTATATAATCGAAATGGACAGTTAATTGCACATTTTGAAGAAGTAGCTTTATTCAAATACCTAGAAGCAATAATTACAAATAGGAATGAGAGGCACAATGATATTAAACATAAGCTCAATTCTGTAAATGCATGTTATTATGCATTACAGGGACTCCTGTCCCAATGTCTCTCAAAAAACGTTAGACCGAAAATATATAAAACTCCTATTCTTCCAGTTATATACATGGATGTGAAATATGGACTCTTACTTTAAAGGAAGAGATAGATTACGAGTATTTGAGAATACATTTTTTAGGATTTTTTTTTGCCAAAGAGAGATGAACAGACAGGTGATTGGAGAAAACTGTATAACAGTGATCTATATGATCTTCATAGGAAACCAGATATAATAAGAATAATTAAGACTCATAGACTGCGATGGATAGGACATATGGCACGAGGGAGAATGACAGAGAAACATGGAAGCTTGTTGTAGGAAAACCATAGGGAAAACGCCCAGTTAGTAGCCCAAAATGAGGTTGGAGAATAACATTAACTATGATTTGAGAGAAGTAGATTATACAAGAGTCATTAGAAAACATTAGCTTAGGATAGAGATGTGTGGAGAGCTTGTCAGTGCGGCCATGAACCTACGGGTTCGATAGTGCCAATGAGTTAGTTGTACTAATAGATAAATTAGATCCAATTGTTTAAAATCTGTGTAAAAACGTATTACATCTTGGAGATTCTATACCAAAATATTACATATATAAATTAAAAAAAAAATGAAAAATACACAATTTATTTTTGCTTTCTATGTGAATAATTACCTGTACGGAATACATATGTTGATTTTTTTCCAAAAATGGAAGAAATATCTTAAATTAAGTGAGAAGTTGAGTTCAAAATAACATAAAACCACCATATTTGTAATGTAAAATATGTCACAAATACCCGCTTAACAATGAAGTAAACGCTAAACTAATCTGTTGTACTAACTCGACCTTTTTCTTGCCCCAACTAACATTATGTTGCCCATTTTTTGCCCCAACTAACACTAACTTGCCCATTTTCTCACCCTAACTTTTACACTAATGCAGATGGACTTCTGGGATAGAATTACCTTATATGTGAGTAAACATGTTGTCAAAAGGCTCTAGCGGGAACGTGTGTTATCATATTGGCCAACATCATGCAACTTGTTCGTCGATCGAATAAACATAGATGGCACGATGGCGTAGAAAACCCCAACTCTATTCTGAGAGGTTAATCATTTTAACTGTGTAATAATAAATTGTGTCTTATAATATTGTATTGGGAATTTTCAATGTTAATATTAAGAATTAATAACACTGGTCAACATGATTTTTGTCTCATGAGTACCCATATTTGTACTTAAGGCAGTTTTTATCGTGTTTTAAAATATGTATTCAGAATTTCTCCATCACCCACAGTTTTTTTTAATTTCAATTTCAATTAATGGATTTAAATAACTAATTTTAATAAACGTTTTCTTCGTCCATTTATTATCTTGGCGCAGTGAGCGATGAGCACGGGGAACACTTTCATCAGGAGATTTCAGCTATGGAAAAGAGATACTTACTTACTTACTCACTGGCACTATCGAACCCGTAGGTTCATGGCCGCGCGGACATAAGCTCTCCATACATCCCTATCCTGAGCTAATGCTTTCCAATCATTCCCTGTATAATCTACTTCCCTCAAATCATAGTTAATGTTATTCTCCCACCTCATTCTTGGTCTACCAACTGGGCGTTTTCCCTCTGGCTTTCCTATAAGAAGCTTCCATGCAATTCTTTCATTCCCCATACGTGCAACATGTCCTGCTCATCGCAGTCTACGAGACTTAACTGTTCTTATTATATCTGGCTTCCTATAAAGACCATGTAGTTCATTGTTAAGTAGTCTTCTCCATTCGCCTATCTGTTCATCTCTCTTTGGTCCAAAAATTTTCCTGAGTACTTTATTCTCAAATACTTGTAATCTCCTTTCCTCCCTTGAAGTAAGAGTCCATGTTTCGCATCCATATAATATAACTGGTAGAATAATAGTTTTATATATTTTCAGTTTAACTCTTTTTGAAAGGAGTTGGGACACCAAGATTCCCTGCAATGCATAATAGCATGCATTTCCAGAATTGAGCCTGTGTTTAATTTCCTTGTGCACCTCATTCCTATTTGTGATTATTGTTCCTAGGTATTTGAATTCAGCCACTTCCTCAAAATTTCCCTCATTTGTCATTAGCTGTCCATTTCCATTATATAATGAATTTCTACGTGTGACCATACATTTAGTTTTATTGATATTTATTTTCAGTCCTAATTTGTTAGTGTTACTCAATAGTGTGGGCGTGTTGGCCTTTAGTATCTCCTCGCTATCGGCCAATAATACTACATCATCAGCATAAACGAGCAGCTTATTAATGGAAAAGAGATATCAAGGCAAATGGAATCCTAATATGCTGGCCGATTATTATTTGACCATCTAGAGGGATGCTCCACAGGCCAAATATAGCAGAAAATCGTAATTTCTTACTTTCTAGGTGAGTCCGAATGTTCGAATATTATGTAGTTACGAATGTACAAAATATTAAAGTGATTGAAATTATAAATGCCTGTCTCTTGGAAACCTTGCGTGATGGAGAAAAACCGATATCATATTTGAATTTAGGAGAAAAAATACTATCAGAATCACATATTTTTTTCTTTCTGAGACAAAAAAAAGTATCTTTTTTGTTGCTCAGTGCAATTTTGATTTAATTTTCTCGTGGATATTTCACATCATATCGCGGCACACTCTTTGAAAAATACTGTCCTAGAAGGTGAATTATTGGGAAACATGTCTATAGACGAGGCCACAAGCTATATATATATATATGACTATATGTGTGAGTGTGTGTGTTTTTTGATAAATAGTGGACCTGGATTTGAAACTAGTATTGGGCAAGGAGCGGAGTTATTAATAAAATTGAGGGCTCGCCATCAGTTTTAAATAAGTTATAACACAAGATGTCGCTTCAATGAACATAAAACCGCCTGGCTTCAACCCCATTCCACTTCAATATTACATCACTTTACACGAGATAGCTTAGTTGCCACACATTGATGATGATAATAATAATCTATTTTTATATGACAGGTTTTAAATGTATGCATCTTTCTGTGACCAATATTAAATTCTGATTCTTTTCCTCCATTCATCTGTATCCTTCCAGTCATCATCCTGCAGTCCCCTGTTTTTCATCAAATTCATAATTCCTTCTATCCATGTCTTCTTTTCCGCCGATTTGGAATCCACTCCAAACTCCCAACTCGTAATATTTTTTTCATTCATCCTCTTCATGTGTCCAAACTAATTATTTCCTACAAATTATATAATTGTTTCGTTAAAGTTCTATTTTATTTCGGATAATATTGTTTCTGATCCTGTCTAATTTAGAGCATCGTTTAGAGCTTCTTAAAAAATCAATTTCTGTAGACTGCAATTAATTATGACTTTTATAGTCCATGTTACTGCTCCATAGGTCATTGAACTTCTTACTATTGATTTATAAATATACATAATAATAATAATAATAATAATAATAATAATAATAATAATAATAATAATAGGTGAATAATTTTACATATCTAGGATGCAATATCTCATATGAAGAAGAAAAGGATGTAAATACAAAAATATCTAAATTTTTAAGAATTTTAGGGTTAATAAATTCTATCTTCAAGCCACAGTTAATCCAAAAGCATTCAAGATTAAAAGTGTATAAAACACTGGCTCTTCCAACTCTTTTGTACGGTAGCGAAGTATGGACGTTGAAACAGAAGGATATACAGAGACTTAGATCTGCTGAAATGAGATATCTTCGGAGGACTGCAGGATACACACTACTAGATCACAAAAAAAAAATGGAGACATCTTAGAAGAACTACACATGGAATCTTTAGAAAACAAAATTTCTGATTATAAGTCAAGATGGATACAACATGTTCATCGAATGGAAGATCACAGAATACTCAAACAAATGTTAAGATATCAACCTGCAGGAAGAAGAAGACCAGGACGTCCACTCAAAAGACTTTTGGATGGTGTTTCTCTTGAGGCCGAAACAGGTCAACAAATGGCCTAAATTCGTGAATGTACTATGATGATGATGATGATGATGATGATGATAATAATGATAATAATAATAAATCTGGCAAATTCCTACCAGGGAAATGAAAAGAATTTTAAGTACAGAAATGGATGTTTTAAGAAGATCAGCTGGAAAATCTAGAATGGATAGAATACGAAATAAAGAAATAATGGAAATGATGGGTGTACAAGAGGAGCCAGACATCATAGACATTATAGAAAACAAAAGATTACAGTGGTATGGTCATGTTAAAAGAATGCCAGAGCAAAGATTGCCAAAAATTGTTATGGAATGTATCCCAATGGAAAGGAGGAAGAGAGGAAGACCGAAGAAAACTTGGAAGAAGGGGTACAAGCAGCTATGAATATCAGAGGAATGGAGGAAGATCAATGGATGGACAGAGAGGAATGGCATTTGGTTTCCGGAAGACGGCGGCAGCCGCCATGATACCGGATGAATAATAATAATAATAACAATAATAAATTGGTTCTTTATTATGGATTCCCTGAAGTAGTCCCCGCCCGGATATCTGAATGGAGAACTATTTACCTCCGGAAAAATTTAGCCCAGTGGAACCAATGTCCGCGTTTCTTGATGGTGAAAGATCGTCACTCTTTTGAACAAGGTACTTTTTTTGTCTGACTTATCACCTTTAACCTGTCCGGCATGAGTAACCCTTTCGATAGAAACGCTACTTCCGACATAGCTCTTGTGAATAATGATGATGATGATAATAATAAGAAGAATACGTAAATCACGAATTAATAAATGCGAACGCTGTAGATAAGGGTCAAGATAATATTCCAACCAAAGATAAATCAAATATAAATTAAAATGACTGGAACATCTGGTGGCAGCGTCAGACAGTATTTGACGATAATATGGTCATGTGTTGGAAACGGAAGGCTAAATTAGTTTGGAGATCAAGTATAAAAAATCTTTACTAGGATAATTAGACATTAATTTTATCTCATATTACAGAAGGAGGCATTAACAGTTTTCATTGACTTTATCTCATAGACCGATAATTTTGCCTCTTCTTGTTCATAATGAGAGATAACTCCGCAAATTAACTTCTTTGACAAGGATATCGATTCAACAATGTACGATCGATATGGTACAGTAAGAAATGTCAAAAGAAAACAACTTTAAAAATTTCCAAAAAAAAGTTTGTTGTTGGTTTTAAAAAATATTAAATGTTATACAGTGTGTTTATAAAGTCTCAGTACATTTTAAAGAAATCGCTTACATATCGTATTTCTGTTACAGCCATTCGAAAGATACAAATATGTTCAACATTGAAGAGCGGATAGGGATTGTTGCTGCGCGTTTAAAAGGCCAGTCATACGAGGAAGTTTGAGACAGATTCCAAAGGAAACCATCACGGGAGACGTGTATCTTGATATGTTGCAACTTTTCTTACAGCCACAGTTACAGCAAGATGGTACCACCGATACAGTGGTGTTACAACAAGATGGAGCACCACCACACTTTGCTCTGGCTATACGCGGGTATCTCAATGACAGGTTTCCCAAAAGGTGGATTGGAAGGGCATCTCCTCGTATCTGGGCACCTCGTTCGCCAGATATCGCACCATCTAGGCCCATCCGTCCACCCCTTGGGATACCTCGGTCGTCATGACCATACTCCCAAGTCCTAGTTCTAGTCCTCCCTATCCTATGTTCACGTCCACGTTCAAGTTCACGGTCCTTACACCAACACCCCAGGGAGAGGGTGTTGGAGTTTGCAGTTCTGGGAATTGCTGAGCTACATAGTACATCAGGTCGCTCAATCCTGACGACCCCACAGTTGGTCCACGGGCTCCATGAGCCTAGCCGGGAGGACTGCTGTCGCAGATCCACCGACCATTCCCCTGTTCTGCCTCCAGGGACGTGTCCTGCAGCCGTTGTGAGACCGGCTAGGGCTACAAGCCCAACAGTGTGAGACTTTTAGTACATCCAGGTGCTCATCTCCTGGCGACCCCACAGTTTGTCGACGGGCCCGTAGGCCAAGCCAGGAACCAGTACAGTAGCTCCCCTCTGGACTGGTCCGAGCCGAGCCCTGGTGTGCCCCCAGGGACGCCTTCTGCAGCTGTTGTGGGCCAGCACGGAGCTCGCAAGCTCCAACAGATGAGCAACTAGTACGACAAGGCGCTCAACTCTTGCCTACCCCACTAATGGTTCACGAGTCCCTTGGACTTAACCGGGAGGACTGTCTAGCAGATCCACCGATCTTTCCCCCAGTGCACCAGCTGGGGACGTGTTTGGTTGCTGAAGTGGGTCCAGCCTGAGCATTAGTACGTCAGGTCGCTCAACTCCTGACGACCTCACAGATTGTCCTTGGGTCACTCGGTTCCAGAATCGGCGCTAAGTCCCAAAAGCCAAAAGACCGCGCTCCTGGACTTTTTGCTTGGGGGTTCATCAAGCAACAGGTGTACAGAACCAAGTTTCCTAATCTGCAAGTGCTAAAAGAACGCATACGCCAAGCGAGTCAAATGATTACAGAGGATATGTTGGTGCATGTTTTCCGGGCGACGGTACGTCGTTGGAAAAAATGTTTTGAGACTGATTGCGGTTATGTTGAACACTAACTTGATAGTAGAAACTACTTTATAATTTTTGTTTTATTTGCGCTACGTTATCCACAAAATGTACTGGGACTTTATAATCACACTGTATAATGAATCTGCATTATTGTTAAAGTTAGTTCTCATACAATCATCTGTTATTGATTTTTCATAAGCCCAAAGAGATTTAACAGTAAAGATATGCTATTTATAACTATACAGCCGGCTTAGAAATCGTCCGGAAGTAAGATCGGATTACAGAACCTCACATTTGGTGAATATTAAACATTATATAATTATTTTTAGGTCCTCCGCTGTGGCCTCGAGGTAGGGTGCTGGCTTGTCACGCAGCGGGCCCGGGTTCGATCCCGTTCGGGGCAGTTTCCTGGGTGAGATTTTTATCGAGGTTTTTCTTCGCCTGTAAGACAAATGTCAGGAAACTTTAAGGCCCAAACAGTCCCCGAACACCATATGGCCATCGCAATCATCATCATTCATCATCATCATTCATATTCATCTTAGATCAAGCTTAGGATTAAGGACTCTCCTGGCGCACCACTATCATCATCATTCATCATATCATCGGGGCAACGTAACCCGCCTTCCAGGCACCCCCACCTCTGAAGTGGATTACAATTACGACAATGCCAGCAGAGAACACCAGAAATGTCCAAAAAAAAGGACAACCTGTGGCATTAAAATAAATATATAGTTTTAGCTTCTGATGTATTATTCGCAGTCGGCCGCGGTGAACTAGTGGTTATGCTCCTTGCCTCTGGTCCCGAGGGTCGCGGGTTCAAACCCGGCCGGGGTCGATGGATTTTTTAGGACGGAAAAATCCAAGGATTTTAGCCGTTGGTCCCTAGTCTAAAGATTTTCAGCCTGAATGAAAAGGTCTCTAAGCAAAATTTACCGAATTTTCCCGTCCTAGTACTACCTTGGTTTCCTAGGTGTCAGTATGAGGCGGAACGCTGACCACGGACCACTCAAAATGACATCTATACGAAAACAAGTGTAACTAAATTAGTATGGTTCAAATTCTTCCCTGTAGGGGGAGAGCGCCTAAATCTCTGTTAAGGGAAACATGGGCTTACAATACAATACAATACAATGTATTATTCGCTAAATAGTCACTCCAAATGCAAGATTGAATTTTTCATTAGACAAAATCGCTCGCGACAAGAAAAACGCAACCTCTTGGTTAGATTACCGTTAATAACTGAAAAACGATTATAGGAAATATATATAAGAAAGAAGGTATAGGTAGTGAAAATATGTCATGGAAGTCAGCTGTTGCAAGTAGCTTCAATCGATAGAGCCGCTTTACCTACCAGCTGCACAAGGGATTTCTACTGCACATTCAAGACTTTAATGTCCTATATCACTAACATTAAAATACTGTTTATAAAGTGCATGTTTTCTCACCATTTACTGAATGGATTTGTTTTAAATTTTCAGAAGATATTTAACAAATCCTTGTGCATAATTTAACACACAGATTTCTCTTACGAGTGATTATTATCCTAATTAATTTTTTTATAAGACTTTAAGTGCATCTGGAATGTACTATATAGTAAATGTTTAAATGCATCTTATAAAGTGCTTGTTTTTTCACCATTTACAAAACGTATGTGTTTCAAAATTTTAATAAATCTAACAAAATTGCTTGAGAATATTTATTGTCAATATTCATCCTGTAATTTGAGACATAACGCGAGGCATGCCGATAATACGAATATTTCCAGTGTCTCGAATTCCGCCTAACATGATGATCAAGGCAACAATAAAACCAGGATAGAAGAATGGATAGATATATTCATTCATCGTGTTCTGCCCATGAGCAGGTCTTTCACTGCAAACTCAGCATTCTCCAGTCTTCCTTTAACTCAGCTTTCCTTTTTGTATCCGTACAAACCATTTATTTTAATATTGTCTATCATCTGATGTCTTTTTCTGCCTCTAACTTTATTTCCGTTGACCACTCCTTCTAGGACATCCGTCAGCAGCAGTTTCTTCTTAGCCATTGGCCAATCCAATCTATTTTCCTCTTCTTTAAGAGTTCCATCATTGTTCTTCTTTCACCCACTCTGTCTAGCACATCTTTATTTTTTACTTTGTCAATTTTATTCGTTCCATTCTTCTCCATATCCACATCACAAAAGCTTCCACATTCCGTAGCAATGTCCAAGTCTATGCACCATACAATGCTACACTCCGCACAAAGCACTTCGCTAGCCTCTTCCACAATTATTTTGCCAAAGGTCCGCAGAAAATGTTTCTCTTCTTGTTAAAAGCTTCTTTCGCCATTGCTATCCTCTGCTTTACCTCTTGACCGCAGTTCATGTTACTACCGATAGTACAACCCACGTTTTTGAAGCTTTCCATTTGATCAATGGCCTCATCTTTAATCCTCATGTTTATCTTCCTTGGTTTCTTTCCTATAATCATGGCCTTCGTCTTATTTATATTTATTTTCATCCGATAATCCTCGCACTTGTCATTTAGCTCCATCAGCATGTTCCTCAGTGTCACTGCATCTTCTGCTAGCAAAGCCATATCATATGGTGATTAGGTATATCGTTATGGAATTACAATAATCCATTGATCTTCAATGCACATTGAAAGTATTGCTTAAGAAATATCTCTCGAGTTAGAATTGTTCAGAAAATCAGACGGGAAGACGCATTGCTTCATATGGATAAGGCTTGGGGTGGCTGACTGATATAACCTGCCTCTGAGGATGATTACACTGGTCAACATGATTTTTGTCTCATGAGTACCAATAGTTGTACTTTGCAATTTTTTATCGTGTTTTGAAATATGTATTCGGAATTTCTCCATCGCCCACAGTTTTTTTTATTTCAATTACAATTAATGGATTTAAATAATTATTTTTTAATAAACTTTTTTCGTCCATTTGTCCATTGTAAAATAAAACCAAATGAGCTAACTCAGGAGATTTCAGCTATGGGAAAAGAGATATCAAGGCAAATGGAATCCTAATATGCTGGCCGATTATTGTTGGACCATCAAGAGGGATGCTCCACAGGCGAAATATAGCAGAAAATCGTCATTTCTTACTTTCTAGGTGAGTCCGAATGTTCGAATATTGTGTAGTTACAAATGTTGAAAATATTAAAATGTTTGAAATTATAAATTCCTGTCTCTCGGAAACCTTGCGTGATATGGAAAAACCGATATCATATTTGAATGCAGGAGACAAAATACTATCAGAATCACATATTTTTCTTTCTGAGACAAAAAAAAAAGTTTATTTTTTTGTTGATCAATGTTATTACTACTGATTTTATAAAATTTTTGTACAAGACTCTGTTTTCATTTCTTGAGTAATAAACTTATATTTTACTTTGTCATCTTCTAGTCAACTGACTTTTATTATACTTCTAACTTCTCAGCATCGATCCAACATATCAACCACCTGATTTACCAACAATAATTTACCTTAATCATAGATGTCAATTGCCTAATTAACTCTATCATTTTCCTTATTCATTAACATCAATTATTTCATCCACACAATGAATTATTTAATCAATCTTCTGAAATCCTTTAAAAGTCAACTATCGTTACCAAGCCTCAATTATACAACAGATAAATATAGTCCCGCGCCGTAACTAAGTGGTTAAGGCAGGAAGCCTTGGGGCAGAGCTACGCTGGTTCGAGTCTCCACGGGGAAAGATATTCTCTCGTGGTATTTCGGCCAGTATGGGATCGGTGCCCACCCAGCGTCGTGAGACATTTGTGTAGCTACAATAAGTAGCGGTTCCAGGTTGAGAAAACCAGCTATACCGGCTGGGCGACTCGACATGCTGACCACATGTCACCCCTACACTGGCAAGATGATCATCTACCTCTGTGATTGACATATGTGGATGTGAGGCCAGCAGCCAGCTGGTAGGTTACGGGCCTTCTAGGCCTGTCACACCATGGAATTATTATTATTATTATTATTATTATTATTATTATTATTATTATTATTATTATTATTATTTTAATATATCTAATAGATAGATTAGAGAGGCAGATGGATAAAAGTGTGGATCGATAGATAGGATAAACAGATAAATGGATTGATGAATGTACAGATACATTTTATAGATAAATATACGGCTGGCTGGCTGTAGGGGAAAAAAAATATATATAGATAGATGAAGGATGAATGAATACAAAAATAGACAAATATACAGGCAGCAGGACAGAATGATATAAGGATGGATGAACCGATAGGACGGAAAGGGAGAAATGACCCACTATAAGCCTCAGGAGGCTCTTGGGAAAGTAGAGGGTTAAGGCTTCCATCATTCTTGGTCTACCAACTGAGCGTTTTCCCTCTAGTTTTCCTACAAGAAGCTTCCATGCACGTCTTTCATTCCCCATTCGTGCCACATGTCCTACCCATCGCAGTCTACGAGGCGTAACTGTTCTTATTATATCTGGCGTCCTATAGAGACCATGTAGTTCACTGTTATGCAGTCTTTGGTCCAAAAATTAAGAACTTTATTCTAAAAAATTCGTGATCTCCTCTCCTCCCTTAAAGTATGAGTTCACGTTTCGTATCCATGTAAAGATAAAATAGATAAATAAATGAATAGGTGGATAGATAGGATGGATACATAGGGTCTATAATATAATTAAAAGGGTGGATGGATACCTCGAACACTGCGCATCTCCATACATATATAATAATAATAATAATAATAATAATAATAATAATAATAATAATAATAATAATAATAGCTTTATTTTACCTGGCAGAGTTAAGGCCTTAAGGCCTTGTCTACAACTCAACCAGGTTTAAAAAAAATACAAAAGAAAAGTCTTAAATCTAAATTACAATATATATATATATATATATATATATATATATATATATTATATATAAACGATTACAAGTTATGAATACAATACAATTAATATTTATAATGTATTTTGATTTACTCTAAATTTAACGAATTAAATATATAATATGTACAAGATATATAAAACAACGAGGAAAAGATTAATGACATAGTATAAAATTAAATAAATAGAGAAAAATTAATTATTAGACAACAGGTAACTGTATAAGCGTGACTTAAAGGTGCCAAGTGTGCGGCAACCCCTGATATCTTGAGGAAGGAGATTCCAGGAGCGGGCGGAGGCTACTGTGAAGGAAGTAGAATAGGAGGAAGTGCTATATAACACTATCAGACACTGAAGTTTTCAACAAGACGTTAACATAAGAAGGTAATTCTATACGGATGTAGCTTTCATCGCAAAATGTAAAGAATGCATTTCAACGGAAGTTCCATACCATCTGTCAATCAATTTATTTAGGCTATATCACTCCTTTGACACGCCATCTCAGCCTACAGCGAATGGATTAGTTCCTGGCAGATGAGTCCCTGCCAAACGTAAAAGTTAGAATCTTTGCCAGATACTTCCACTTTTTCTATGGTTAAATTTCATCTTAAAGCAAACTAAAATGCAGTTTTTTAGATATATAAATCGATGTAATTTTTATTGCAAAATTTATGAAATTTTCTTCGTCTAAACCAATGTTTTCTAACATGGGGCCCTCCTCCACACAAGGAGCCCAATTTGATTGTTAAGAGGGGCATTTAAAAAATGAGCTCGTTCTAGTTTAAAATCCCAACCATGTACTACAGAACTTTATTAAAAAGGATGATTGTTGGTGTCTCAATTTGAAATATTCGATTCTATTCTATAATTTTGTGCCCTAGTGCAGGTGCTTCACTGCAATCATAGCATTTTCATGATATGCTTTGCAGTTTTACTAGGAAATTATAGGTGTGATAGTTCCCGTTGCTTTCACAACGTGCGGTAAATGATGATGATGTGATGATGGGTAGATGATGTTCAGGGACCATTTAGGCCTCAAAGTTTCCTGACATTTGTCTTATAGGTGAGGAAAAACCCCAAAAAACCCTCACCCAGGAAGGCTGTCCCGACCAGGAATCGAACCCGGGCCCGCTGCGTGACAAGGCAGCACGCTACCTCGAGACCACAGCGGTGGACACAATTCGAAATAAGAGTAAGTTAAAAGTATTTATAAAAATCCGATGATTTTAAAAGAAATGCATGTACGTATGTATGTTTATGTTTAGTTTTTAGTCGGAAAAAATACGAAAATAGCGAAAAAATGAACTAGTAATGGAGACAAAAATAACGGAAAGGCGTGTAAAGATAACTACAAATATTAAAGTGAGAACAGATTCGCTATCTTGAGGTAATGTTGGTTCAATATCTGTCTATGCTAGTTCAATCACAATCGGTGTCGTTTTTAAATTTATCCGAATACAGAATTCGAAACTTAAGGTAATTTTCGTAATGTAACGTAACGATAGCTAATGTAACTTAAGGTAACACAGCCATGTTAAAAATGCAGTCTGAATGTTAATTGATGAAAATAATGTATTCATGAAATCACGTAATTTAACAATGTAGGATGTAATATCGAATTGCGTTGATAGAAAGCGCAACAAAAAGGAGATAAATGTTGACAGCATTAGATATAATAAAAAGGTTTACTGAAATAGTTTGTATGTGGCACATTGTAACATGAATATCAAGTCATTTGCGCTACAATAGCCATGTTGTGTTGGAAAGCAGCCAAGAAGTGCAGAAGAGTTTGACCTCTAGACTCTACAGGCAGAGCGATAGCTTCTTTATACAAAACACTTCCCTCTACACACACTACAACTCAGAGTGACTCATGTCCATTTAGCAATATAAAATAATAATAATAATAATAATAATAATAAGTCAACCGCTGTGGTCTCGGGGTAGCGTGCTGCCTTGCCACGCAGCGGGCTCGGGTTTCGATCCCCGGTCGGGACAGTTTTTCTGGGTGAGGTTTTTATCGGGGTTTTTCCTCACTTGTAAGACAAATGTCAGGAAAACTTTAAGGCCCAAACGGTCCCCAAAACCATGTGGCCATCTCAATCATCATCATTCATATTCATCTTAGGTTAAATTCAGGATTAGGGACTCTCCTGGCGCACCATTATCATCATCATCATCCCCATCATATCATCGGGGCAATGTAACACCGCCTTCCAGGCGACCCAACCTCAGAAGTGGGTTACAAGTACGTCATGCTAGGAGAGAAACCAGGAATGTCGAAAAACAAACCTGGGACATTTGAAAAAAATAAATAAATAAAATAATAATAATGATGATGATGATGATGAAGAAAATTACAATAATAATATTAATTATAAAAATGACAATAAAAATAATAACAATAATAATAATAATAATAATAATAATAATAATAATAATAATAATAATAATAAATAGCAATTACTTCTAACAAAAGAAAAATAGAAACTGCAGAAACGAAGTTCTTGCGTTCAGTAGCAGGTGTGACAATTTCAGACAGAAAAAGAAATGAAGATATTAGAAAATACTTAAATATTTTTAATTTAACAAATAGAATTGACAATATGAGAAACAACTGGTATGAACATGTTAAAAGAATGCCAGATAGAATCCCTCAGCTATTACTAAAAGTAAACGCCCAGTTGGTAAACCAAGAATGAGGTGGGAGAATAACATTAACTATGATTTGAGGGAAATAGATTATACAGGGAATGATTGGAAAACATTAGCTCAGGATAGGGATGTATGGAGAGCTTATGTCCGTGCGGCCATGAACCTACGGGTTCGATAGTGCCAGTGCGTGAGTGAGTGAGAAGCCAAAAGAATATAGAAAGTGTTGGAAGCCGTTCTACTAGATTCACTAAATCCCACTTGATGTGAAAACAGGTCAAATGTCCTAATTTCAAGATGTAAAGGTAAAGTGATCCCACTACAGGCCACAGGAGGCCCTTTGGGTAGTAGGAGGTTAAGGCTCCCACTTTTTCTTGACAATCGGCACTTGATGTCAGCCGGGTTGTCAGCCCTGCGTGACGGCCGCCTTTACCCCAGAACAAGCGTCTGGTACTCATTTCAGTTAGAGGCTGAGTCGACCCCAGGGCCATAGTGCCTCCAGAAGGTTTTGGGACAGTTTAAAAATCCTGAACCCACCGGGACTCGAACCCTCGACCTTCCGGCTTGTAGCGCAGTACCTTAACCACTACGCTACGGCATGTAGAAGAAGATATAATAAGAACAGTTAAGTCTCGTAGACTGCGATGGCAGGACATGTTGCGCGTATGGAGAATGAAAGACGTGCATGGAAGCTTCTTGTAGGAAAGCCAGAGGGAAAACGCCCAGTTGGTAGACCAAGAATGAGGTGGGAGAATAATATTAACTATGATTTGAGGGAAGTAGATTATACAGGAAATGACTGGAAAGCAATAGCCTCAGGATAGGGATGTATGGAGAGCTTATGTCCGCGCGGCCATAAACCTACGGGTTCGATAGTGCCAGTGAGTAAGTAAGAAAAAGAAGAAGCAAAATAATACTGATAATATTAATAATAAAAATAGTGACAATAATAGCAAGGTAACAATATTGGCCAATAATAGTAATAACAATAAACAGTAATAATAATAGGAATAATGACAATAACAATGGTAACAATAAAATAATACAGTAATAATAATAATAATAATAATAATGATAATAATAATAAAAACAACAATGAATGTCATAATAATAGTAATAATATAACTTAATATCCTAAAATCGTGTTCAATTTGGAGGTCGAGACAAATCTCCTTAAGACTAAAACTAAGATTATTTTAATTCAAATGTGAAATCGATTTTATTATACGGCTGTGAAACTTGGAAGGCTACAAAACAAACTGGAAGGACATTGCAAATCTTTATACAGTGTGATTATAAAGTCTCAGTACATTTTACAGAAATCGCTTACATATCGTATTTCTGTTATTATTCGAAAGATACAAATATGTTCACCATTGAAGAGCGGATAGAGATTGTTGCTGCGTATTTAAGAGGCCAGTCGTACGAGGAAGTTAGAGACAGATTCCAAAGGAAACCATCACGGGAGACGTGTATCTTGATATGTTGCAACTTTTCTTACAGCCGCAGTTACAGCAAGATGGTACCATTGATACAGTGGTGTTACAACAAGATGGAGCACCACCACACTTTGCTCTGGCTATACGCGGGTATCTCAATGACTGGTTTACCAAAAAGTTGATTGGAAGGGCATCTCCTCGTATCTGGGCACCTCGTTCGCCAGACTCGCACCCCTGGACTTTTTTGCTTGGGGTTCATCAAGCAACAGGTGTACAGAACCAAGTTTTCCTAATGTGCAAGTGCTGAAAGAACGCATACGCCAAGCGAGTGAAATGATTACAGAGGATATGTTGGTGTATGTTTTCCGGGCGACGGTGCGTCGTTGGGAAACATGTTTTGAGATTGATGGAGGTTATGTTGAACACTAACTTCATACTAGATACTACCTTATAATTTTTGTTTTATTTGCGCTACGTTATCCACAAAATGTACACTTCCCTCAAATCATAGGTAATGTTATTCTCCCACCTCATTCTTGGTCTACCAACTGGGCGTTTTTCCCTCTGGCTTTCCTACAAGAAGCATCCATACAAGTCTTTCATTCCCCATACGTGCAACATGTCCTGCCCATCGGCAGTCTACGAGACTTAACTGTTCTTATTATATCTGGCTTCCTATAAAGACCATGTAGTTCATTGGGAGAAAGAAGAATGATAACATCACAAAAATTGGATTTGATTGGAACCCCCAAGAACTGAGAAAGCGAAGATGAAGACTTAGGGCAACATGGAGTAATACCATCAGGAATGAAGCTGAAGAAGCAGGGATGAGTTGGAATGAAATTAGGGCATTGGTAAACATAGTTCGTTGACGAGCAACATCAAGTCTCTATGCTTCCCAGTGGAGTGACCAGGACAACTACTACTACTCAAATCGTGTCCAACTCAAGAGTCGAGTTCTCTCCAGGCTCTCCCGTTTCCAGAAATTCATCCCACTAACACTCTACACTCCTCTTCCCTCCCAAAGAGAGCTCAAATTCCTTTCTCTTCTTGATTGCCGGCGGCTATGGCTGCCCCCCGAACAAGTCATTTCAACTTCATCCTATACCTTATATCATATTAGGTAATATGGTTTAGGTGTTTGCAATATGTGGTGATCTAATGGGCACACTCATGTGCTTCCACATGACTCCGAGCCTGTGTCAACTTAGGATACAGTAGGGCCAAAAGAAGGTTGTAGTCCCTCAAGGTTTAGAAGTCAGCCCAGATAAATGGCGGTATGAGTCATGTGTGTGTGAATGCTTGATGTGTGTCGAACCATGAACACCATAACAGACTGCATATCACCGTAGAGTACATTTCATCTCATTTATTACATAAAGTAGAATGAACCAAAATAAGGTTGCCGTGTTAGGGTCTTAAAACCCGAACCCATTTTTATTGTCTGTCCAACGGAACTGTGCCCCCGTAAGATATGCGAACTAAAGCCTACTTCATTTTCTGCCTAGACAAATTATTTCCCTCCCTACATTCCTATATTTCTCTTCTATCTCTCTCTTGCACTTGCACTCCAGTGTTGTCAACTCAACTCCAACCTTGCATTATTCAACATTCAAGAGCCATGATACTGGGGGAAGTTTGGCAACGCCCCTACTCGGTAAGTTACCATGGCTGCCGTTTGACGTATTGGGAAGGGAGTGCGGTGAAATGATGTGAGTATAGACGCGTACTTTTCTAAGAACAATGTCAGCGCTGTAGGTGCACAGATAATTTGGTCCGAGTACACTAATCTAACTACAATCTCTTCTTCTTCTTCGTCTTCTTCACTAGGTACTACAACTTTGTAGAAGTTTTGACCTTCTCATCTATTTCTGTCATTCGTTTCGACTTTGTATTAGCATACGCCAGTTCCTTACTTCTAGCTTTCTTATATCTTCAATTACGTCATCTCTCCGCCTGTTCATGGGTCTATCTCTCGTTCTTGTGATAGTAAGTTTCCGGTTATAAATTTTTCTGATTAGTCTATCGTCATTCATGCTGTTTACATGTCCACACCAAGCTAGTGTTTATACCTTTATATAATCTAACTATACCATCTATTGTAGTAAAAAACGAACTGAAGGAAGATGCCTGTGTTTTCTGTTTACAGGCGCTTTGCTTTGTGGTTAGATAGGCCTATTTTGCGCGCATAAGTATTTAGCATACGAAGCGGTGTTGTCACGTTTTATTCACTGGAATAAATTTTTACCAACTAAAGATACTGCAAAAGACAAAAGTTGTAAGGCTGTTAAGATAAGTATATCCACGTGGAGTAGATGTCATTTAAAAATCCGAAGACGTTATTGGCAGAGAACTGTTTTCAGTTTTTAGTGACTGGAGCGGCGTCTTATTGTATATCTGGCTTAACTTGGCAATGAGAGAGATGGAGATATAAGAGTAGATCCCTGACAGCTTTCACCCTGGTACAATAGAAAGAACCCACCCTGTTGTCAGTTTTCGTCTTCCCCTTACCCTTACCCATATGGCGAAGAAACTCCGACAACACTGGTGCGAGTGAGAGAGGTGAGCACAGCTGTCTCTTTCTATAAATTTCTCGCGAAGTTAAGCCAAACGAATTATAGAAGCCTGTAACAGCAACTCCCCGGCTCTACCTGGCAGTAACAGTGTTTTTTTTATAAACCAGGGGAAAACGGTTGCCTTTGATTCCTCTAGTAAACTAAATGACTGAGCCGACTTTACCAATATGATGCACTGCACTTTGCTTCAAAAGCAGGTAGACCAGAATTAAGGTTATTAGAAGGAAGTCTAGAAGTGCATATGGTACTTGTGAAAAAATATATTATTAACAGAGTAAATTGTGCAAGGAAGGCAATTAGATCCCTAGATCCCTGAATGGTCTTGTATGGAATAGAAATTTGACCAGAAAAACAAAAAAAGAGATTATACAAACAATAATAGAAAGTATACTTACATATGGATCAGAAAGCTGGACAATAAATGAAAAGATGCAGAAAAGAATCTTGGCGACAGAAATGGATGAATTACGGAGAAATATGAGAATATCCAGGCTACAACATATTCGAAATACATATATCAGATAAGAAATGGATGCACAAAAAACTGTTATCGAAAGGATAACAAAGAGAGCTTTACAGTGGTATGGACATGTACAACGGATGTCGGAAGACCAGTGGCCTAAACATGCGTTAGATTGGATGGTACCAGGCAGAAGGAAGAGGGGGAGAAGTAGAAGAATATGGTATGAGGGAATATATGATGCTATGATGAAGAGGGGTATGGAAGAGGGACATTGGGAAGATAGGAATATCTGGAAAGCAGGGATCAAGGGCGAACTGCTGTAAAATGGAAAGCCTGTATTGTATTAAGTGAAGTAAGAAAACAAGTCTGCTTAGATATTTGTAGTACGCAATCAGTTTTATTCGTCATCGTGGGTTTGGGAACGACCTTACAACAAACCTGGGGCACGTGCGTGAGAGAGGTATGTGATTGACAGCTTGTATTTGGCTGCTGAACAATAACGTTTTGTTATCTGATCCAAGGGACTTACGACTGAATATTGACCGCATCTCTGTATCATATCTAGTAGTGAGATATACTTTTGCACATCGAAAGCAAGATACAGCCCAGCGATATCCCACTAAAAGAGATTGCCGACGATAATGTTAAACTGTGATGCCGAGACTCCAGAGACCTCTGACGATTGGCAGGAGGAACTAACAAATTATAGGTTGCTGTATTACAGACATATATCAACAGTATCATCTGTTGGATTAAAGAAAATTATCTCCGTAGCTCAGTCGTTATTTTCGCCGTTTACTATACCACAAGTAAAATAAGATTTAAGATTTAAGATTTATTTAGCCTGGTGGAGTTAAGGCCATGTGGCCTTCTCTTCCACTCACCAGGACAAACATATATTACATAAGAATATAACAATCTTAATTAACTCTAATATTAAACACTAAGTAAAAATTTGATCAAAAGATAGTATCTAATATACATATTACGATCTATAATACAACCAGTTAATATTAGTTAAAATTAAGACTAAAACTAATAATAAAATGTATACAGCAAGACATATTAAATTGTCCCTGTCTAGTGTATATAAAAAACAGGAAAATAATGAGATATAGAAACTAATTTTACGATTATACAATATTTAAAACAAAACAAATAAAAATATTTGTTATTCTTAATATTATTTACATAAATAATTAAATATATTAATATTGCTAAAAGAATACTATCAGTGAGGTGTATAAGTTAGTTTGTTATTAAATAATTCTTTAGTTTGTTTTTGAAGGATGTTATAGTTTGACAGTCTCTGACATAGGGTGGAAGGGAATTCCATGTTTTGGTAAGTGACACCGTAAAAGATAATGAATAATATACAGTGTGATGAGGCGGGATATAAAGGACAATGTGCTGATGGGATCGAGTGTCAAGATTATGTGTGTCGGATAGTCTGATGAAGCGGCGTGATAAATAATTAGGCGATGATGTGTGAAGTATTTTATAGAGAAGGGATAGGGAATGGACAGTTCTACGATCTCTTAGACGAAACCACGATAATTGTAATAAAAATAACATCTCACACCATATTTTGTCTTGTTTTTAGACTGATTTTGGAAAAATTAATACACCATCGCCAGTTTTTACTCTACCGTTGTTCTTTTGTGGTGATTCAATGTTTCCTTCAATGGCAGAACAACGGTCCAGCAAAAATTGACGATGGAATACTAATTTCTCCCAAATCGTTCTAAAAAAAAATATGAGGTGATATGTTGTACCTCATGGCGTTACTTCCTATAAATTTTGAAGTTTCCAATTTTCAGGATCCATTAACTTATAATTTTAACCAATGTTACGAATATATTCCTTAGATCAGAAACAGTTGATGAGTCTTAAACGAACAAAAATGGTTGCTTGCATGTTGCTTGATCCTACATATATTGAAATATGCATTCAACATAATAAAATAAAATATACAATTTGTTATAGTATTAAATACAAAGGAGTGCAAATAAATGATCCGTAAGTAATATTACGAGTATGAATTGAAACAAACATTTATGAAATGATAATTATTTTATTAAAATTGAGAGGAAATCGATTTATATCAAATAATCAGAAATATTTAACTTAGCAAATTTGTTGGCTACCCTTAAAGCAGAAGAAATTACCTGCGACTGCAGCGTTCCTAGCGATTGGCAGGAGGAACTAGGTTGACATCAGGTACTTCCATATGCGTCGACACCCCCTAATACAGCCAGTGAGATTTATAAATATTAATCCGATTGAGGGTCTTTCCACTTTTCAGCGGTTGCCCTTTTACCAGCCGGCTGCTGGCCCTTCACATCCACATGTGTCAATCACAGAGGTAGATGATCAACAGCCAGTGTAGGGGTGACATGTGGTTAGCATGTCGAGTCCCCCAGCCATTATAGCTGGTTTCTCAACCTGGAGCCGCTACTTATTGTAGCTACCCAATTGCCTCACGATGCTGGGTGGGCACCGGTCCCATACTGGCCGAAATACCATGAGAAAATTTCTTCCCCCATGGAGACTCGAACCAGCGCAAGTCCCGTAGCTCTGCGCCAAGGCTTCCTACCTTAACCGCTCGGCTACGGCGCGGGACTTAAATATTAATCACACACTTAAATCTCACCCACTATAGTCTACAAAGGACGGGAGAGGATCAACATGATTCGGAACTACGGCCTATGACATCAAGTCTACGTCACAGGTACTTCAATTTCTTTCTACAATAGACCTACTTCAGTCGTGTACGTGGTGGCTTTTTTTTTAAACTATCAAACACGAGTGAAGAGAGGAAATACCGCATAGTAAAGCTAGGCAGATTATATACAATGTTATTAATTTTTTTGAAGTAAAAGTGTTAAATTAATTTCGTGTATCCTGCTTCTCTTTTCATGTATTGCAGACTGTACGTTCCAAACCTGGCCTTATATTTTCCAGCTCTCTACACTAGCGAAATCCTTCTATCATATTCTAGACTTTGAACAGCTTAGTTACCGTAATGTTTTAATGTACAATCACGACGAAACAGGCTGTCGTGAACAAAAGAGCCCTACACCGAATTGACGTCATTACTCCGTGTGATAATACGACTGCTCTATTTATTTACTAAAACCCCTCTGCCTGGTTTTAACCTTAGTTTTCTTGAATAATAGCTTAGATGCCAGTTTCTTCTGAGTCAATACTAATAATAAAATAATAAGTAATACCCATTACAATGGCAATCAAATTTAACCACAGAGTTTAAAGTTGGCAATACGATTCTAAATACCATACTGTTTGCAGACGATCAGACAATCCTTAGCTCTTCAGAAGACAATTTACAAATAGCAGCATATAAATTAAATTAAATAGCAAATAAATTCAATATGACAATCTCTGAAAGTAAATCGAAAGTAATGGCATTCAACGGGAAAGACCATATGAGGTGTAAAATCAGTATTAATAACAGTATAATACAACAGGTGAACAATTTTAATTATTTAGGATGCAACGTATCATACTGCCAGAAGGAAGATATTAATATTAAATTAAATAGATTTTACAGAATGTGTGGCACTATAAGACGGACACTGAAAAATAAAACTTTGAGGAGCACACAACTAAAATTTTACAAAATCATGGCAGTGCCTGTCTTAACATATGCAAGTGAAAATTGGACTCTTACCCGTTCAGACAGAAGGAAAATAGAAACTGCAGAAATGAAGTTCCTACGTTCAGTAGCGGGTGTGACAATTTTGGACAAGAAAAGAAGTGAGGATATTAGGAAGAACTTAAACATTTTTAATTTAACAAATAGAATTGACAACATGAGAAACAACTGGTATGAACATGTCAAGAGAATGCCTACAGATAGAATCCCTCAGCTGTTACTAAAGTACAAACCAATAGGACATAGAAATGTTGGACGCCCATTTACTAGATGGGAGGATTCATTAAATCCCACTTGATGTGAAAACAGGTCAAAAGGCCTACTTTCATGAAGCAGAAGAAGAAGAAGTAAAACCCATAATAATAGCCTATAACAACAATAAAAGTAATAAATCATTTTTCGTATAAAAGAACATAATATGAAAGCGTACCTAATAGAAATCTAGATACTTCAAAATACCCTAATTCAATATTATGTAAATTTAAAAGTCTTACATGTTTATAACAAAGGAGAAAAGCTAGATATTTTACAAATTTTAGAAATAAATTAAAGAAGAGCAGGGCATTGAATTCCCAATTGAATTTAAATGAATCACCTCTTTTAAATTTATGAGCTAGGTATTGAATTCCTAATTGGATTTAAATGAATCACCTTTTTTAAATTTATAATAACAAAATTATATATTTTATACATTGCTCTTGTGACCAGCCTCATGGGTTAGTGGTCAGCGCGTCTGACTACTGTTCATGAGGACCCGGCTTCGATTCCCGGTCAAACCATAGGAAGTTTTCCCTTAAAGGGAATTATTCCTGTGGTTGCCCATGGTCTGGAATGTAGATTAAGAACTCTCCTGACGCTTCGTTATCATTTATCAACCATCATGTCATCGGGACAACGTAACTCCGCTATCAAGGCACCCCAACTTCAGAAGTGGGTTAACATTACGCCAATGCCAGGAGAGAACGCCAGAAATGTCGAAATTGGGACATTGAATAAAAAAATACATTGCTCTTGTTTAATTTCTTAAGTGTTGTCTGGTTACACTTGTTTATACAAATAAGAAAATTTATTTGTATTTGTGGCATACATCTAACAGACAGGTGAATGGAGAAGACTACACAACAATGAACTACATGGTCTTTATAGAAAGCCAAATATAATAAGAACAGTTAAGTCTCGTAGACTGCGATGGGCAGGACATGTTGCACGTATTGGAAATGAAAGACTTGCATGGAAGCTTCTTATAGGAAAGCCAGAGGGAAAACGCCCAGTTGGTAGACCAAGAATGAGGTGGGAGAATAACATTAACTATGATTTGAGGGAAGTAGATTATACAGAGACTGATTGGAAAGCATTTAGCTCAGGATAGGGATGTATGGAGAGCTTATGTCCGCGCGGCCATGAACCTACGGGTTCGATAGTGCCAGTGAGTAAGTAAGTTGTGGCATACATCTTAAGACGAACACAAACATTTATGAAAGTCAATAAAACTTTGACTTAATAAATGATAAAAGTAATTATTATTAATGAAGTCCAACGCTGCGGTCTCGAAGTAGCGTGCTGCCTTGTCACGCAGCGGGCCCAAGTTCGATTCTCGGTCGGTGCAAGTTTCCTGGCTTAGGTTTTTTCGGGGCTTTTCCCTCACCTATAAGAAAAATGTCAAAAACTTTAAGGCCTAAAAGATTCCTCAACATCACATACGGTAGCCATCGTATCTAATATTTATATTTATTTTTAATATATATATATATATATATATATATATAGGGCCTACATGTTTGTTTGTTTGTTGGATTGTTTGTTTGTTCGTACTTTATACGCGGCCATGCTGTTGATCCGATTTTGATGGGGTTTTTTGCAAAGTGTTCAGGAGATTCCCGGGATGAACATAGGATATAAGAGAGTCGAGATACTCAATTCTTACACCCAAAAAAAAACGCACTTTTTAGTGAAAAACGTGAAAAAGTTCCTTTTTTTACCCTTAAATGGCTTACGCTGCCTAAACCATAACAAATACACAAAATTAATGTACACAGAATTGAATATCTTAAAAAACTTTACAAAAAAAAAGTCCGCGATAGCATATGTGTCTTTTACAGATAACACACAATAGCCACTTTTGTCTTTCATTGATGCCAAGGAGATCGGGATAAGTAGATTCCCGGGCAAGCATGTGCTGCCATACCATTCATCCGATTGTCATGGATTTTCCCGAAAGATTATAGGTTATAAGAGAGTTTTAATGCTCAAGCCCTTCCCCTTAAAAAATCACCTTCTATAGTGAAAAAAAAAAAGTGAAAAAATGTTGCTTTTTGTAAGTTTAAATGACTTACGCTGCCTAAACCATAACAAATGAACAAAATTGTTGTACACAGAATTGAATATCTCAAAAAAAACTCTACAGAAAAGTCCGCGACAGCATATGTTTATCTTTTAAGGATAACTCACATTAACCATTTTTGTCTTTCATTGATGCCAAGAAGATCGGAATAAGTAGATTCCCGGGCAAGCATAGCAACGCACAGCGGGTATTCTTTTATGGATAAGTAAAAATAACTAATTATTCCTTTCAGCTCATTTATGCCAAGTACATCGGGATGCAGAGATTCCCGGGCAACACCGGGTAATCAGCACGGGGAATTTAAAAATAATTATATAAAATTTATATTTATTCTTCCTTTTACTTATTCAACTAAATTCAAAAACACATCATTAATTTAGGTGTAGCAGCGCACGCCGAGTATTGGCTAGTTCATCATAGTTTCATATTCACCTTAGATTAAGTTTAGGATTAAGGATTCTCCTGGGGCACCACTATCATCAACATGACCCATCATCATATCATCGGGGCAACGTAACTCCGCCTTCCAGGTGTCCCATACTCACAAATGGGTTACAATTACACCAAAGCCAGGAGCGAACTCCAGAAATGTCGAAACTGTGTCGTGGGACATTGAATATAATAATAAAAATAATAATAATAATGACAGACAACAATAATAATAATAATAATAATAATAATAATAATAATAATAATAATTAGATTTGCTTGATGAGGAACAGTTGTCACATATCAAAACAAATAATATTTGTTATAGGTTTTTGAAAGGAATGACATATTATTATTATTTTAAGAAATTATATTGACTATGTAAACAGAATGACAAGATCAAAATAATCAATATTTCCAAAAGTATTGTAAAGCACCGTTCAGGTTATGTAATTAAATGTTAAAATATTTAAATGAGTACCTGATATATCAGTCATTCTCAACTAAATTAAATTCCTGTTTAAAAAGCTTCGTCTAGTAGTTAAAACTATGAAGGCCTTTGTTTTAACTACTTGTAGTTTTTTAAACATAAATTTAATTTAATTGAGGACGACTGATATATCAGGTACTTATTTTAATATTTTAACATTTTAAGATCGAAATAAATTACAGAAAATGATAGGGGGCGTAGCAGATCAAATTATTATAGTGAACCCCACTTACAGCTGGAGCCGCCACTGGCACATGTTAGCGTGCAACAGGAAGGCAGCAGATCGTGCATGCACCCTTACTTTCGTGACAGAAACCCTTTTACATTCTCACTAACATTCTAGTTTGTAAAACATGTCCGGCACGAGTTACAATACCCCAAGTGTTAAACTTCTTTACACTCCATACTCATAATCCCGTATTAAAATTTAATAGGAGTATGCAATTGTATGACATGGCTAACGATTAATTATTAGGCGAAAACAAGGAAATTCTAAAAATCGATATGTGGGTATGAAATGCAGGTGTACGCCTGCCCTCATCGCTTTAGGGACTTATCAATTGTCCTTTCCGGTTTTTATACATATGTATGTGTTCATGACAGTGTGTGAGTGTAATTGGACCAAAGAGAGATGGACAGACAGGTGAATGGAGATTTCGTAACAGTGAACTACATGGTCTTTACAGGAAGCCAGATATAATAAGAACAGTTAAGTCTTCTAGACTGCGATGGGCAGGACATATGGCACTAATGGGGAATGAAAGACGTGCATGGAAGCTTCTTGTAGGAAAACCAGAGCGAAAACGTCCAGTTGATAGACCAAGAATGAGGTGGGAGAATAACATTAACTATGATTTGAGGGAAGTAGATTATACAGGGAATAATTGGAAAACATTAGCTCAGGATAGGGATATATGGAGAGCGTATGTCCGAGCGGCCATGAACCTATGGGTTCGATAGTGCCAGTGAGTTAGTTAAATTACAATTATTTCAAAACTAGGTGGTTTCATCTTCAGTAATATCTTGTCGACCGATGTTATATCGTATATATTTTTTTTCAAATATATATAAAACAAATGTATGTATGTACGTATGCGTCTATTTGTCCTTTATGCGCTGCCATACCGTTCATCCGATTGTGATGCGGCTTTTTGCAAAATGTTCAGGAGTTTACCGGGAAGGTTTTAGGTTATAAGAGAGTTGTTACACTCAACCCCTTCTCCCTTTAAAAAAATCACCCTTTATAGTGAAAAACTTGTTTTTGGAACTTTTTTGCTTATGCTGCCGAAATCTTAACATATACACCGAATGTATGTGCACAGAATTGAATATCTCAAAAAAAATTACTAAAAAGCCCGCAAAAGTACGTCTATCTTATGCGGATAACTCATAATAACTATTTTTATCTTTCAGCTCATTGATGCCAAAAAGATCTGGATGATTAGATTCCCGGGCAAGCGCAGCAGCGCATGGCGGGTATTCTTTTACGGGTAACTCTCTCAATAACCATTTTTGTCTTTCAGCCCATTTATGCCAAAAAGATCGGAATAAATATATTTCTGGACAACGCCGGGTAATCAGCACGGGATATCTAAAAGTAATTACTATACAAATCTATAATTTTTCTTTTTACTTATTCAACTAAACAAAAAAAAAGCACATTTAATTGATTTAAGCGCAGCAGCGCACGCCGGATATTAGCTAGTGTATAAATGTGAGTTTAATTTAAATCTTAAATTAAACCTCATAGTGACTTTTCCCATAAGAGTTCAATGTAATCGTGATATTTACTAATTTTTGCGCGATAGTGTGTTTTGTCGTACTTACAGCAATGGCGACCATGATTGAAAGTTCAACTTCCTACATTTCGGGGTTACCAACCTAAATAACTACAGGCCTACTGTAATAAAATAACTACCAGTATACTGTAATATTACATATTACAAAACGCGTGTGGGAAGTAAAACCACTGCCCTCTATATATACTACATACAATGTAGGTATATACAAAAAAAAAAATTCAAAAGGCAGTGTTAATAACTTCTTGTAAGCCCATGTTTTCCCTTAACAGAGATTTAGGCGCTCTCCCCCGACAGGGAAGAATTTGAACCATACTAATTTAGTTACTTTTTTTCGTATAGATGTCATTTGAGTGGTCCGTGGTTAGCGTTCCGCCTCATACTGACATCTAGGAAACGAAGGTAGTACTAGGACAGGAAAATTCGGTAAATTTTGCTTAGAGATCTTTCATTCAGGCTTAAGGATCTTTTACGAGCCTGAAAATCTTCAGACTCGGGACCCACGGCTTAAAGCCCCTCCCGGAGGACTTGCTCCTTGGATTTTTCCATCCTAAAAAATCCATCGACCCCGGCCGGGTTTGAACCCGCGACCCTTGGGACCAGAGACAAGGAGCATAACCACTAGTCCACCGTGGCCGATAGTGTTAATATACATTATACGAAACAAATCACTGCATTTTAAATGAACTGAACTTTATTTAAAACAATAATTACGTAATGCTTCCATTTTATAACTAATTGGTGTCACAGCCACCTGTAGTTTCAACTAATAAACATTGTCCACACTGTTAACGTTAAACAATTGTTTACAATGAACGCAAATATTTCCAACAAAGATGTTATTATTTTACTATTATTTATTATTTTAAAAACACCATCGCGCAAAAAAAAAAAATGTACAACGCATGTTTGTGAAGTGTTTTACAGAATCTCGGAAATAAAAAAACCTCGCTATCGCTCGGTTTTTAAACATTTTCCTCGGTTCTGTAAAAACCACTTCCCAGCATCGCACTGTAATATACTATTATTATATGTAATGTCAGGTCGTGGGAAACCAGTGTTATAAAGGGGTTTTCTTAAATAATTTAAGGTATGTGAGCTCAGGGAGGGATGAAAAAACCGAGAGAGAAAAAAAAGATTACTTTAGTGGTTAGAGGGACAGGGTTTTTTTTAATGTAGTGTTGCCATTTGTGTTTCGTGGATTGATTAACAACACACACACACACAATCTATAAATAACAATGGGTATGGAATTATATGAGATGGTTGACGAAGTAGTTATGTATTATTGGGTGAAAGCTAGGAAATGCTAAAAGCCAACACACATGCTATTAAACGCCACTAAGAAACTGCGGCTGCAAGATAATATCAATAAGACAAAATATATTGTTACACGTAGGAAGCAATTATTATAAAATCAGAATGGACATTTAACAACAAACGAAGAAAATTATGTGTACAGACATAAACACTCGATACAATCCCTATCCTGAGCTAATGATTTCAAATGATTTCCTCTATAATTTACCTCCCTCAAATCATGGTGTGTTATTTTCCCATATCGTTATTGCCCTGCTTACCACTCGCTTTCTCTTCGGTTTTCTATAGTAAGTTTCTATGTCCCTCTTTAATTCCCCTTTTTTATTCTTTTGAACTCTAACCAAGATTTTACATGTCCCTCTTTAATTCCCATTTTTTGTTCTTTTGAACTCCAGCCAAGATTCTCCACGTCCCTCTTTAATTCCCTTTTTTGTTCTTTTGAACACTGTAACGAAGATTTTCCATGTAACTCTTTAATTCACCTTCTTTGTTCTTTTGAACTCTAACCAAGATTTTCCATGTAACTCTTTAATTCCCCTTTTTTCGTTCTTTTGAACTCTAACCAAGATTTTCCATATCCCTCTTTAATTCCCCTTTTTTGCTCTTTTGAACTCTAACCAAGATTTTACATGTCCCTCTTTAATTCCCATTTTTTGTTCTTTTGAACTCTAGCCAAGATTCCCCACGTCCCTCTTTAATTCCCTTTTTTGTTCTTTTGAACACTGTAACGAAGATTTTCCATGTAACTCTTTAATTCACCTTCTTTGTTCTTTTGAACTCTAACCAAGATTTTCCATATCCCTCTTTAATTCCCCTTTTTTGCTCTTTTGAACTCTAACCAAGATTTTCCATATCCCACTTTAATTCCAATTTTTTGTTCTTTTGAACTCTAGCCAAGATTCCCCACGTCCCTCTTTAATTCCCTTTTTTGTTCTTTTGAACACTGTAACGAAGATTTTCCATGTAACTCTTTAATTCACCTTCTTTGTTCTTTTGAACTCTAACCAAGATTTTCCATATCCCTCTTTAATTCCCCTTTTTTGCTCTTTTGAACTCTAAAACCAAGATTTTCCATATCCCACTTTAATTCCAATTTTTTGTTCTTTTGAAATCTAACCAAGATTTTCCATATCCCTCTTTAATTCCCCTTTTTTTGTTCTCTTGAACACTAACCAAGATTTTCCATGTCCCTCTTTAATTCCCATTTTTTTGTTCTCTTGAACACTAATCAAGATTTTCCAGTCCCTCCTTAATTCCCCTTTTTTGTTCTTTTGAACTCTAACCAAGATTTATCATGTCCCTCTTTAATTCCCCTTTTTTTGTTCTCTTGAACACTAACCAAGATTTTCCAGTCCCTCCTTAATTCCTCTGTTTTGTTCTTTTGAAGTCTAACCAAGATTTTCCATGCCCTTCTTTAATTCCCCTTTTTTTGTTCTTTTGAACTCTAACCAAGATTTATCATGTCCCTCTTTAATTCCCCTTTTTCTGTTCTCTTGAACACTAACCAAGATTTTCCAGTCCCTCCTTAATTCCTCTTTTTAAGTCTAACCAAGATTTTCCATGTCCCTCTTTAATTCCCCTTTTTTTGTTCTTTTGAACTCTAACCAAGATTTATCATGTCCCTCTTTAATTCCCCTTTTTTTGTTCTCTTGAACACTAACCAAAATTTTCCAGTCCCTCCTTAATTCCTCTTTTTAAGTCTAACCAAGATTTTCCATGTCCCTCTTTAATTTACACTTTTTTTTGTTGTTTTGAACTCTAACCAAAATTTTCCATGTCCCTGTTTATTATTCCCATTTTTTTGTTCTTTTGAACTCTAACCAAGATTTTGGCCCGATTTAATCAATCTTAGTTAAAGTATAACTGTTGGTAAAATAACTGAACATGCACTTAATATAATTTTGCATTAAATCTTTAGAACTCTCAGCTTCTATCCTCTTCCATGCAGTTAAATCTTATAACTATTTGTTAGCTGAAATTAGAATGGCTCGTGCATTAGATGCATTCAATGCCCATGCAGAAATTAATCAACGTATAATGAAAAAAAATAAAATAAGTTTATGAAAATATGAAAAGAAATGCGAAGAAAGAACATTTAAACTTTATGCGAAGCTTCACCTCCAGCTTTCAACACTACTCAATTAGTTTCCTTATTTTCAATAACTGTTTTATGTTTAGAAATAATTACAATTACAAAATGAAAAAAAAAAAGTATTTAAATTATCATACACAACTAATATACTTCATTATAATCTCACAAAATATATTTTTAATTACAGAAGTAAGAAATAATTGCTTTAGATAAATTACATTTACAAAATTGTGCCAACTCACAAAACAATGAAAAAAAAAATCCAGAATCACATAAAACTGTTCATAAACTCAGAACAAACATGTTCCTGGTTAGTGGTCAAAATTCTACTATTTTTGATTTTGCATTCAGTCTACTGTTTTTGAAATGTGATACAAAATTTTGACTAAATGCAATATTTTTAACTACACGTTATAATTTAACCGAGTAACTTTAGGTTAAACGTATTAAACGTATATAACAGAGCTTGAATAAACTGGGCCCTAAAGTTAAATATACGAGACTTAACAATTTTTATTACATCGGGTTTCTCATGATGATCATGTAGCTCACTATTATGAAGTTTTCTACATTCACCTGTACGTTCGTCTCTCTTCGTACAAATATTTCTTACCATTTTACTATAAAATACTAGTAATTTTTTTCCAGAGTTAAATCTATGTTTAATTTCTTTCCAAACGTCATTCTTGTTTGTAATTACTAATTATTTCTTCCCAGGTATTTAAATCTGCCACATCTTCAAAATTTCCTTCATTTCTTGTTAAAATCCAGTCTCAGTTTAATAATGCATTCTTACGTATGACCACGCATTTATTTTTATTTACATTAGCTTCCAGTCCCTGTTGCTTAATGATATTTAAAAGAATGTACGTGTTGGCCCTTAGTAGGCTATCGCATAACAATACATCATCAGCAAATACCAACAGCTGATCATTAATATTGAGTTGAATGACCTCTTTATCTTCTAAAGATTTGATGGCATCCTCTAGTACAGAATTGAATAGCAAAGCAAATAATGCTTCTCTTTGCTTTAACCTAATGGGAATTTCTAAAAACCTGAAAACTAGCAGCATACCCGCACCCTATTTTATGCCATTTAGACACATTCCAATAAATCTATTTTTTTAAGAATTCCGAATTAAAGCAAGATACTTTATTTAATAAATACAACCATCAAATATTTATATGATTTTCAAAGCTATTAATTTTATTTAACAATCGTAACAGTTGTTTCAATACACTGCATCTTCATCAGACGAATGTACAACTTGTCCCTGTCAACTGAATTGTATGCCTTTTTGAAGTAGTTGGACGAAACTTAGAATATGCAAATTATTTATCATAAGTAATGCCACGAGTGATTTCCAAATTATCGATAAATTCACGACTCACGAAGTGAGGAGTGAATTTATCTAGAGAATTTGGAAATCAAGAGTGGCATTTGTTAGGACTATTTAACGAATAAAATTAAGCTGTTTACTCACAAATCATTATTTAACTATAGTTATTTTAAAATATTTATATATTTAATGTAAACGGCGATGTTTGAAAACAAATGAGAAGCGATAGGTACGCTTCATCTGCTTCTTGTGTTTATCACTGCAACCAGATCATACTATTTATTGCCAAAGGAACGCAATATTGAAAGAATGCTCTCTAGTGGAGAAAAAATGAAACATCAAACTGTATATTAATTCATTTCTGATGTCGTATGATGTAAATATGACAAATATATTTTTCTAGATTGTTACCTGGGAAAAAATACATTTAAGAAAGTGCAAACAGTGGTTTCTTTTTTTGGTGGTATAATCAATTGCTACAAATGTTTTTATATTAACTCCCGCATGCGGCATGTGTTGACATTCATGCACTATATACATAATCTGGTAGCCGTATTTTACACAGGCTCAGTCACTGCAAAATAATGGTCAGACCTGTTCAGAATATTAAAAAGGAGGAGCCTTCTTTAATATGATAATTATAACACTGATAAATATTTCGTGAAACACGACTCTGATTGGTTGTAAAACAGAAATCATTGAAACGTGATTGGCCATTGAGTCCCATTTGGGGCATGAGTTAAATAATCATAAGTAATGCCACGAGTGATTTCCAATTTATCTAGAGGATTTGGATTTTTTTTTTTGCAAATGTCCCAGGTTGTCTTTCACATTCCTGGTGTTCCCTCCTGGCATGGCGTACTTGTAACCCACTTTTGAGGTTGGGGCGCCTGGAAGGCGGGATTACGTTGCCCCAATGATATGACGGGTGATGATGATAGTGGTGCGCCAGAAGAATCTCTAATCCTAAGCTTAATCTAAGATGAATATGAACGATGATGATTGCGATGGCCATATGATTTCGGGGACCGTTTGGGCCTTAAAAGTTTTCCTGACATTTGTCTTACAGGTGAGGAAAAACCCCGATAAAAACCTCACCCAGAAAAACTGTCCCGACCGGGGATCGAACCCGGGCCCGCTGCGTGACAAGGCAGCACGCTACCTCGAGAACACAGCGGTGGACTAGAGGATTTGGAAATCAAGATTGATATTTGTTAGGACTATTTAACGAATAAAATTAAGCTGTTTACTCAAAAGTCATTATTTAAATATAGTTACCGGTATTTTAAAATATTTATATATTTAATGAAACGGCGATGATTGAAAACAAATCAGAAATGTAAGGTTATGTATATTCACTCCAATGATCTTATATATTCACTCCAACTTGATCATAATATTTATTGCCTAATAGGATCGCAATATTATAAGATTGCAACCTAGTGGAGAAATAATGAAACACATCGAAATGTAGGCTATGTTATAATGAACATTATAGGTTATTAATTTATTTTTTAAGTAAATAACTCAGTAAAATTAAGGAATCTGTTCATTATTTCCTATATTCAATGTATTTGTTGGAGAAAACAATGTTCTGAGCTGTTCATAACATTAAAAAAGGAGAAGCTTTCTTTATCACAAAAGCAGGAGCTGATAAAGATAAATCGATAAAGAGTGAGGTGAAACACGATTGTCATTGGTTGAAAATAAAATTCATTCAAACGTGATTGGTCAGTGACTACCATTTTGGGCATGAGTTAAATAGTCATAATAAATATCATCATCATCATCATCATCATACTATCGTCATAGATGTCATAGTCCTAAAAAGAGACTTCCAGTCTACAAAAGTGTTTGTAACCATCTCATCATCGTGCTATCAGTCCTGAAAAGTCTTCCGGTCTACAAAAAAAAAAAATCATCTCTTCCTAGGCAGTCCCAACAAAATTGTACAATAGTCTTAGGGACATAATGACTTATGGTGCGGAGAGATGGACTTTGGTAGAGGGACAAAAAACTAAGATCTTGGCAGTGGAGATGGATGGAATAAGACGCAATGCTAGGGTGTCCAGGTTGGAAAGAAGAAGAAATGAAGAAGTGAGGCAGATGATGGATATGGAGGAGACAGTGGCGGAAAGGATCGAAAGACGAGCTATTCAGTGGTATGGCCATGTCAGGAGAATGGAGGATGATAGGTGGCCCAAAACTCTTTTGGAATGGTCACCTTCTAGTAGAAGGAAACGGGGCAGGCCAAGAACAACTTGGAGAGGAGAGATCCATAGATTGATGAACGACCGAGGTCTGGAGGATGATGAATGGCGTGATCGGCAAGAATGGCGAATGGGAATATAGGGTAACCGCTGAAAAGTGGAGAGGCCCTCAAAAGTATAAAAAAAGTAAGTCTTAGGAATCCTGGATCTGGACATATATTGACACTAGTTCTGTTGATACTGATGGACATATCTTAACCGTACTCAATTTCTCAAGGGTGTCATCATTTCTTCTGTGATTCCACTTGATACAGTCTGCTGATCACCTAGTTGTAATTCTACTTTCATCTCTTTTTGACAGGGTCCAAACCTCGCTTCATAGCAGAGAACTGGTCCTGGCAATATCTTATACAGGTGATATTAGTTTTAGACCAAAGTAGGATTCATTACATTATTTATAATGCCTACATATTTATTGTCCCGCGCCATAGCCGAGTGCTTAAGGAAAGATGCTTTGGCGCAGAGCTACGGGATTTGATCTAATTCGGGTCTCCAAGGGTGAAGAAATTTTCTCAAGAAATTTCGGTCAGTATGGGATCGGTGCCCACCCAGAATCGTGAGGCATTTGGGTAGCTACAATATGTAGCGGCTCCAGGTTGAGAAAACAAGGTACAACAACCGGGAGACTCAACATGCTGACCACATGTCACCCCACACTGGCTGGATGAACGTCTACATCTGTGATTAACACATATGGATGCGAGGTCAGGGTCCGGCTGGTAAGCCAATGGTCGCGCCATGGAGTAAGTAAGAAAGTACGTATTTATTAAATTTTGCAATATTTTCGAAGGCGTCCAGTTCTTCAAAAATTATAAAATAAAATAAGTTAAAATATACCTTCTTAGGTAAGATCCGTCGTCCTCAACTTATATGTATTCTTTATGTCTGTAGGCCATTCAGAACATCCGTTCCATCTTCAGCAGATCCTTCTTCGCTACAATATCTAGTATGGTGGTTGATGCTGCTGGTCCTAATGTGGTGTTGTCGTGATCATAATAGATATTGTGGTGAAGAGGGACCTGCTGAAGATGGAACGGATGTTCTGAAAGGCCTTACAGGCATAAAAAATACATATAAGTTGAGGACGACGGATCTTACCTAAGAAGGTATATTTTAACTTATTTTATTTTATGATTCTCCACCTCAACGGTTTTAACAATTAATTTTATTGGTATTGATTCTTCAAAAATGACAATCTAAAGCCAAGATACAAAAGGCGTATAAGCTACCGTAAATTCCATAAACCAGCAAAATTGGGCTGATGAATTCGGTTCCATTTTACACGACTATAAAGTTTTGAAATTATACAACACATTGCATAATGCACAAAGATGAACTGAAGCCAACATTTAAAAAAGTTGCACATGTTAAGTTTGAGGATATTGCCAAATCACCCACGTCATATTCTCAAGCTATTTTCTCTAGTTACACCTTATATATATATATATATATATATATATATATATATATATATACACGTACATATATTACACTACACTTTTTCCTTTCATATTATGTCTAATTTCACTATTTTTACAATCCACGTTGCCATACCATCATTCCGGCAATTAAGCATTGACTGTCTATAGGATATATATAATGTTTAACTATATTATTTATTAATATAAAAACTATCTCATATCCACCGCTGTGGTCTCGGGGTAGCGTGCTGCCTTGTCACACACGCTACCCCGGGGTTCGATCCACGGTCGGGATAGTTTTTCTGGGTGAGGTTTTCATCGGGCTTTTTCTCACCTGTAAGATAAATGTCAGGAAAACTTTAAGGCCCAAACGGTCCCCGAAAACATATGGCCATCGCAATCATCATCATTCATATTCATCTTAGGTTAAGCTTAGGATTTGGGACTCTCCTGACGCACCATTATCATTATCATCACCCATCATATCATCGGGGCAACGTAACCCCGCCTTCCAGGCGCCCCAACCTCAGAAGTGGGTTACAAGTGCGCCATGCCAGGAGAGAAGCCAGAAATGTCGAAAGACAAACCTGGGGCATTTGAAAAAAAAATAAATAAATAAAATAGACGATCTCATCTAACAGTCAGTCTGCTCACCTACCTATCTATCTATCTATCTATCCAACCGTCTATCTCTTTGTCAATCCATTCATCATTACATAGACCTATATAAGGGCAAATCTGCAATATCAAGATTAAATAGTATTTTATGGGATCAAAATACGAGTTATAAAATAAAAACAAACGTTTTTAAAATAATAAGAAGTACAAAACGTTAAACTGAAAATATATAAAACTATTATTCTACCAGTTATAATATATTGATGCAAAACATGGACTCTTACTTTAAGGGAGGAAAGGAGATTACGAGTATTTGAGAACAAAGTTCTTAGGAACATCTTTGGACCAAAGAGAAATGAACAGACAGGTGAATGGAGAAGACTAAATAACAGTGAACTACGTGGTCTTTATAGGAAGCCAGATATAATGAGAATAGTTAAGTCTCGTAGACTGAAATGGGCAGGACATGTGGCACGAATGGGGAAGGAAAGATGTGCATGGAAGTTTCTTGTAGGAAAACCAGAGGGAAAACGCCCAGTTGGTAGACCAAGAATTAGGTAGGAGAATAACATTAACTATGATTTGAGGAAAGTAAATTATACAGGGGATTGGAAAAACGTTGGCTCAGGATAGGGATGTATGGAGAGCTTATGTCCGTGCGGCCATTAACCTACGGTTTCGATAGTGCCAGTGAGTTAGTAAGTTACAATGACATACGGTGGGGAAATATGGGAACTAAAATCTAGATCAATAAGTGAATTAAATTCTGTAGAAATGGATTTTTGGAGGCGTTCAGCTGTAATTTCTAGAAGAGATGAAATGAGAAACAGTGTAATTAAACAAAAGACGAATTTTCAAACTTCAATACTGGGTTTCATAAATAACAAACAATTAAAATGGCATGGTCGTGTAAAAAGAATGACAGAAGACAGACTCCCAAGAAAAATACTAGAATGGGTACCATTTGGTAGAAGAAGAAGAAGACCAAAAATAGCGTGGAATGAGAGTGTTTCGAGCAGCATGAGGGGAAAAAGGATTGGACTATGGATATTTTAATGACAGAGAGATGTGGAGGAGAAGAACAGATTAATTGGGCTCAGGAAGATGTTGTGAAACATAGTGTATCCTATTAAATAAATAAATAAAGAAATATTAGTATCATTATTATTATTATTATTATTATTATTATTATTATTATTATTATTATGCGCATGTTTATGTACTACTTGCGTAAACATAAGTAGTAGTAGCAGCGCAAGAGTTGATATGAGTGACGTCACGTGTGATAATGCCAGTACGTAACTATCTCCCAGCGGAGAACGTTGACCCGGTCCAGTTCACAGCCTCATGTCATGTTTATTCCGCCTTCTCTGTGGCTTATGGAACCCCTATCCTCAGCCAGTTCATATTTCCGATATCAAGCTCCAAAACATACATCTGAATTTTTATTCAAGTAAAATTTTCTCGCATTCTTATTCTTCTCAGACTGGTTTCGGGACCTTATTTGGTTCCATCCTCAGTAATTTCATAACTGTTGAATCGTCTTGAAGAGCTGTTTCCTGCTCCCTCTGCTGGTAGACTAAAGAACCTAGAAATCAAATAATTTTCCCCGGGGATTTCTTTTTTATTTTCCCTTTGATTTCCAGTTCTTCAGACCATCTTTACAAAATTTCTACTTTATGGTATATATACTTCAATTACAATTTGAAAAAAAAATGTATTTACAAAATGTATTTCATCAATTTCGAAAAATTAATTGTCTGTATCACTTTGTCCTTAAGGCAGTCCTCTAATGAGGAAAGTTGTATATAATAAAAAAAAACAGAGGGAGCAGGAGACTTCTTCAGCATGACATAACAACGGTCGTGAAAATACCGAGGATGGAACCGCATAAGATCCCGAAACCGGTCCAAGAAGAAGAAGAATTTGAGATGAAGTGATAAAATTTTACTAGAATAAATAATATCTCTTAATGTTAATTCATAAAAAAAAGTCGAAAACATCTGATTATTATAATTCCACCTTAACCTAGGCTTTCCTAATAGTATTTTTCCCACATCTAACTAATTCTGTCTTATGGAACCCGTAATTTCTGTCGTAGCCGTGCATTTAAAGTATCACGAATTGGCGCAGATCTATGGGACAATTAATCCAAAAGAAATATAATCACATCCAAATAATTGAGGGATATAGTGAGAGAGGGAGCTATGCCACTTTGAGAAGAAATGGAAATAAATTGGGTTTTATAAAGAAATATAATACAAAATTACTTGTACAATAATGGGATAACTTTTTTTCTTCTTTAACTTATTGATATGTAAACTATGCAAAAGGAAAAATATAAATGTTAATATAAATAACACTGATTATTTCCATTTCTTCTCAAAGTGGCATAGCTCCCTCTCTCACTAGATCCTTCAATTATATAACTTAGGTTACTTTGACGTTGAAGTCCCCGTGAAGGAAGGCATTTCCTCATGTAATTTCGGCCAGTATGAGACCTTGTCCACCCAAAGTCTTGAGGAGTTTCGATAGCAACATTAACTATGGCTCCAGATAGAGAAAATCAGCAATAACGACTGGGAGACTAGACATTCGTATTTTGTTTTGGAGCAGAAACTAGGGCTAATACAACAAAAACTAAACAAATAATAAGCACATGCGAAATGAAAATCTTAAGAACTATTCAGGGGAAAACATTATTTGATAAAATACACAACACAGAAATTAGGGACAAATGTCATATTCAAGACATAACCAAATTTATTATAGATAGATGAAAATATTGGAAGGATCATATAGAAAGAATGGAAGAAAACCGGCTTGCAAAAAGAGCTAAAGAAGATAGACCAATGGACGGGAGAAGAACAAGAGGAAGACCAGCCAAGAGATGGATAGACAGTGAATGCACATCCATTACGTCTTCCTCCGAGGAGTGCTTTTGGAAATAAACAGGATGAAAATCCTACAAATTAAATTAAGTTTAAGAAGAAGAAGAAGAAGAAGACTAGACATGCTGACTACATGTCGTCCCTATACTAGGTGCATGGTCATTTACCTCTGTTATTAACACATGTGGATATTAGGCCATCACCGACTAGTAGGCCAAGTGCCTTTAAGCCTGTCGCCCCTTGGAAGTTCAATCCCTTTCATCAACTAACTGAATCCAGTTCACATCTCCGATATCTAGTTCCATAACATCCATCTGATAGTGAATATTATCCTCACATCTACACCTAGGCTTTCCTAACGGTCTTTTCCTTAAGGGTTTCCCAATAAACATTTCTATTGTCATCCATTCGTTCTATATGATCCGCCTATCTGTAGCTCACTGTTACGTATATATAGTTCTCTTTATTCCTCAGTCTACTTGTTTCAAGAGAAATTCCAAAGAACTTTATTTTCAAATAGGCATACTCATAATTTTTCCTCTCTTAAAGTACCGTATATTTCGAATGTAAGGCCTACCTTCAACCTAATTATTGAGTCTTCAAAATCGGAATGCGTCTTACATTCGAAGGTAAATAATAAAACTTTAAGATGATGTTGAGTGATTCCGGGTTCTGTGGCCGTGGTCCATAGTTGGTGTTGATACCAGACGTTTCGCCCTCAACTGCGGAGGGCATCTTCAGTGGCGAGTGCTTCTAGGCGTGTTTCCTGGTCGGAAGCTCTACACTCTACACTCTAAGTAGAGCTTCCGACCAGGAAACACGCCTAGAAGCACTCGCCACTGAAGATGCCCTCCGCAGTTGAGGGCGAAACGTCTGGTATCAACACCAACTATGGACCACGGCCACAGAACCCGGAATCACTCAACATCATGATTACCGGCCGTGAAAGCCTGCATTCAACCAATAAAACTTTAAGGTTATGGAAAGCAAATATGTCACAGATCCCACAAACTGATAGTATAGTGTAAACGGATATTTCTATTAAACTACCGCAGGTATTCAAACTACCGTAATATTCATACAATAACGCCACTTTAGAAAATTGGCAAATTTAAAGGTATTTTTCTTTTCTATTATTAGTTACTCTACCGGTATACCGGTAATAAGAAAACTACATAATAGTGAGCCACGTGGTATGTATAGCAAGCCAGATATAATAAGAACAGTTAAGTCTCGTGGACAGCGATGGGCACGGCATGTGGCACGAATGGGGAATGTAAGAGGTGCATGGAAGCTTCTTGTAGGGAAAAAAACTCCAAGCGTGACAGGCCTAGAAGGCCCTTGGCCTAAGATCCAGCTGCTTACCTCACATCCACATGTGTTAATCACGGAGGTAGACAACCATATAGCCAGTGTATGGGTGACAAATGGTCAACATGTCAGGTTCCCCAGCCGTTATAGCTGGTCTTTCAATCTGGAGTCGCTACTTATTGTAGCTATCCAAATGCCTCACGATGCTACACGGGGATCTGTACCATACTGACCGAAATTCCATGACAAAATGGCTTCCCCCATGGGGACTCGAACCAGCACTAGTCCCGTAGTTCTGCGCCAAGGGGCTTCTTAATTCGAAGCTATGGAAATGATTTTTTTAATTCTTATAGAATACTACAATGTTAATAGTAAGTTTCCCTTTAATTTTTTTAATCCCCCTGTGTTTTATAATGAATTATTGATTTATTCAATCTATAATTTTTATTATTATTTTTATATTTATATTTTTATACCCTTATTATTATTGTTGACCTTAACCACTCGGCTACGGTGCGGGACTTCCTGTAGAAAAACCAGGCGGAAAAGTCCAGTTGGTGGACCAAAAATGAGGTAGGAGAATAACATTATCCATGATTTGAGGTAAGTAGGTTATACATGGGATAGTTGGAAAACATTAGCTCAAGATAGGGATGTATGGGAGGGTTTATGTCCGCGCGGCCATAAACCTACGGGTTCGATGAGCCAGTGAGTGAGTTAGTTAGTTAGTTAGTTATACCGGTATTATAATTCGTATTGTTCTCAGAAAATGCTTCCGACAATGCATGCTTGGTAGAGATTCTAAAAAAAACTATATCTTCGCGATCTGATCCTAACATTTTTGCTTTTCTGCCGTACATCTCTGATTTTAAGGTTAACCTTAAATAAGATTTTTCTTGTAACATTCTTACGCCTTCAATTTGGGGTGCGCCTTATATTCGCGTACGCCTTACATTTGGCCATATTCGGTAAGCAAGAATTTGCCATTCAAGCAATACAGAACCTGTTACTGCAGTTTAAATCTCAATGTGCCTGTCACTCCTGGATAAACAAATTATTCTTAATAGAAAGAGATCTATAGGCCATATGAAAAAGAGATGAATGATAATCTGGCATCATACTGGTATGGAAATGTTGACTATTACTATTATTTTATTAAATATATTCACTATGAGACAGATAATAGAAAATAGAGGAGAATTCAATTTACCCACATATTTAGCTTTCGTTGATCTTGAAAAAGCCTTTGATAAGGTGATAAGAAGAAAATTGTGGGAAATAATGAAGGCAAGAGGGTACCCAGCTCAACTTATAGAAGGAATAAAAAGTCTTTATAATGGCACGAAAATTATCCTTAATTTAGATAATCATTCCAGAGAAGAAATTTTAATAAATCAAGGAGTTTGACAAGGGTGTACATTATCACCTACATTGTTTAATATATATTTTGACGATGTTATACGAAAATGGAAAAAATCAAGTCCAATAGGAATACAAATTAATAAGGAAATGTATACGAATATTTTAATGTATGCAGACGATCTGGTAATTATACAGAAGTCAGAGGATGATTTACAAAGAGCCATTTACATGTTGAATCAATTAGGACTCTACTATAATCTCAAAGTCTCAACTTCAAAAACTAAAATTATGGCTTTTCAGGGCAAAGTGCCAGTCAGAGCAAAAATAGTAATCAATAATGAAATAATAGAACAGATAGCACACTTTAACTATCTTGGTTCAGATATAACATATAGCTATGATTGGGATATACATAATAAATTAAACCGATATCAAATGATGTGTGGCACCATAAGAAGAACCCTCCGAAAGACTCGAAGAGAAACTCAGCTCAGGTTTTATAAAATTATGGCTGTTCCTGATCTTTTATATGGATCTGAATCTTGGGTACTTACAAAAAAAGATATCTCACACATTCAAGCCACTGAAATGAAATTTTTAAGATCCGTAAAAGGATGTACACGCATGGATAGATTACACAATGAATCAATAAGAAATGAACTGGAGATATTTTCAATAGTTGATAAACTAGAAGAGCACAAATACCAATGGAAAGAACATTTAGACAGAATGGACAATACAAGATTACCCAAAACGATCAACACCTACAAACCACATGGGAAAAGTTCTTTGGGACGGCCAAGGAAACGATGGACTTGAGACCGGAACAGGTCACATTGACCTAATCCTGGAAAGGAAGAAGAATAAGAAATATTATTATTTTACTTTATTAGTTAAACAAGGCTACCCAATTTCCCCTGCATTGTTCAGGTTACACATTGACGATACCATTAGACAATGGCAAGAACAAACAATAATTTTAAAATGAATGACCAAGCGTTGAACACTACATTGTTCGTAGGTGATCAGGTGATGTTTAGCAATACAGAGGACGAGTTACAAATCGCTACCCATAAATGAATTGAAGTAATAAGTAAATACAACATCCGCATAAAAAAAACTAAAATAATGTCTTTCGAGGGATTAAACCACAGTAGATGCAAAATAATGATCAGTAACAAAATTATAGAACAAGTAAACAATTTCAACTACTTAAAGTTTAATGTATCTTACTTCCACAGTAATTACATAAACTTGAAATTAAACAAATTTTATAATATGTGCGGAACAATAAGAAGAACTATAAAAAATAAAACATTAAAAATTACATAATTAAAAATCTATAAAGCTGGCAGTATTTATGTTAACATATGCTTGTGAAAATTGGACACTTAATAGATCAGATAAAAGGAAAATAGAAGCTGAAATGAAATTCTTATGTTCAGTACCACACTATACATTGATAGATAAGAAATATAATGAAGAAATAAGAATCAAATTAAACATCTACAGTGTTATAGATAAAATTCAATATCTAATTGGCTCCAACATATAGAAAGAATGAGACCCAATAGACTCCTATAAATTTTGCTTCACTACCAACCCAAAGGAAGAAGAAATATTGGGAGCGCCCCATAACCAGATGGAGGGATACAGTCTCTTGATGTGGAAACAGGTCTACGGCATAATTCCAGGACGTGGAAGAAGATTTTATTATTATTATTATTATTATTATTATTATTATTAAATGGAATGGAAATTAATATTAATAAAACACAATTATTAGTACTAACTATAATGATGAATATAAAATATTAATTGAAGGGTACAGGGTAAAAACCAAGTAAGTGACTTTTTCCTGAAACCTAGAGAACATACTTTTAGTTGTAAAAGATCCATACTTCCTTATCAGTATGGAAAACTTTGGGGCTAAATAAAGCCATGACTGAACTAATTTACACTTTTAAATGATAGTGTTTTCCATGGAGAATATAATGACACCACAGACTCTACTTCGCAAAAAAGTGACTTACTGATTCTTTCCCTGTACCTCTCAAATCAATTACACAAGTGAACCAATTTAAATATCTGAGCACTATTATTACAAAAGAGGTGATTGGACTGAATACCGGATTGAATAGCCAAAAAATATAGTACGATCTCCGATACCACAGCGGTGGATACATTTGAAAACAATGAAAACAACAACAATAAATAATAATAATAATAATAATAATAATAATAATCTAAAAAAATATTTTAGTTCAACATTTTTTAGAGAAACTGGGTTCCTGTAATTCGTTTCCAAATTAAGTATGCCTATATGTTTAATTACCCTCTGCAACTCATTCCTGTTTATAATTTTTAATGCCATCAGTTTGTCATTTCGACATTTCTTGTATTCCTTCCTGGCATCGGTGTATTGTAACCTACTTCTGAGGTTGGGATGCCTGGAACGCGGGGTTACGATGCCCCTATGATATGATAAATGATGATGATGGTAATGGTGCGCCAGGAAAGGACTTAAACCAAAACTTAATCTAATGTGGTGAATGTGCTAAGGATGATAATGTTGGCCAGATGATGTTCCAGGACCGTTTGGGCCTTAAAGTTTCCTGACATTTGTCTTATAGGAGAAAAAATAAATAAAAACATATTAACCCAGGAAACTTGTCTGTTGCATGACAAGGCAGCACGATACCTCGAGACCACAGCGATGGAATGTTTGTAACTATTGTTCCTAGGTATTTTAATTCCCTCATTTGTTAAGTGCCCATTTCCATTTAACAATGTATTAATACACGCTGACGTATATAAATAACGGATAGAACTGTGATACACCTCCGAAACGGGATTGTTACTAATTGTTAAATTCCAATCATTTGAAAACAGTAATCTTCTTCTCGTTGACCTCTTTTCACATCTAGAGATTAAGTCCTTCCACCTCGTTATGGGACGACCATCGTTTCTTTTCTCTTTGAGTTTACAGATGAATACAATAAATGGAATTATATTTAACGACATTCATTCAATGAGCTTCAACTAATCACTTCTTAATATTTCAATTTTGTCTATATGATTTAACATTTCTAATTAATTTTTAGAACTTTGTTGTATTTTAATTATTGTGTAACTTTCTAATATCATAAACTTCATTTTGGTTGTTTCTATTAGCGAATTTCGAAGGAATGAATATATTGAGCTTGTTCTCATTAAACTTTTTTGAAAAAAAAATACGGATCTTATCAAATAAAACAGCTACAGCTGCGGGACGATCTTATCTAATAGTAACCAAAAATGACCATGACTAACATATATAAATAAGAGACGAACGGACAGGTGAATGGAGAAAACTACTTAATTTACTTGGTTTTCCTATGAGGTGGTGAAAATATCATTAATAATGAGTTACATGATATGTATAGGAAGCCAGATATAATAAGAATAGTTAAGTCTCGTAGACTGCAATGGACAGGACATGTGGCACGAATGGGGAATGAAATAGGTGCATGGAAGGTTCTTATAGGAAAACGCCCAGTTGGTAGACCAATAATGAGATCGGAGAATAACATTATCCATGATTTGAGGGAAGTAGATTACACAGGGATGATTGGAAAACATTAGCTCAGGATAGGGATGTATGGAGAGCTTATGTCCGCGCGGCTATGAACCTACGGGTTCGATAGAGTCAGTGAGTAAGTAAGTTAGTTGCTTATATATATATATATATATATATATATATATATATATATATATATGTGTGTGTGTGTGTGTGTGTGTGTCCGTTAACGCTCTAGCGGCCGCAATTTCTATATTATCCAAACCAATTTTGGCTTATAGGAATTAATTTTTTTAAAAAGTAAGGTCGAGTTCGTTAGCCAGCAAAATCGGACAATTAGATGTAGGAGTTCACCTGAAACGAAAATTTCAAAATAGCTCTGACGGCGATTTTTTTTTTCAGAACGAAATTCAGTGTAGGCTTATACTATTAAAATAAATCAAGAAGGTATTCGTAAACCAGGGAAATCCGACCATTACAAATGAAGATTTACCTGAAACTCGAAATTAAAAATTCCCTCTAGCAATCACCATGTTTATTTCGTTGTAATTTACACCAAACAATAAATTAACTGTTAATTTGAAAGTTTATCTTATAAGACAAATTGATTTAATTTAATTAATAGGAAATTAAAAATAGAATCACACAAACAAAACAAGCAATAAATGTTCTAAACTCTGTTTGGTGGAGCAAAAATATTACATAAAATATAAAATTAAAAAGATATCAAACCATAGTTCAGAGCATTTTAACATATGGTGCTGAAGTCTGGCAAATTCCTACCAGGGAAATGAAAATAATATTAAGTACAGAAATGGATGTTTTAAGGAGATCAGCTGAAAAATCTAGAATGGACAGAATACGAAATAAATATATAAGGGAAATTATGGGAGTACAAGAGGAGCCAGACATCATAGACATTATAGAAAACAAAAGATTACAGTGGTATGGCCATGTCAAAAGAATGCCAGAGCAAAGATTGCCTAAAATTGTTATGGAATGGATCCCAATAGAAAGGAGGAAGAGAGGATGACCGAAAAAAACTTGGATAGAAGGAGTACAAGCAACTATGAGTATCAGAGGATTGGAGGAAGATCAATGGATGGACAGAGAGGAATGGCATTTGGTTTCCGGAAGACGGCGGCAGCTACCATGATACCGGTTGAATAATAATAATAATAATAATAATAATAATAATAATAATAATAATAATAATAATAATAATAATAATAATAATAATAATAATAATAATAAACTGTTTATATTAGAATTCTGCGAAAATAGAAGTAACGTACAAGTGCATACTATAAAACGGATTGATGAAGTAAAAAATGACTTAAAATTTACCGGAGTTACTCAATAAGATATAAACAGATATCTTTAGTATTAAGGTACACAAGTGGCAGATTGACCAACATGACAAACCCAAGAAGAAAAAAAAAACAGGGACATCATGGACAGAAGAGAGAAAAAAAGCCCATAGTCAAAAATGAGAGACATAAGGAGTAAACGAAACGCATCTAAGTATTTTGCTTAGTCCTACATGGGCTCATTCGCAAAAAAAAAATTATAACTCACTGGCACTATCGAACCCGTAGGTTCATGGCCGCGCGGACATAAGCTCTCCATACATCCCTATCCTGAGCTAATGTTTTTCAATCAATCCCTGTAAAATCTACTTCCCTCAAATTATGGTTTATTTTTATTCTCCCACTTCATTATTGATCTATCAACTGGGCGGTTTCCTTCTGGTTTTCCTACAAGAAGTTTCCATGCACGTCTTTCACTCCCCATTCGTGCCACATGTCCTGCACAACGCAGTCTACGAGACTTAACTGTTCTTATTATATCTGGCTTCCTATAAATACCACGTAGGTTCACTGTTATGAAGTCTTCTCCATTCGCCTGTCTGTTCTTCTCTCTTTTGTCCAAATGTTTCCTAAGTACTTTATTCTCAAATACTCATAATATCCTTTCCTCCCTTAAAGTAACAGTCCATGTTCCGCATCCATATAATATAACTGGTAGAATAACAGTTAAAATATTTTAACTGTTATTCTACCAGTTATATTACATGGAAAAATATAGGAAACATTTGGACCAAAGAGAGATGAACAGACAGGTGAATGGAGAAGACTACATAACAGTGAACTACATGGTTTTCATCTCAAATTCTTATTATCATTATTATTATTATATTATTATTATTTTTATTTAGAAAAAACTAAGGTAATGGCATTCCAAGGGAAAAATCAAATCAGATCCAAAATAGTAATAGGAAACAAAATCATAGAACAGGTGAACCATCTCAATTATCTAGGATGTGACATTTCATTTAATTATGATAATGATATAAATAATAAAATAGCAAAATTCCAGGGAATATGTGGTACGATAAAACGAACACTAAATAACAAAACAACAAGAGAGACCCAACTGAAATTTTATAAAATGTTGGCAGTACCGGTACTGCTCTATGGTTCAGAAGCCTGGATACATAAAAAACAAGACCTAAGTAGGAATAACGGCGGCAGAAATGAAATTTTTGAGATCTGTTAAAGGGTGCACTAAGGAAGACAGAATCAAGAACACAGAAATAAGACAGGAACTTGAAATATTTGCAATAACTGATAAAATGGATACATATAGACAAAAATGGAAGCAACACATAGACAGAATGAATGAAGACAGATATCCAAAACAAATAACAAAATACAAACCTAAAGGCACCCGAGATGTGGGCAGACCTAGAAAGAGATGGGCTGAAGTCGGAACGGGTCAACAGACCTAATCCATGAATGAAGATGATGATGATGATTATTTTTATTATTATTATTATTATTATTATTTAATAATAATGATAATAAGAATTTGAGATGAAAAGAGTCCTTTAATGGGTTTCCAGAGTAAAGCTTATGTATAAATGATTTCTGTAAACCCATTCCTATTTTGTAAGTATTGTTCCCAGGCTTTTAAATTCCCTGATTTGTTGTTAAGTGTCATTTCCATTTAATAATGTATTTGTACACACTTAGAATATTGTAAATAAGAGGAAACAGCACTGGTACACCTCCGAGCCTGGATGAAGGTCAAGACCGCACAATTAGTTCTGACGGGCGTTTCTCTTGGCATCCGATCAAACAGTTTAAAATTGTATTCACTCCGAATTGTATCAGCTTCAAAATGCACCTTATGTAATAAAACAGACAGAGGGCGTAACTAACAGACAAACGCATGACTAAAAACACACCTTCCTTCATAGTACAGCAATTCTCCAACCATCGTATGAAGTAGGGTTATTTTGATATTATCAGATTCCCAAATTCGTCAAATTGCATTATTTTGTCTACAGTAGACTACTTATGTCCCTATAGTCTAGCATGGACAATATTGTTATTTTATTGACATTATTATTATTATTATTATTATTATTATTATTATTATTATTATTATTATTATTATTATTATTATTATTAAAATATATATGTAGTCAATATGCCCATTTCACCAATTAATGTTTTAAAATGGTCAACAAGTTTCTACAGCCAAGCTGTCATTCTCAAGACCAGATATTGACTCAGTCAATATCTGGTCTTGAGAATGACAGCTTGGCTGTAGAAACTTGTTGACCATTTTAAAACATTAATTGGTGAAATGGGCATATTGACTACATATATATTTTAATATTATATCACCAAGAAGATCACTTGTGTATTAAATTATTATTATTATTATTATTATTATTATTATTATTAATAAAGTTCTTAGGAACATTTTTGGACCAAAGAGAGATGAACAGACAGGTGAATGGAGAAGACTACATAACAATGAACTACATGGTCTTTATAGGAAGCCAGATATAATAAGAACAGTTAAGTCTCGTAGACTGCAATGGGCAGGACGTGTTGCGCGTATGGGGAATGAAAGACGTGCATGGAAGCTTCTTGTAGGAAAGCCAGAGGGAAAACGCCCAGTTGGTAGGCCAAGAATGAGGTGGGAGAACAACATTAACTATGATTTGAGGGAAGCAGATTATACAGGGAATGATTGGAAAGCATTGGCTCAGGATAGGGATGTATGGAGAGCTTATGTCCGCGCGGCCATGAACCTTCGGGTTCGATAGTGCCAGTGAGTAAGAGTAAGTATTATTATTATTATTATTATTATTATTATTATTATTATTATTACGTTTATTCTTCTTCGGTTTTCCCCAACTTATAGGTTTGCCGTCTTCAATTTCCATTTATCTCTATCATTCCAATCTCCCTCTTCCAAATTCCTATCATCCATTATAGTTCTGACGTAGGTTTTCCATTTCCATCTTGGTCTGCCACGTTTATTTCTTCCAGGGGGTGACCACTGGTATAGGCCTATAGTTTTTGGCCATCTTTCATTTTCCATTCTTTGTATATGGCCATACCATTTAAGCGTTTGATTTTCAATCCTCTTAACAACAGATGTGGTGACATTCATTCCTCCCCAAAGGAATTCATTTCTTATTTTATCCTATCTTGTTTTTTGGAGGCTTCTTCTAAAATAATCAAATTCAACTGTTCTAATTTTATTCTTTTGTAATTCCGTCAAAGACCAAGTTTCACTTCCATATGACAAAATATTCTGTATTATATTACGTTTATTAAAATTGTTATTATTATAATAATGGTCGTTCTCTAGGCCTGCCTCTTCCACTTCTTCCATTAGCTTTCCAATTAAAGATCTTCTTTGGTATTCTTTCTTCTTCCACTCTTATGAGGTGTCCATACAATTTCAAACGTTTTTCCTAATATCCGTCGCGACGGATGGATGGAGTGAAGAGAAGTATGGAATCTAGAGATTTGAGGGAAGAAGATGCTTTAGCAGGTACCTCTGGCGATAAATCACTTTAGGTTGAAGGAGAAACACTGTATTGTGGAATATTCCTTCTTCTTCTTGTAAGCCCATGTTTCCCTTAACAGAGATTTAGGCGCTCTCCCCCTACAGGGAAGAATTAGAACCATACTAATTTAGTTACACTTGTTTTCGTATAGATGTCATTTGAGTGGTCCGTGTCCCGCCTCATACTGACATCTAGGAAACCAAGGTAGTACTAGGACGGGAAAATTCGGTAAATTTGGCTTAAAGGCCTTTTCATTCAGGCTTAAGGATCTTTTACGAGCATGAAAATCTTCAGAATCGGGACTCGCGGCTTAAAGTCCCTCCCGGAGGACTTGCTCCTTGGATTTTTCCATCCTAAAAAAATCCATCTACCCCGGCCGGGTTTGAACCCGCGACCCTCGGGACAAGAGGCAAGAAGCATAACCACAAGTCCACCGCGACCGATGGAATATCCCTAAATAAAAGAAAATAGTTAATTGTAACTAGACGATGAAGAAGGCCTACAACTCAATGGTATTATTAAGTTGTTAGTTTATGCTGATGATATAGTGCTAGTATTAGGCGATAGCGAGGAGATACTAACGGCCAACACGCATACTCTATTGATTAACACTAAGAAATTGGGACTGGAAGTAAACATCAATGAAACTAAATATATGATCAGTGATCATATATTTAGTTTCGATCACACATATAAATACTTTGTATAATGGAAATGAACAGGTAATGACAAATGAGGGAAATTTTGAATAAGTGGCTGAATTTAAATATCTATGAACAATGAATGAGATATACAAAAAAAAAATAACGTAGGCTCTATTCTGGAAATGCATGCTATTATGCCATAGAGGGACTCTTGTCGTCCCAACTCCTTTTAAAAAAACGTTAAACTAAAAATATATAAATTGTTATTCTACCAGCTTACATTATATTGGATACGAAACATGGACTCTTACTTCAAGGAAGAAAATGAGATTACGAATATTTGAGAAAAAAGTTCTTAGGAATTTTTTTGGACCAAAGAGAGATGAACAGACAGCTGAATGGAGAAAACTATATAACAATGAGCTACGAAGCCAGATATAATAAGAGCAGTTAACTATCGTAGACTGCAGGACATGTGGCACGAATGTGGAATGAAAGAGGTGGATGGAAGCTTCTTGTAGGAAAACCAGAAAGATAACGTCCAGTTGGTAGACCAAAAATGAGGTAAGATAATAACATTAACCAGGATTTGAGGGAAGTAGGCTATACAGGTTTGATCCTTGGGACTGCGAGCAATGTATAAGATACACCCTTGAAGTGGGTTGCTAGCCCATTTTCGTGGCGGGTTTATCATTCGGGGTTTCATCCCTAGGCCGATTGCCTTCACCCTGCTCCAGAGCTCAGCCTGCCTCGTTTTTATTTCGGAGTTGACTCTCCTATATGGGATGTCAAGAAGAACAAGAGGAAGACCAGCCAAGAGATGGATAGACAGTGAATGAACATCCAATACGACTTCCTCCCGAAGAGTGATTTTGGAAATAAACAGGATGAAAATCCTACAAATTATGTTTAAAAAGAAGACTATACAGGGGTTGATTGGAAAACATTAGCTCAGGATAGGGATATATGGAGAACTTATGTCGGCGCGGCCATGAACCTACGGGTTCGATAGTGCCTGTGAGTTTATTAGTAATAGTAGTAGCAATAGTACTAGCGTTTGTAAGTGTGTGTACAAGAGCTACTCAATAAACCTTGCAAATGACCTTGCATATTGCAAAGCAATAAATTGATACCTCGTAACGGTAGAGTTTTATCGCTTTCCTTATCGTCACTAACAATATTAAAGCTGTTACAAAAAAAGAAGGGGGCAGTACAATCCCCGGCCACTACACCTCACTGACATCACTATAACTCATTCACTGGCTTTATCGAACCAAGAGGTTCGTGCTAGCGCGGACATACTGCTCTCCTCTCATCCCTATCTTGAGCTAATATGCTTTCCAATCATTCCTTGGATAATTGGACGGCGTTATTCATCAACCGGCTAAGCACCACTTTAAAAATTATATTTTGATGTTATATGTAAGTCACTAATTACTTTTTTAAACAATTTATCTTTCATTTTTTCATTATTTAATAAAAATACTAATAAGATTTGTCAATATATTTACCTAATGCCTTATATATATAAGCGATAGATTAATTCATTAACTCACTGGCACTATCCAACCCGTAGGTTCATGGCCGCGCGGACATAAGCTCTCCATATATCCCTATCCTGAGCCAATGTTTTTCAATCATCCGCTGTATAATCTACTTCCCTCAAATCATAGTTAATGTTATTCTCCCACCTCATTCTTGGTCTACCAACTGGGCGTTTTCCCTCTGGTTTTCCTACAAGAATCCTCCATGCACGTCTTTCATTCCCCATTCGTGCCACATGTCCTGCCCATCGCAATCTACGAGACTTAACTGTTCTCATTATATCTGGCTTCCTATAAAGACCATGTAATTCACTGTTATGCAGTCTTCTCCATTCACCTGTCTGTTCATCTCTCTTTGATCCTTAATTCATTATATTTAACATTTTCTAATACTGTTATTTTAACGCAGTTCCAATAATGGATCATATAATGATATTGTGAAAAGAAAAATTAATGTCTGAACCAGGAATCGAACCGCGGACCTCTAGTTCTCCAGACAATTTTTCTTTTCACAGGTGTAGTGGGCTGCACACTAGTCTGGAGAACTAGAGGTCCACGGTTCGATTCCTGGTTCAAATATTAATTTTTCTTTTCACAATATCATTATAATATTATAATTCATTATAGTTGATTACTTTCTTTGTATTTTTTTTTTCATTTATGTATAGTAGATTCCAGTGTTATTCCTTTGTGTACTCATTCTTTCATTAGTTTCATTTTAATTGTATTTAATTTCATTGTATTCATCATCATCTTAAGGCAACTTCAAAAGTGAACGTTTTGGCCTTCTCAACAATCCTCCTCCATGCCAATCTGTCTCTTGCCATATTCAAATTAGTCACTTTCATTTTCCTTAGATCGTCCATTGTGTCATCCTCCCGTCTGATCTTCGGTCTTCCTACAGTTCTGCCTCCTATAGGCTTCCATTTGTATAGTTTTTTGACCAGTCTCTGATCATCCATTCTAATCAAATGTCCAAGCCAACCAATTCTGAGAGATCTTATATGGTTTACGATGTTCTGATTTTTGATTAATTTGTTTAGTTCGTTATTTGTTTTGATTCATTGTATTATTAGACATTATTTTCATTATTGTTCAGTTTAACAGAAAATTAATTGTTTAGAATGTACTATTATTGTAATTATTTTGTATTTAAATGCAACATATGTTTGTCCTGGTGATTGGAAGAGAAGGCGACATGGCCTAACTCCACCAGGCTAAATGTATTCTAAATCTATTCTAAATATGTTGCATTGGCTCATGAAGTAAGTGTGTGCACAATTTGAGCGCCAAATTTTTAAATATAGCCTTGTTATTAAAGAAAATATAAACTTCATCAATCCTATCAGAGATTCTGTGTTCTGCAACGAACAGGTTTGAAACAAGACCTTAAAAAATGTTAATATACATTTTACATCTTGCAATTAAGCGCCAAGTGTTCCCAGCTCTTAGATTGTTGATGCATAACTGTCAAACAAGGAAAATAACTTGCATTATCCAGTATTGTTAGTTTGGCGCTACAATAAATAGTGAAGATTGACTTAAACTTCAAAAGTATTTTTCTCAAAACTTATACTGCATATGATGCATAGCCTATTGATGCATAACGCCGTCCAATTCACATTCTTCAAATCATGAGTAATATTATTCTCTCGTCTCATTCTTGGCATAACTACTGGGCGCTTTCCTTCTGGTGTTTCTAATGAAAAAAAATATATCACTACTCCAACAAAGGAAATCATTGAACCAAAAGATGAAACTACATTTCATGCCGTACATAGAGATGATAATATACTCGGAGATTTAAATATTAAACGTTTTATTTTCCTTGTCCTCTTATTTATAATAGCCTATCTACAACGTATTTAATAATTAGACCTACAAAGAGAAGTACATAGATTGTCAAATATAACCCAAGATTATAATTTACAAATTTCGGTAAGACAAAAACTATGGCGTTTCAAGGGAAAATACCGATACGAACTAAAATTGTTATTAACAACAATATAATAGAACAAGTTAATAACTTTACTTATCTTGGCTGCAATCTTTCCTACGACACATGTAAAGACATAGACATTTGGTCAAATTTCAAAAACTTATAGGAACAATAAAAAGCATCCTTTTCCGAAAAGTACGTCCAGATACAATTCTAAAATTTAATAAAACAATGGCTCTTCCAACTCTACTTTATGGTTCTGAAACCTGGACTCTTACTACAGGTAAATTAAATAGGATAGTAGCTGCAGAAATGAAGTTATTAAGACCTTTAGCGGGTTATACGCTTTATGATCACATGCGTAATGAAGATATCCGCAAAGCTCTCAACACACCAGCAATAACTGAAATCATTAAAAAAATATCAAAATAATTGGCATGAACACCTTCTGAGAATGCCAAACAATAGACTACCTCTGCAACTATTGAACTACAGACCCACAAGGCGAAGAGACCCAGGAAGACCTAAGAAGAGATGGAGGGATCAATTTCTTTCCTGAAGCGGAACAGGCCAATGGCCTAATCCATGCCTGCCATTGATGATGATGATGACCAAATATAATCAGAATTTTAATTGGATGGGTCAGTCCGACTTAAAACCTTTAATTTTTATTCTTCAGAAGCACACATAGGGATTGTAATTGGTTGGGCTAACAACATTTCAAGGTGCAAATTTTGGTTGTAAGGGCGAAAAAAGGTACTGAAAATACATACAAAAAGGTGCTGCTGAAACAAATGAATTAAGGTTTAAACCAGTTACATGAACTCAGTTTATATAATATGCATATCATTCTGCACCAAATTGTTTTTTTCTTTATAGAGTCCATAAGAAGTAATTCATAGTTCTTTAGTTTATTGCAATATTTACTTAGCAAATTGAAGATCGATGTACGATGCCATCGGTTTTGAAAAATTATGTTTTGAATTCTGCAAGTGCGAACTATCTATCTATCCTTCTTAACATTCGCCATGGTATTGTTGTGAAACCCCAGTTATAATACTAGTAATGTAGGGTCTTCGGATTTTCGAAACAATAATAATAATATAAAATCATAGTAATACAATATATTAATATAACTAATAAAATAATACGAATAATGATAATGTACTAAAATTAGAATAATAATAATATAAAATAATAAAATCATGGTAATACATTTTTTTGTCCAATGCCATCAGGTTGTCTTTTGTGACATTTCTGGTCTTCCTTGGCATTGGCAGAATTGTAATCCATATCTTGGGTTGGGACATCTGAAAGACGAAGTTACAATACCCCAATGATATGATGGGTGATAAATGATAATGAAGTGCCAAGAGAGTCCTCAACCTAAACTTTACCTAAATTCGAGGTCATGTGTAACCACAGGAGTAATTCCCGTTAAGGAAAAAAATCATGCAGCCTGACCTGGAATCGAATCCGGAACCTAATTAATTGAAGTCAAAAACGCTGACCACTAGCCCATGCAGCATAAAAACTATAATCTAATAACATTAATAACAAAATCAAGAATGGATAAAATTAGAAACCAATGAAAGTGAATATAGAATATTCTTGAAATAACGGAAGAACAAGAGTTGACATTGTTTGACACGTTAAAATAATGGAAGAAGACATAATTCTGAAAATTATTATGGAATGGAATGCAGAAGGTAGAAGGAGAAGAGGTAAACCAGAAGAACAATGAATGGACGGGTTCAGGAGGAGTATGAATGGAATGAAATTGACGGAAGAAAATGTGCAAAATAGAAATTTTTGGAAGAATAAAATTACTTTAGATTGAAGGAAAAACTTCTGTAGTGTAGAATAAAAATAATAATAATAATAATAATAATAATAATAATAATAATAATAATAAATTTATTAGTTAATAAAAATGCGTTGTGGTTCAGACTAGTAAAACATAGCCACAAGTCAGTAGATGGAAAACTTAGAGTATTGCCAGTACTAACTTATTTTAAATTGTTACAGCAATACTGTTGAAATTTAAATTTGACTTAAACAGCAGCAGATTGGCCATTGTTACTGGAATATAAATTACTGGTGATTTACATCAATTATATTTTAATATTTATTATTTACTATATTATTTATTACTTACTATCCCCCCCCAGGAGCTATCACCTTGACGTGGTGGGGGGGGGCTTAGTACCCGATGAACCAGACGACTCTACTGGGGAAGATTGACTTAGGTTAATCTTGCTGGTGGGTAAGAGGCGAGGGGAACTAAGTATAGCTCACAACGAAGGAATGGCGTCTGTATCCATATTGGGCGGCCACATCTTCGTCAAGTCTTCAACGGTCAACAGGGCGACAAGGAATAGCACAGCTAAACTTGTAGGGTTTGAAGAGCGGAAGAAGCAGCCCTCTCTTGGGGGGTGGATACCCAGAGGAGCATGTTTGGAGGCTCAGAGGAAGCAGCCCTTCCACCATCCTTGTCCTGCGAAGCGCTCGTAACGCTTCCAGGAGACATTTATCTTACTGAGAAGCTTCATGGAAGAATGAGTAATGAGTAAGGAGAGATATCCATTGTTAGCCAGAAATTATCAAGCAAGAGGAAGGCGTGATGTTGGAAGACCTAGAAGACGTTGGGCTGATGCAATATGAAGTCGGAACGGGCAATTGCCTAATCCCTGGAGTGATGATGATGATTATTTACTATTATTGATTTCACACTGTAGATTGGCCATTGTTTGTGGGGTATAAATTACATAATTATATTTTAATATTTATTTAATATTGTTGACTTCTGATTGAGATTTTAAAAAGCTGTTCAAGAAGAAACAATATACATTTCTCTGTTCTATCTTTTAAAAACGCAGATAAGAGTGGAGGAAAAGGTGCTGAAGCATAAAAAAGAGGGGAAAAAAGGGCAAAATGTAGTAATCTCATGAAAATGTGCTAAAAAAGTGCAACAAATTGTGTTCATTTCGCTTCATTTAATCCCCCCAAATACATATATTGAACATTTGTATGAAAACAGCTATACTTTTTGGAAAGGTGCCGATCCTCAAAATCCTTTCCCTACTAAGACTTTAACTTATTGGGGAAATTGTGAATCTTATACTTTAATATTTGCTCATGAAGTTTCCATGCCTCTCTTTCATTTCCCATTCGTATCAAATATCTTCCCATCACGGTTTACGAGACTTAAATGTTTTTATTATTTCTGGTTTCCTAGAAAGATAACGTAGCTCACTCTTATGTTGTCCTCTCCATTCACCTGTCTGTTCATCTCTCTTTGATCCAAATATTTTCCATAGAGCTTTATTATCAAATGCTCGTAAACTTTGCTCCTCCCTTAGAGACCATTTTCGCCTTTGTATAATTGGGAGAATAATCATCAGCAGCAGCACTACAGCCCGATTCGAGCCTCGGCTTCCCTCAGGACCCTCTTCGGGCATCTCCGTCTCTAGCAACCAACCACCATCCTTCGATTCTCAGCTTCTTCAGATCCTCTAAAATTCCAGGCATTCCGTCTCTATAAACCAACCACCATCCTTCGATTCTAAACTTCTTCAGATCCTCTAAAATTCCAGGCATTCCGTCTCTAGAAACCAACCACCATCCTTCGATTCTCAACTTCTTCAGATCCTCTAAAATTCCAGGCATTCCGTCTCTAGAAACCAACCACCATCCTTCGATTCTAAACTTCTTCAGATCCTCTAAAATTCCAGGCATTCCGTCTCTAGAAACCAACCACCATCCTTCGATTCTCAACTTCTTCAGATCCTCCAAAATTCCAGGCATTCCGTCTCTAGAAACCAACCACCATCCTTCGATTCTCAACTTCTTCAGATCCTCTAAAATTCCAGGCATTCCGTCTCTAGAAACCAACCACCATCCTTCGATTCTCAACTTCTTCAGATCCTCTAAAATTCCAGGCATTCCGTCTCTAGAAACCAACCACCATCCTTCGATTCTCAACTTCTTCAGATCCTCTAAAATTCCAGGCATTCCGTCTCTAGAAACCAACCACCATCCTTCGATTCTCAACTTCTTCAGATCCTCTAAAATTCCAGGCATTCCGTCTCTAGAAACCAACCACCATCCTTCGATTCTCAACTTCTTCAGATCCTCTAAAATTTCAGGCATTCCGTCTCTAAAAACCAACCACCATCCTTCGATTCTCAACTTCTTCAGATAATCTAAAATTTCAGGCATTCCGTCTCTAAAAACCAACCACCATCCTTCGATTCTCAACTTCTTCAGATCCTACAAAATCCCATCCATCCAACGAAATCTCGGTCATCCAACATTATTTTTTCTTCAAATTTACATTCCATGATTCAGTCATTCTTTGTACGTGCCCCGCTCGTCGTATTATTGAAACTTTAATTGATGTACCGGTAATCACATCAGGAGAATACAACTGATAAATTAGTCACGAGTTATACCTTTTACGTCGTTCGGCTTTGTCACATAAATTTGAAGAACAGCCGTTTAATATATATCTTGATTTAACATTTATTATAGAAGTTGGGATGACAAGGGTCCATGTAATGCTGACATTACTATTATTATTATTAATTTAATAGAAAATACAGAGCCTACTGGACACACCTAACTAACTCACTGGCACTATGGCAATATCGAACCCGTAGGTCCATGGCCGCGCGGACACAAGCTCTCCATACACCCCTATCCTGAGCTAATGTTTTCCAATCATTCCCTGTATAATCTACTTCCCTCAAATCATAGTTAATGTTATTCTTCCACCTCATTCTTGGTCTACCAACTGGGCGTTTTCCTTCTGGTTTTCCTACAAGAAGCCTTCATGCACGTCTTTCATTCCCCATTCGCGCCACACGTCCTCCCCATCGCAGTCTACGAGACTTAACTGTCATTATATCTGGCTTCCTATAAAGACCATGTAGTTCACTGTTATGTAAGTATTCTCCATTCACCTGTCTGTTCTCTCTCTTTGGTCCAAATATTTCCTCAGAACTTTATTCAAAAATACTCTCAATCTCCTTTCCTCCCTTATTTTATTATTAATATGAATTTCTTCAGAAAACGCAAAGCCTACTGGCCACACTTACACTCGATATAAACTTACACGTTAAAGCGTCTACAAATAACGAAACAAATGTATGGTCTACATTAATTACAAAACTTATTACTTACATAGATTTCAAAATACGATGAAATGTCACCTCACCTGAAACAAGAAAAATAACAAAATTACAGATAAAGCCAATTGTTTCGTTAAATATATAATTGCAGGGTTGATGTAATATAAATATGCACATTTTAAGTATGCGTTCCTTTTGGTAAATACAATCTAACTTAAGTATAAGGTGCAGAAAGGACATATAGTATCTAACAAAATGTATTTTTTTAAATCGATATCTGGAGAATAATCACAAATTCTGCTAAAAGGATACACACATTTCCACTGGAGTTCCACGTCGTAGCCGAGCGGTTTATGGCGCGATGCCCTCGTGCGTAACTACGGGACTTGCTCTTGTTCGAGTCCTCCGGGAGAAGACATTTTCTCATTGAATTTCAGCCAAGTGAGGACGACGACCTGGACATCCACAAAAACGACTTTTAGCCTAGAAAATTGTTGAATATAATGATTGAAAATAACTAAATAAAAACAAATATTCTAGTTGAGACCGAAACAAGTCAACTTTATATTCATGAACGATGCATGATGATGACATTTATTTCAACCTATAGTCGGCCGAAGTGGTCTTATGCTTTTGTTCCTTGCCTCTAGTCCCGAGGATCGCAGATTCAAGCCCGCCAAGATCAACAGAATTTTAGGATGCAGAAATCCAAAAGACAAGTCCAGCGGGAGGGACTTCAAGCCGTGGATCCCGAATCTGAAGATTTTCTGGCTTGTAAAAGATCCTCAAGCCTGAAAAAAAATTGGTCTGTGAATAAAATTAAACCGACTACCATCGAACCTAAGTATGAACTTTTATAGGAAAAATCAATATGAGGTTTGATTTAACATTTAAATTAAAGTTCTTTATACCTCACCTCATATCCAATTTTCTAATTAAACCTGTTTCAAAACCTAGGTGGTTTCATCTTCAGTAATCAGTAACATCGGTCGAGATATTACAGAAGATCAAACTACCTTGGTTTTGAAACCGGAATAATTAGAAGACATATATGAGGTGAGATATAAAGAAGTTTAATTTAAATAATTACTTAGTTTCCTACTAGATGTCTCTTGAAGCGATATTCCGACATGTCACTCACACATCTGTAGGGAAATAAGCATAACTACGTAAATAAGATTGGTCTGAAAATCTCAAAAGGGGAAGCCAGAGTACGGTTTGGGCAGTAAGAGCCACAGGATGGTTGGATATTCTTTTATTTTTGTGTATCGGTCATCACATGATCGGAACATGCTCCAATAAGACAGGTTATATTGCATGCCTGTTACTATAGGGTTTTTCATGTCCAGAAGACAGTATTGCTCTTATGGAAACACTGTTGCCACTTGACATACTAAAGTCTGTCCGCTTTTATAGTGATCCTCATAAAAAAATGACCATGTGACCTGCTCGCTATTAATTGGTTATGGACACCGATGTACGATATAGAAGCAGTAAGTACGCGAAAAAGTAGTTCCCTTCATTAAATTAAAAATATGTCCTCTGAATTTACTTGTTATTCTTCGTGAATGAAAATAACGATATTCAAAACATAGAAAATATTCTAAAATATATTTAATCAATAATTACAACTTAAAATAGTTTATTACATATGAATGATGCATTTGAGTCATGCTTCAGTCGATTCTGATAAACAAAATGGCTGAACGTGTCGAGTCTTCTGATGTTGTGTTGTCATCTAAATTTTTAAAACAGAATTCTGGTAAACCTTTGACTAGTGATCAAAAACAGTTATTTTTAATGTATTTCACAAGTTCAGTGAAAAATCTCACCAGCTTTCTTGTAATATACCCAATTCAATGATCACATGTTTTATATATTTCACACATGCTCCCATTCAATGTGACGGTAGTTGTGGCGCGAATGGCGGAAGAATACAATATAACTGACATTTGTTTATGTTAGGGTCACTCTAAGAGTGGATAAGGTATAAGTGACAGAGATGGAAATATAATTATCTCTAAGTTCCATTCAATGGCATCTCCGCTATTCAAGGTGATCTCTAAAAAAAAGTTTGTTCGACTAGATTTTCTATGTTTTAGAATATTTATTTCTTTATATTCCAAAACACAGAATATTTAGACGAACAAGCTTTTTTTAAAGATCACCTTGAAATTTATTTTGCTTGCCCTGGAAAGTTTTTTTTCTTCTTTTTTACTTAAGTCCATTATACCGCGCACCATAGAATTATACGTTCCATAATATTTTTTTCCATAAATCGGGCACACACCTACTTGGCAAAGCTGTAGGTGAAACTATTTAATTAAACAATTAATTAACTAGTAAATCAATCTCATATAAAAGGACACATTTACTAGCAGGAATTGCTCCGTAAAAGCAATACTATTTTCAAGATGTGAAAACCCCTATATACAAGAGTAATATCAGTTGCAGGCACGTGCATACTGCACTATCAAGGTTAACTACATTCTCCAAGCTGGACAGTAGCAACTATCACGTCTGTTAACAGCTGAATTCAAAAAAGTCACGCAGGAGCAACGTAAAGTAAGCGAATTTCTCACTAACTACAATTTATGGTTCCATTTTGCTGGTGTACGAAATGTGTTTTTTTTTAATAATTACATTGCAAGATATCTCAATTTACACTGCCGGTAGAAGGTCGAAAGTGCACCTATAAAACTTCAACTTTCAGGTTAACCCACACTTTTAATGTTCGCTTTTGCTCGTTAACGAACTCGATATTAGCGAATTCCGAAGGAATTAAGCTACTGAAGACAATGAGGTTGTTCTCAAGAAAATATTTACACATCTCCAACAATCCTATCGAGTATACACCAAAAATGACTATATATATATACAGTCCACCGCTTTGGTCTCGAGGTAGCGTGCTGCCTTTTCGCGCAGCGGGCCCGGGTTCGATTCCCGGTCGGGACGGGCTCTTGGGTGAGGTTTTTCGGGGTTTTTCCTCACCTGTAAGACAAATGTCAGGAAGCTTAGGGCCCAACGGTCCCCGAAAATCATCCGGCCATCATCATCATCGTCCTTATCATTGTCATCATCATCCTTCATCGGTGTGGAAAGCAACGGGAATATACCACACCTATGATTCCCTAGTAAAGCTGTAAAGCATAGCATGAGGGTGCTATGATTGCAGCGAAAGACCTTGCCAACAGGCAGAATTACTATGGATGGATATATATATATATATATATATATATATATATATATATATATATATATATATATATAGAAATGTCATATAGAAAGAATGGAAGACAACCCACTTGCAAAAAGAGCTAAAGAAGATAGACCAATGGACGGGAGAAGAACGAGAGGAAGACCAGCCAAGAGATGGATAGACAGTGAATGCACATCCAATACGTCTTCCTCCGAGGAGTGATTTGGAAATAAACAGGATGAAAGCCTACAAATTATGAAGAAGAAGAAGACTTTCAAGATAGATAAAAATCACTTCATTTTAACCAGAAGACCTATATACATGTTATTTGCTTACTCGAAACTCAAAATAAAGCTTAAAAAAAAGTGTCATGTCTTAAGAATCTGCCCCCTAGTTATGAATGTGTAGGCAGCCATTTGCATTTTAGTGGTAACAATGGAACGAATTAAAGTCGTTTTAATCAGTACTGCCAATTGAATAAATTGTTAAAAATAAATATTTGTAACGAAAAGTTTTTTTTTGTTATCCTTACAATGATATAAGTACTGTAAACGTGAATTTATTATTTATGTCCATCTAATTTCTATTGATTATTTATTATTCATGTTTACTTGCAAAATCATTAATTAAGCCTATTATGTCTTGTCCCAACTCCTTTAAAAAAAATGTTAAACTAAAAATATATAAAACTGTTATTCTACCAGTTATATAGATGCCAAACATGAACTCTTTTATTTTAAGGGAGGAAAGGAGATTACGAGTATTTGAGAATAAAATTACTAGGACATTTTTTGGACCAAAGAGAGATGAATAGATAGGTAAATGAAGAAGACTATTTAACCGTGAGCTGCATGGCCTTTATAGGAAGCCAGTTATAATAAGAACAATAAAATTAATAAGTTTCGTAGACTGCGATGAGTGGACATGTGGCACGAATGGGAATCCGGCCTAAATTTACTACCCGGTCGGATACCGGATAATAAGCTAGTATCCGGCCGGATACCGGATTTTAAAAAATACGAAAGGTAAAATTTAGGTACTATATTTAATCCACATAGTCCACCGCTGTGGTCTCGAGGTAGCGTGCTGCCTTGTCACGCAGCGGGCCCAGGTTCGATCCCCGGCCGGGACAGTTTTTCTGGGTGCGGTTTTTATCGGGGTTTTTCCTCACCTGTAAGACAAATATCCCCGAAATCATATGGCCATCGCAATCATCATCATTCATATTCATCTTAGATTAAGCTTAGGATTAGGGACTCTCCTGGCACATCACTATCATCAGCATCACCCATCATATCATCGGGGCAACGTAACCCAGCCTTCCAGGCGCCCCGACCTCAGAAGTGGGTTACAAGTACGCCATGCCAGAAGAGAACACCAGGAATGTTGGAAGACAACCTGGGGCATTTGCAAAAAAAAAATATCACCATATTTTCATTTTCCAACAACAACAAAAATTAGTGCACTAAGGGCAAATTATGGTGAATGAATAGCAATTTATCTGCATTAAGAGGAAAGAATTCATAGACAAGGCCAGCTTCAAAAAAAAAAAAATGTATTTCGCTGTATACGCTGCTGGAGGGTATTGAAAGATAAATTTTGGCAAACTTTGTTAAGTTCGGGTATTGTGTAGCATTAGCTGACCACCAAATATAAGGGTGACGATCGTGATCAATTGGCACCGACTTAGAACAATAACCGATCTCATATGTAATCGCGTTTTTTTCGTTGATCGTGAGACTGACTACTGTTTTTTTCATTTGCTATCTCATTGAAGCAATCCCCGAACATGTCATGCATGAGCTTCGCGAGATCCAGCCGACACTGTCACCTCTCCTCTATTTTTCTTAACCGGTGTTGAAGATGAGTTGCTACTATCATTTTTCGTCGATAAATCTTTTTAGAATTACTTAAAATACCTTTATCATAACCTCAAATTACAATAGCACGTTATTTAATAAGCTCAAATGAGTGTGTTTGAAATCAATTCAACAAGTCAATGAAACACTTGCTACACTCTAATTCAACCCAGGAAGTTACTACAGACCTTACGGGCTACGCCAGTGTCTCCCTACGTACAGAGGGTAGATGTTGCAAAATTCATAATAACAGCATTTGTTTGTTTAGGAAGGGGAGGAGGGGCAAGGTTAGCAGTACTTTTTCCAAATCTATGTACTATACATTAAAAACGTGGTTTTACTTTTACGACATGCAAACTAGTTTTATAGTAAATATGAGAGTCGACACATCCACACAGGATAGTATAGGTCCGCACGAGCTCAGTGACAAGTGGTAACTGTTTTTTTCTTCAAGAGGGGGTGGCTTGGACGGCTACAACTTACAACTCTGTACCTGCTGTGTTGCATACTTCAGTTTTATTTAAGGATTTCTCTCAAGAAAATACTGTTAAAATGGCAACCCAGTTCCATATTCCAAACACACAGTAACATCCTGGGTTGAATCTGATTGTAAACTTCGCTCATAAACGAAAAGATCCAAATTAACCCTAGACCGCCCGATCGTTCGTGCGCCACTTATGCGAGCATCGCTCGTTATGATTCGCCAATCGGCAATATTCGGCAGGATATCCGGCTATCCGGCCTTAAGGTTGGCCGAATATCCGTATCCGGTATCCGGCCAAACAGCTATCCGTTTCACCACTAAAAGAGGTACATGGAAACTTCTTGTAGGAAAACCAGAGGGAAACGCCTAGATGGCAGACCAAGAATGAGGTGGGAGAATAACATTAAGAATAATTTGAGGGAAGTAAATTATACAGGGAATGGTTGGAAAACAGCTCACGATAGGGATGTATAGAGAGCTTATGTCCGTATGGCCATGAACCTACGGGTTCGATAGTGTCAGTGAGCTAGAGTTAGTTAATTGAGAATAAAATGCTAAGGATTGTTTTTGGTCCAAAGAGAAAGGAACAGACAGGTGAATGGAAGACATTACAATACTTTAACTTGATGATCTTCATAGAAAACCAGACGAAGGAATAACAAACAGATTACTCTCGTAGACTTGCGATAAGGACATGTGGCACGAAGAGGAATTAAAGACATTGGATACTCCTTGTAGGAAAACCCGAGGGAAGAGTAGATGAGAAGACCCATCAGTAAAATAAATAAAAGTGTGGAGGACCCAGGAGGTTGGGACAAGAGTCCCACAGAATCTGGAGTGCTGTTGGGTCTAATACTTGCTATGACCTTGACCTTCACTGTGTGTCCCAGAGCGCAGGTACAGAGTTCCATATATAAAACGCTTGGTGTATCACAGATCAATAGCTAACAGCGTGGGTGAAGCACACTGCTTGGTGTTTATATTCTTTCTAAATACATTCTATTCTTCTGTAATGTAGGGTCTTCGGATTTTCAAAACAATAATAATAATATAAAATCATAGTAACACAATATATTAAATTATTAGTAACAATAATAATAACTAATTAAATAATACTAATAATGATAATGTACTAAAATTAGAATAATAATATAAAATAATACAATCATGGAAATACAATATTTTTTGTCCAATGCCACCAGGTTGTCTTTTATGACATTTCTGGCCTTCTCCCCCTGGAATTGGCGGAATTGTAATCCATTTCTTGGGTTGGGACATCTGGAAGGCAGAGTTACATTACCCCGATGATATGATGGGTGATAAATGATAAATGAAGTGCCAAGAGAGTCCTTAACCTAAACTTTACCCAAATTCGAGACCCTGTGTAACCATAGGAGTAATTCTCGTTAAGGAAAAAATCATGTAGTCTGACCGGGAATCGAACCCGGAACCTAATTAATTGAAGTAAAAAACCCTGACCACTAGCCCATGCGGCATAAAAACGATAACCTAATAACATTAATAACAAAATCAAGAATGGATAAATTTAGGAACCAATGAAAGTGAATAAAGAATATTCTTGATATAAATCAAGAACAAGAATTGAGATTGTTTGACACGTTAAAAGAATGGAAGAAAACGGAATTCTGAAAATTATTTTGGAATGGAATGCAGAAGGCAGAAGGAGAAGAGGGAAATCAGAAGAACAATGAATGGATGAGTTCAAGAGGAGTGTGAATAGAATGGAATTGACGGAAGAAAATATGCAAAATAGAAATTTTTGGAAGAATAGAATTACTTTAGGTTGAAGGAAAAACTACTCTAGTGTAGAATATTAAATAATAATAATAATAATAATAATAATAATAAATCAAACAAAATAATAACTTACTAATAATGATAATACTAGAATAACAAACATTCTCACTATAAAAAACACTTAAAATATACATTCATCCTACACACCATGCTGTAGGCCTACACAATACTTTTTTTAGATAATTTGGGATAAGATTCCTGTTCAGTCAGGTTTAATTTATTATTTAAATTATTTCTGCGCTTCATTCCTGTTTGTTATTATTGATAATATAAGTGAAAAATGTAAAATAGCAATTCAATTAACTCACTATGTATTTGTGATTTATGGATACGATGTACAGTTCGCAGATGAAAAGAAAACGAGTAATAAGGAATGTCTTATGCAGCATTTTACATCAAGAGGGATTTTACTAATTCTGGACGTATTAGTTCAGAGTCTGATGCACAATCCTCAACAGAATACGTTCGAAATAAACCGCACAGATGCGTGACAAATGACTGTTCCTATATTAGTGGGCGAGTTTGGTATTGTGACGCTTCATTTCCTCCTGCTTGCCTCATCCCGTACTTGCTTTCTTCTGATCTGCGGACTATATCTTCCACTCACTGGATGTGATGGTGCAGCCGCGCCGCCGAGAAGTTCAGGGTCCTATATGTTTCCTATTTAAGTTGCTATATTACGATTAAATACAAATGTGTCCAATATTTGTCCCGTTTTTATGTTTTTTATATATGGTTATCATATTACGTTTAAAATAAAGTCATCAAACTTATCTTAATATATAAAAATTTCGTGTCACGTTGTTTGTCCGCGATGGAATCCTAAACTACTGAACCGATTTTAATAAAATTTTGCACACTGTGTACACTTTGATCCAACTTGAGACTTGGCGTAGTTTATAACTAAATTTATAGTCGCATTATTTTTTATTGCAAATTATTTGTTTATTATTTAACAAAGAGTTATAATGATCTGTGAGTTCCACACGATTCTAACAGATGGCGGTGTAATTATCTGTGAGTTCCATACGATTCTAACAGATGGCGGTGTAAGGTAATTTGGTAAGGTAATTAGTTTATTATTAAACAAAGAGAGATCCAGATGGCTGTGCTTTTGTTGCAACCGCGAATTTCAATTGAATTACAAATATTGATTATTTCATAATTTAGGTGCGTTCAGTGTTTATTTTATTTTCGATATTATTAATTTCGTGTGTAAGTATTAGTTTTAAGTAATCTGGCTGAAAGACAGCAACTTAATTTAAATTTTTAATGTATACCTTAGCCACAGCAATGCGTGGCCGGAACTTCTAGTAGTATGTATATAAAACAAGAGCCGTTTTTATTTTACTTGATTTATTTATTTTTAATATTTGGTACCATATTACGTTCAAAATAATATTGAACATCTAGGTACATAATACATTACTCACTTCATAAAATAATGAAGGATAATAACATATACTCAGCAACTAAAATAAGGCTACATAAAGTTTTAATAAGATCAGTTTTGACCTATGGTAGTGAGACATGGAGCCTCACTAAAAGATTTGAGGTAGCCCTAAATAATTTTGAAAAAAAAAAAGTACTCAGGAAAATATTTGGACCAATAAATATTAATGGTCAGTGGAGAATACGATACAACAAAGAAATGTATGACAAATACAATGAACCTGACCTTGTCAATTTTATTAATTTAAAGAAATTAGAATGGGCTGGCCATGTACAAAGGCTCTCAACAAACCGAGCACCAAAAAAAAGGTGCTTACAGCAAGTTTTATTGGGGAATAGACAAGTTAGAAGAGCGAAAAAACGATGGGAGGATGGTATTAAGGAAGATGCTGCAAACCTACTTAGGTGTCGCAACTGGAGGCTTGCTGCGCAAAATAAAAATGATTGGAGGCAGAAGATAAGGGAGGCCAAAGCTCGAATTTGAGCCAATCAGTCATTGGATGGATGGAATGTACATAATACAAATAGCCCGTATTTGTACTTTTTTAAAAATATATATTTACCATATTACGTTGAAAAAATATTAAACTTATATCTAGTAAAACTGTCCCGTTTGTCGTGTTTATATATATATATATATATATATATATATATATATATAGAGAGAGAGAGAGAGAGAGAGAGAGAGAGAAATAGAATAAAATAAGATTTATTTAGCCTGGTGGAGTTAAGGCCATGTGGCCTTCTCTTCCACTCACCAGGACAAACATATGTTATATATAAATACAAAAAAAATACAATAATAGTCATACTAAACATTTAATTATCTGTCAAATTGAATAGTAATGAAAATAATGTATAATAATACAATAAAATAAATACAATTAAAATTAAATTAATGATAGAATGAATACAGAAAGGAATAACAGCTCGAATCTACTATACATAAAAAGAAAAGAAAGAAAAAAAATACAGAGTAATAAACTACAATGAATTAATCTATGCTTTTTATACAAGGTATTAGGTAAATATATTAACGGATCTTAAATCTATTTTTTATTAAAAAATTAAAAAACACATAATTAATTTTTAAAAAGTAATATTAGTGAGTTGTTTCTGTTAGTAATTTTATTTTCAATTTGTTTCTGAAAGATGGTAAAGTTTGGCAGTCTCTGACATAGGGTGGAAGGGAATTCCATGTTCTAGCAAGATAAATTGTAAAAGATTTCGAATAATAGGTAGTATGATGAGGAGGGATATAAAGGACACTGCGCTCAAGGGATCGGATATCTAATTTATATGTATCAAGAGTCTAGTGAAGCGGTGTGATAAATAATAAGGTAATGATGTGTATAATATGTTGTAGATAAGGCATAGGGAATGGATGGTTCTACGATCTTGTAGACGAAGCCATGACAATTGTTCCAGGGATGGTGTAACGTGATCAAATCTACGAATACCACAAATAATTTTATTTATATATGTATATATATATATATATATATATATATATATATATATATATATATATATATTCGGTTAACATATTACATTCACAATAATAATATATTTCTAAATAAATAACACAAGTGTCCCGTATTTGTCTCATCTTCATTATTTTTAGTATTTGGTTACCGTGGTCCCGCGCCGTAGCCGAGCGGTTAAGGTAGGAAGCCTTGGCGCAGAGCTACGGGACTTGCGCTGGTTCGAGTCTCCATGGGGGAAGAAATTTTCTCATGGTATTTCGGCCAGTATGGGACCGGTGCCCACCCAGCATCGTGAGGCAATTGGGTAGCTACAATAAGTAGCGGCTCCAGGTTGAGGAACCAGCTATAACGGCTGGGGGACTCGACATGCTAACCACATGTCACCCCTTACACTGGCTGTTGATCATCTACCTCTGTGATTGACACATGTGGATGTGAAGGGCCAGCAGCCGGCTGGTAAAAGGGCAACCGCTGAAAAGTGGAAAGACCCTCAATCGGAATCGGTTACCGTGGTACGTTCAAATTATATTAAACTTTTAAGTACATTATATGTCTCCCGTATTTGTCCGTTTTTTGTTTTTTCAAACATCTGGTTACCATATTAGGTTCAAATTAATTACATTACATTTCTATGTATGTACTACAATGTCCTGTTTTTTTTTATGTTATTTTCAATATCTGCTAGACATATTAGGTTTAGTTTTATTTCTATCTTCCGCTCTTGTCTATCCATTCAATCCAATCTGTGTAATTATTTAATTATTTCAAACTTGTACGTGGTGCCTATCTCTATAAAGAGTGCATTTCTGTTGACTTGAAGTCTAGTTAAGATTTCTTTGTAAATAGATTTTTTTAATATGTAAAACAAAGTCTAACATCCCGATCAAGGTCCAAGTTCAAATTCAAAGTTTCCTTTCACATAAAAATACAATTATTAAAAAAAATGTCCGTCACGCAGGAACTGAGTAAAGTAAGCGAATTCCTCGGCAAGTCGAATTTATGGTCGGATTTTACTGGTTTACGGAATATTTTATGTATTCTGTTAAATTGGAGAAACTCAATTTCTGACGTCAGCTTATTTAAAAGTATCGGACTCTAGTGAAAAACTATGCAGAACCGTAAGTTATTGCCTATTACACATTTGAAAATTTTAAAGGATTTTAGGGTTAATAAATTCTATCTTCAAGCCATAGTTAGTCCAAAAACATTCAAGACTAAAAGTGTATAAAACACTGGCTCTTCCAACTCTTTTGTATGGTAGCGAAATATGGGCATTGAAACAGAAGGATACACAGAGACTTAGATCTGCTGACATGAGATACCTTCGGAGGATACACACTACTAGATCATACAAAAAAATTAAGACATCTAAGAATAATTACACATGGAACATTTAGAAAACAAAATCTCTGATCATAAGATGGATGCAACATGTTCATCGAATGGAAGATCACAGGATACCTAAACAAATGTTAAGATATCAACCTGCATGAAGAAGAAGACCAGGAAGTCAACTCAAAGGACTTTTGGATAGTGTTTCTATTGAGGCCGAATGAAGGACTATTTTACTTCCGGAAATTGTTACCCCAGTGGAACCCATGTCCGCGTTTCTTAACGATTATATATTTACGGTGAATGATCGTCAGTCTTTCGATCAAGGTATTTCTTTCGTCTGGCTTATCGCCTTCGACCAGTCCGACATGGGTGACCCTTTCGGCAGCAATACTACCGCCGGCATAGCTCTCGGGGTCATTTAAACACGCCAAGTCACTCCACCATACAGGGTTATTTTCGGTGTCTGCTAGGTAGGATTAATGAATATCTGAGTTTTTCGAAAATATTTTCATGAGAACTATAAAAATTTATTTATTTAGAATTCGCTAATACCCCATGAACTTGGTGCCATATAAATACGATAGATTTAAATAGTATCTAGAGTAGAACTGCCAATTCATGAAATATTTAATGTTATATTAAGGTAAGTCCACCGCTGTGGTCTCGAGGTAGCGTGCTGCCTTGTCATGCAGCGGGCCCGGGTCGATCCCCGGTCGGGACAGTTTTTCTGGGTGAGGTTTTTATTATCGGGGTTTTTCCTCACCTGTAAGACAAATGTCAGGAAAACTTTAAGGCCCAAACGGTCCCCGAAATCATATGGCCATCATCATCATCCTTATCATTATTATCATCCTTCACCTGTGTGGAAGGCAACGGGAAGCTACCACACCTACAATTCCGTAGTAACGCTGCAAAGTATAGCATGAAAATGCTATGATTGCAGTGAAAGACCTGGATCTTAATATCCATCCATAGTAATTCTGCCCGAAGGCAGGTCCTTCACTGCAATCCACACCGGTAAAGGATGATGATGATGATAATGATAAGGATGATGATGATGATGGCCATATGATTTCGGGGACCGTTTGGGCCTTAAAGTTTTCCTGACATTTGTCTTACAGGTGAGGAAAAACCCCGATAAAAACCTCACCCAGAAAAACTGCCCCGACCGGGAATCGAACCCGGGCCCGCTGCGTGACAAGGCAGCACGCTACCTCGAGACCACAGCGGTGGACGATATTAAGATAAGTAAACCAAATATATTACAAGCTTACAATCAGCTATAGAACATAAATGAACGCATAAGTCATCATCATCATACACCGTTCATGAATATAGATCAATGTTAACCTGTTTTGGTCTAAACTAGACAGGTTCTAAAAGTCGTTTTTGTGGACGTCCAGGTCACCGTCTTCCTCGTGGGCGAAACTGAAGAACTGCATTAGGGATCCTAGTTGGTGACATTTGGGATACATGTCGTTGCCATCTGTCTACGTAGGTGGATATCTTTTCTTCTAAAGGTTGCATGTGGAGTTCCTTCAAAATTTCTTCATTTTTCTGATGCACAAGTAGAGAACATCCAGCAGTTCGGCGCATGAATCTCATTTTTGCAGTTCTTAATCTGGAGATCTCTTTTTTTTTTTTTGAACCCAGATTTCACTGCCATATAAGAAAATCGGGAGGGCAAGAGTTTTATAATTTGAGTCTTGAATGTTTTTGTATAAGATATGGTTTTCTTCTTCTCCTTCCTTTCCAGGATTAGGTCAATGCGACCTGTTCCGGTCTCAAGCCCATCGTTTCCTTGGCCATGTGGTTTGTAGATGTTGATCTTTTTGGGTAATCTTGTATTGTCCATTCTGTCTAAATGTTCTTTCCATTGGTATTTGTGCTCTTCTAGTTTATCGACTATTGAGAATATCTCCAATTAATTTCTTATAGATTCATTGTGTAATCTATCCATGCGTGACATCCTTTTACGGATCTTAAAAATTTCATTTCAGTGGATTGAATGTGTGAGATATATTTTTTTGTAAGTACCCAAGATTCAGATTCATATAAAAGAACAGGAACAGCCATAATTTTATAAAACCTGAGCTGAGTTTCTCTTCGAGTCTTTCGGAGGGTTGTTCTTATGGTGCCACACATCATTTATCGGTTTAATTTATTATGTATATCCCATTCGTAGCTATATGTTATATCTGAACCAAGATAGTTAAATGATATGGTTTTAAAATATTATTTATTAAGTCTAATATCTGTAAAACAATTGAGTTTTATATTAAAATCGAAAACGTAAGTACATTGTGCAAATAAGTTTATGTAAATAATCTTGTATAATAACGCATATAATATTACTTTCTTTTTAATGGCACATGCTGTAAATAAAAAGTTATTTAACAAAATGGGTACGGTATAGTGTCCCAGATATCTTCCACTCTATGGAAGTTCATAGGGAGCATTAAATTGGTCAATTTCTCTCTTTGTTTGTCACAAGAATGATTTATCAATTGTTTATTTAAAATTGAAAAGATAATAGAATAAATAACCGATAACAGTTCAATCACATCACAAATGACTCATAGTATTTATCTTTGTTATTGGAAATTCTACTATTGTTATTATAGATAAAAAATACAATTTATCATGGGCACTAGACGTTGGAAGAATGATTAGCAAAAAGATTGCCCAACTTAACATTAAGGGCACTCAGTACTTATTTGGGTGAAAAAGATCGACTTTTTTTTTTCCTCAAGAAATCCAGGAAGGTATATTTTATCGATTTGTAATATTGTTATGTCGATTTTGGACATTTAAACCCATAAAAATTGATTTTTAAAAAATGGCGTCTCTGTGTTCTGCTAATGTGCACATTTTTTTTTTTGTTTTTTGTATTTTCCTGTAACTTGATTTTTTTTCCATATTTTGCTACTCTTTTCTCTGAAACTATGAAAGATAGGAGAATAATTTTTGGCATGGATATGCAGTTTAAAGAGCTCTATAATAATAAGGTAAAGTACCTTTGTGCTATTGATAGTATTTTAAATTAAAAAAATATATGCAAAATTTTTAACATTTTTTTTTTGTATTCGAAGTTTTAAAAAATAAATCACAATCCATATCTGAACACAAGCAAATCTTATTATTGTCAAATGAACAATAGACAATAACATACTAAATTTTGGAAACAATTGGATAAGTAGTTTTTGAGAAAATTGTACCAAGACAATACTTTTAAAAAGTTGGATTTATTATTTTCATTTTTTGTTTGTATTTTAAATTACTAATGAAGAAATATGTCTAAAAAGTTAAGAGTGTCATTATGTTCAGGAAGACTTTTTTAATTAATGAATAATGACAGAATTTTCATTGCACATAACTTAAGCTGAAAAATTATTTTTGTATGTTGCATATTTTTAAACCAAATTGCAAGGAAATTAGTACCGGGTGCCCTTAAAATAACATACAGTTGAGAAATTAAGCAAAGGTCGACCACTTTAGAATAGGCCTACTGGATAGATAAACAAAGACTGGAACAGGTTGGACTCTTTCCTTGACTGTTTGAAGATACCGCAATAGTGACGATGGTTAGAATCTCGATTTTAACATATTTTCATTGAGACATCCTAGATATTATCGGCCTCGGTAGACTAGAGTTTAAATTCCTTGCTAGTCCCTTGGGCCACGAGTTCAAACCCAATCGGCGTAGATTGATTTTGATGATGGGAAAATCCATGGAACAAGTCCTCCTAGAGAGACTCTAGAATTTTTTGAGCTCGCAAAAGAACCTCAAGCCTGAATTAGAGTTTCTGAGCAAAATTTAATCGGTCTTTCCCAACCAAGTAAAACCTTAGTTGCTTAGTTGCTTTCAGGAAATGAGCTAACTCTTATCACTCGTTGACATCTGTAGGGAAGCAAGCGTGAATAAAGTAGCTAGGTTAAGCAAAACACACACCCTTGCCCCATGTTGAAATATACGGGAATAGATAAAATAGGAAAGTTGCCGAAACAGTTAACAATATAATCTGCCATTTTACTGAAGGAACTTTGATATATACATGTATTCATATAGCAACATATGCCGACGATGTCAACATTGTGGCTAGAAATACACTAGATCTAAAACAGACATTTAGTCAATTAGAACAAGCAGCAAGAGAAGTTGGTCTCAAGGTTAATGAGTCAAAAACAAAACGTTTGACACAATCACGGACAAAATTTAATAATTAACAGTTAATAAAAGGCACAAACACTTTTGAAGTAGTACAGAGTTTTTCATATTTAGGCAGAATGATACTAATGACAATGAAGAATTACAAGAAATACGAAATACAATATATAATGCAAATAAGGCATACTACGGACTACTTCCAATCCTAAAATCCAAAATTATCTTTAGGAAAGTTAAAATAAGACTAATTAAAACCTTCATACGTGAAACCTGGACTATGACAAAGAACTCTGGAGAATTTAATTAACACTTTGAAAGAAAGATTTTGAGAAGGATATATGGACCAGTAAAAGAGAATGGAAGATGGAGAATGGACTATAGTAAGGAATGTTATGACCTTTTTAAGGAACCTGATTTATAGAATAGAATAGAATAGATTTATTTAGCCTGGTGGAGTTAAGGCCATGTTGCCTTCTCTTCCACTCACCAGGACAAACATATGTTACATATAAATACAAAAAATTGCAATAATAGTACATACTAAACATTAATTATCTGTCAAACTGAATAATAATGAAAATAATGTCTAGTAATACAATAACATTAAATACAATTAAAATTAAATTAATGATAGAATGAATACAGAAAGGAATAACAGCTCGAATCTACTATACATAAAAAGAAAAGAAAGAAAAAATACAGAAAGTAATCAACTATAATGAATTAATCTATCGCTTATTATACAAGGCATTAAGTAAATATATTAACAAATCTTAATACTATTTTATTAAATAATGAAAAAAACGAATTATTAATTTTAAAAAGTAATATTAGTGAGTGTTTCCGATTTATCAACTCTTGTGAAATTAAAAAAAAAATGCAATGGGCTGGACACGTTCAAAGAATGGCAAACAATGTATACCTAAGAAAGTGATGATGGAGGAAATGTTTGGGAAGCGGCCAGTGGGAAAACCTACGAAAAGATGAATGGACTCAGTGAAGGAAGATTGTCATTAAATCCTGAACTGTATAAACTGGCAACAGAGAGCATTGGATAGAGAAGATTGGAGGTCTCGCATCAAGAAGACCCAGGCCCGCTATGGCTATAGCGCTATTGAAAGAAGAATCCGCCATTTTTTCAAGGCGATAATTTAGATAAAATTCGTTGAAATATAAACTTAAATGTTTTGGTAAAAAAAATCAGTTTGTAGCTTTAGGTAAAAAAAAAGGTAAATGTGCTTTATTATTTTTATTACTTTTCGGTGTAAAAATTGCCGAAAAATAGTACGTAATAACCCTAAAAAATGAAAAATGAAAAAAAAAACAATATCGATTCAGTTGAAATCGGTTGATAAATTCCTAGTAGGAATAAGTGTAGAATGACTATCAGGTACAAGAAAAGCTTTCCTTTTCTTCGATAAATTCACTGTATCAAAGAAAGATCATTTAACCATTTCACAAATATATTCTTATGGACCAGAAAAGAAGTTCTGAGATAAGAGATCAATTAAATATTTTTAAATTGGCGGATAAAATTGACAAACAAAGCAAAATTGTTACGAACATCTACTAAGAATGCCAGATGATAGACCTTCTAAAATTATTTTAAACTACAGACCCACAGGATCTAGAAGTCAAGGAAGACCATTTACTAGAACTAGATGGAAAGAACAAATCTCTTGAAGTCGGAACGGGCTAGAGGTCCTAAGCCTTGATGTTGATGATAATTCTTAATTATAAATCCACTTTCGGGGTCATGGGAACAATTGTTCCTGGAGAAGCTCAATCTTCTAATTCTTCTACGGAACATGTGTGTTTATAAATTATTAGGGGTGGAACTGTTACTCAGCAGCATTTGAATAGCAAATTGCGGTGTTGGTGGAATCTATTTTTCATTTCAAATCTATGGGAGCAAGAAATGTCGATGTTTCTTTGGACTGTTGATAGATCATCGGTTGATTAATGTCTTTGACATCGTCGATGCGGTAGGCCAGCTCCCTCCCATCAGAAAAAAATTGCAATGCTAAAAAACCTAATAGAGATAAGCTAAAACCTCCTGAAGTCAGGGAATATATTTATACATGAAGGAGAAACATCTACAACCAACCAGGAAATTGGCTATTAGGAATCGGAGGACTGTTAACATTATATTAATATTTACAAACTATTCTTTATCTAAATATACTATGTAAATCTATGACCAAATCATGGGTACTCGCCATGACTCCATTGAAGCCAACAAAGCATGTGGTGTTCCGCGCAGCTATATTTTTGTTCATATTAGAATGAACTAAAAGAAATGTGTAGGTAAACAACACATATTTAACGCTGTTTAAAATGCAGTTATAATTATTATTATTATTATTATTATTATTATAATAAACATAATCACTATTAACTTTTCACACTGAATGAACCTTAGTTAAATTACAATATATATATATATATATATATATATATATATATATATATATAATAGCAACGGGAAGCTACCACACCTATAATTCCCTAGTAAAGCTGCAAAGCATGGCATGAAAATGCCACAATTGCAGTAAAAGACCTGCTATATATATATATATATATATATATATATACACACATTCATAGAATTACTATGGATGGATATATATATATATATATATATATATATATGATATGAAAAGAAAAATGAATGCTTGAGTCGGGATTCGAACTCGAATCCCGACTCAAGCATTCATTTTTCTTTTCATATCATATTTGCCTTCATTGCCAAATGTCAAAAATATATTTATAATATCTATATATATATATATATATATATATATATATACACACATTCATAGTAATTCTGCCCGAAGGCAGGTCCTTCACTGCAATCATAGCATTTTTCATGCTATGCTTGCAGCTTTACTAGGGAATTGTAGGTGTGGTAGCTTCCCGTTGCTTTCCACACCGGTGAAGGATGATGATGATGATGGCCATATGATTTCGGGGACCGTTTGGGCCTTAAATTTTTCCTGACATTTGTCTTACAGATGAGGAAAAACCCCGATAAAAACCTCACCCATAAAAACTGCCCCGACCGGGGATCGAACCCGAGCCCGCTGCGTGACAAGGCAGCACGCTACCTCGAGACCACAGGTGGACTATATATATATATATATATATATATTATATATATATATAATTATAACAGACTTATACATTGTCATATAATAATAATAATAATAATACCGGTAATAATGATGGATCTCCCAAAATTTACCAAATGGAAAGAGGACAATATCATAGGAGAAAGAAAAAATATTACATTGATTTTATTATATTTTTTCTTAAACATATTTTCATTACGTTACTTTTACAAAATAAGAATTAAGGCGATTCTTTTGACAGAAGTATCTTTAACCAAAATATTGTTATAAAAGTATTTCAAACTTTTGGATTAATATTTTCATAAATGAAACGTAACAACATATAAAGATTTATCTTTAATGATAATAAAATAAATTTAAAAGTAATGTATCTTATTACAAATTAAACACTTTGCAGTATTATCTTGTTGTATAATAAAATATATTCTCTCCCATGAAGTTACGAATCAACCTTATTGTGTCAAGGGATGGAATATATATATGACGTCAACTTTTACCCTCGACCCTGATCTGCTCCGAAACTACTGAGGAATCATTTTCCGAATCAAGTGACTCACTAGTTGATGTTGAATTATATGTTTAGTTACAAAGATACTGGAAGCTGATAGAGGTAATTTTTATATTTCAGTTTTCAGGTAAACATCCACTCCGAAATACGATTTCGTTTACACATATTTCGCGCTCTAAGTAATTTAACATTTAATTATTTATTTAGCCTGGTGGTATTAAGGCCATGTGGCCTTCTCTTCCACTCACCAGGACAAAAATATGTTACATTAAAATACAAAATTCACAATAATATTAAATACTAAACGATTATCTGGCTAAAATGAACAATAATAAAATGTCTCATAATATAATACATTTAAAGACAATTAAAATTAATACTAATAAAGAAATTTTTACACAAAGGAAGAACAGTTCGAATCTACTATACATGAAAAAAGTGATATTAACAAAATCGTATTGAGGATTTATTGCAATAGATAACGTCTATTAAAATTTATGCTATCTTATCAATCGAAAACTGACATCGAGAAAAATGTTCGTTCAATATCAGAATACGTCACATCAGATATACAATCAGTCTGGATGTAATGTAAATGAGAACATTTTAAGTATGTATTCCTCGTAGTAGTGAAAGTAACAAGAGAATAAAAATCAGCATAACAAAATACAAGGACAATGCTCGTATCTTAGACAAATCGAAGAGTTCATTTACTTATTTATTTATTTAACATGTTTTTAATGTATACAACATCTTCCTGTTCCCAATATTAAGTTTTGATTCTCTTTCTCCATTCATCTATATCCTTCCAGCAACCATCCTGCAGTCCCTTGTCCCTTATCAAATTCATAATTCTCTCTATCATTGTCTTCTTATGTCTCCCTCTTCTTTTACTCCGATTTGGAACCCACTCCAAACTCCTAACCTCCAGTCTATCTTCATTCATCCTCTTCACATGTCCAAACCACTGTAATTGTTTATTTCCAACAAATCGTACAATTGTTTCGTTAAAGTTCATTTTTTTCCCGGATAATATTGTATCTATAGCAACGTGCAGATCTTCTTAAAAATAAATGTTTGTAGATTGTAATTTTGACTTTATAGTCCACGTTTTTGCTCCTTACGTCGTTAAACTTTTTACTATTGATTTATAAATATTGATTTTGTTTACTTAGGGAGTGATTTTTTTTTTTCGTTTATACTAGTTTTCCCTTATTGTTTTACGTTTTCTTTGTTTGTTTTACCTGTTTGTTAACTTTCTTTAATTCTCACATAGACACAAGGACAGGACACACACACCCAGACCCAAGGTGGAGATTTAAAATCCCCTGCCCCGCCAGAAATCGAACCCGGGTCGCCGGAGTAGAAGGTAGGGACTCTACCGACTACGCCACGGCGACGGACGTATTAAAGGCAAACTTCAGGAAGAAATAAGCAGAACCTTTCAAAGTAGTACCAAATGTTACCATTTAATTAAATCCCTGTTGTGAAATCAGGATATAGGTTACTATTGAATTGTAAAGAGGAAACAATGTATAAATAGTACATTACGATGCGAGGTTGGGAAGTGGTTTTTACAGAATCGAGGAAAAATGTTTAAAAATCGAGCGATAGCGAGGTTTTTAATTTCCGAGATTCTGTAAAACACTTCACAAACGTGCGTTGTATATTATTTTTTGCGCGATGATGTTTTCAAAATAATAAATAATAGTAAAATAATATCTATGTTGAAAATATTTGCGTTCATTATAAACAACCGACTAACGTTAACGGTGTGGGCAATGTTTATTAGTTGAAACAACAGGAGACCTTGAGAACAATTATTGATAATATGGCCGCAAAGTACGTATTTATTGTTTTATATTATTTCAAATAAAGTTCAGTTCATTTAAAATGCAGTGATATGTTTCGTATAGTGTATATTAACACTACCTTTTGGATGTTTTAGCATATACGAGTACATTGTATGTAGTATATATATATATATATATATATATAGAGGGCAGTGGTTTTACTTCCCGCACATGATGTAAATGCAATATTACAGTATAGATTTAGGTTGGCAACCCCGAAATGTAGGAAGTTGAACTATCAATCATTGTCGCCATTGCTGTAAGTACGACGAAACGCACTATCGCGCAAAAACAAAATTTAAACCTGCATAAATTATTTATGATATATGTACAGTTACAAATAAGGATTCAATAGTATATTGCAATACAAGTGAGGTAAGCACTTGTTACTGATCGAGAAAAAGTTTGAAAAAACCCAGGCGCTTGCGCCGAGTTTTTTTTTTCTCCCCAATTTTCGAGATCTGTTACGTGCTTACCTCATGTGTATTGCATACTGTTTTTTGGTCGATGTGACTAATATTTATTAAATATAGTAATAAATGAATTAAAATATTGGTTGGATGACTCCAAAATACATAAATTTCAGACGGTGTGTGGAACAATACGGAGAACATTCAAAAATAAAATTAGAAAAGAAACCAAGATAAAAATGTATAATGTTATGGCGGTTCCCACAATATTGTATGGATGTGAAACTTGGGCTCCAGTGAAAAGACAGAAGGATAGAATACAGACGGCAGAGATGCGGTTCCTAAGACAAGTAAAAGGATGTACAAGACTTGATAGAATAAGAAATGAGGATATAAGAGAAGAATTGAAAGTACAGCCTTTATTGGATAAAGTCACGAATTACAGACAGAAATGGATTGATCACATGGATGGAATGAGTAAGGAGAGATATCCATTGTTAGCAAGAAATTATCAAGCAAGAGGAAGGCGTGATGTTGGAAGACCTAGAAGACGTTGGGCTGATGCAATATGAAGTCGGAACGGGCAATTGCCTAATCCCTGGAGTGATGATGATGATGATGTAAATGACTTCTATGAGAAAGAAACATTTGGTGATCGTTGCTATGTAGATTTTCATTTGTTATTATAAGCAAGAATTGTTGGCTGTGGAGACATTTTTATATATGTAGTACCGTGATTAGAATCTGTTTGATCATTTTATAATGGAAGGAGTAATTGTAGATGATAGAGAAATTGAAGAAGCCTGGAGAATGGGATGTTCTGCATTAATTCCGGAAAAGTCTAAAGAAAGGTACAAGTTAGTGTACAAAACATACAAGAAATGTTTTATTTTACTTACTGAACGTGTGCTTTTTGAGTCCATATCAGCATTGCGATTTCTTTTGTTTGCATAGCAACCAGGTTAGATGTGGGAACGTTGACTTACTTCCAATAACAACAATATTGATAAGTATAAGAAATTAGTCACATCGACTGAAAATATAATTTAAGAAACAGAAATGATGATTTTAAGAAGCATGCTTGGAAAAATTGGAAGATATCATAAATACAGAACATTATTACTACTATAATTACCACTACAAGGTAGCGTTAACTATCCATCGCCCGCTATGCATCGTAGAGAACCATCGCCCACTATGCCGCATACTGGAACCAATTGAGGCTCCCTGGAGTCCAAATTACTAGTGATTATCATGATGTGGTTTAATCACCTAGTCTCGCACGTTTCGCGGCGTAGGTGTATAGCCGAAGTCGATGTGTACTAACTCACGGACATCATCGAATCCGTAGGTTCATAACCACGCGAACATAAGCTCTCCATACATCCCTATCCTGGGATGTTTTCTAATCATTCCCTGTACACTTTACTTCCTTTAAACCATGGTTAATGTTATTCTCGCACCTCATTCTGGGCGCTTTGCCTCCGCTTTACCCAGATTTTCCATGCCGCTCTTTCATTCCCCATTCGTGCCACATGTCCTGCGGAAGTGGATTATACAGGTGATGATTGGAAAACATTAGCTAACGTGAGATGCGTGAAGAGATTACGTCTTCACGGTCATGAATCTACGGGTATAATAGTGTCAAAAATATACGTAACACTTCAATTTTACAAAACCTATGTGACATATCCTTTCGTCGTATGCTGGATATCTGAGCCGAAAATGTATTTTAGGAAAACAAAACCTATGGCAATGTGCGGAAAAAATTATCGATGTAACCCACATTAATTAGAATTTGGTGGATATATTATTCAATATGTATTCGAATTTAATTACCATATATATATATATATATATATATATATATATGTTATAATTAAATCTTTAACATTGAGCAATGCAAGCTTAATATGGTATGATAAGAAAAATAAATGCCTGGACGGGATTCGAACCCGGATCTCTGAGTCTGTACCTCAGCGTGATATCCATTACACTACCAGGCGAATCCAATTCAAACACTTATTTTTCTTATATATGTATTATACTCTCCATTATTACTAGATGTCGCGAGAACACTGTCTTCACTGCCATCTAGTAGCTGACTATATCATTTATAATTTGCTTACTTGATATAGTCAGCTACTAGATGGCAGCGAAGACAGTGTTCTCGCGACATCTAGTAATAATGGAGAGTATAATACATATATAAGAAAAATAAGTGTTTGAATTGGATTCGCCTGGTAGTGTAATGGATATCACGCTGAGGTACAGACTCAGAGATCCGGGTTCGAATCCCGTCCAGGCATTTATTTTTCTTATCATACCATATATATATATATATATAGAGAGAGAGAGAGAGAGAGAGAGAGAGAGAGAGGTAAAATTATACAAATATAAGGAATCGTTAAATGACATTTTTGGAAACAAATGTCCGTAGAAACTATATTATTATTATTATTACTATTATTATTATTACTATTATTATTATTATTATTATTACTATTACTATCATTACTATGGATAGACAGCGAATGTACATCCAGTACGTCTTCCTCCGAGGAGTGATTTTGGAAATAAACAGGATGAAAATCCTACAAATTAAGTTTAAGAAGAAGAAGACTATTATTACTATTACTATTATTCATCATCATCATCATGAACAAATTCGTTTTAGGCCATGTGGCCTGTACGGTAAACCTAGCGAAGATGGTCTTGTATTACTATTATTATTATTATTATTATTATTATTAGGGGGCACGCCGTAGCGTAGTGGTTAAGGCACTGCGCTACAAGCCGGAAGGTCGATGGTTCGAGTCCCGGTGGGGGTCAGGATTTTTAAACTGACCCAAACCTTCTGGCGGCACTATGGCCCTGGGGTCGACTCAGCCTCTAACTGAAATGAGTACCAGACGCTTTTTCTGGGGTAAAGGCGGCCGTCACGCAGGGCTGACATCAAGTGCCGATTGTCAAGAAAAAGTGGGAGCCTTAACCTCCTACTACCCCAAGGGCCTCCTGAGGCCTGTAGTGGGATCACTTTACCTTTATTATTATTATTATTATTATTATTATTATTATTATTATTATTATTATTATTATTATCGATGAAAATGGATTTCTTGTGGAGAGCAGCAAGATATTCAAATTAGACAAAATAAGAAATACTGTCATAAGAGAAAAAATGAATATTGGTTATTCAATAGTAGATTATATACGGTATGAGTATAAGCAATTAAATTGGTATGGGCACGTACGACGAATGCAAGAAGAAAGATTACCCAGGAAAACATTGGAATGGTGTCCACCTGGAAGAAGGAGGAGAGGAAAACCTCGAAACTCGTGGATGCAAGAAATAAGAACTGGAATGAGAGCAAGAGGACTGGAGGACATGGATTGGATGGAGAGAGACAAGTGGAGAAGAAAAATAAAACTTTAGGCACAGAAAGATGTGTAAACATTAAAATTCTATAGGCCTATATAAATAAATAAATTATTATTATTATACAATATAACAACGAAAGCCTCCCTAAAATATAGCAGTAAAAATGGATTTTGAATTTTAAACAAAATTGTATTTATACTAGCTGCACAGATGAGATTTTCACGTATTATTTTAGGTCTAAGTAGGTTGGATAAAAAGGGACATGTTGATTGACATTCGAGGAAAGGTTAAAATTATTTTAAAAAATGGTAGCAGGATCTAAACATATCATATTTGTTTAAATCATTTCCATAGAATGGATCAAATATTTTACCAAAGTAGATTTTCCAATATCAACCTAAAGGATACAGGGACAGAGGATGATATAAACAACGATGGAGAAATCAACATCATCTTTAGATATAGCCATACTCTCAACTCAGCCTAAGTTAATATTGGTATGTAGATTGTAAGGGTAGGCCTAATATTTGGTATCTAGTAAGTAGGATCGGAAAATGGAGAGTAAAATCTTAGGCATAACTCTGAAGGACAGAATCTCGAATACAACACTTCAAGCGATGTCCTCAACAACTGATCCTGCACAACAAGCCATCAGGAAAAAATGGAAGTGGGGAGGCCACGTCGCAAGAATACAGGACGACAGGTGGACAATAAAAACAACCATGTGGGACCCGTACACAGGCAAGAGACAGCGCGGAAGACCAAGACGACGATGGACTGACATCTTCAAAGAACGACCAGGGGCGCAATGGTCCAGAGTCGCCAGATGCAGGAAAAGCTGGAGAACGATGGAGAGCCAACTGTGCATTAACTAATCACAGAACGGACAGTGTATACAAACCAAGTGCTACATCCAAGTCAACTTCTCACCACGGAGTAGCTCACCGGGTGACACTCTCAAATAGAGCTTAACCACTGTACAGGCAGGCCTTTGCCCTAAAGGGACATATCAGACTTTATTTATTCATTTATTTAAGTAGGATCGTCTCGCAACACAGTCGTGTGGTTTAAAACATCATGACTAGATCTGGGATTTCTATGTAATTAAATATTTTGTCCCTTGCTATTTAGATGCTGGGAAAACTTATATCTTCACAAATCACTATGTTAGGGTTACTATAACTCAGCGGTTCCCAACCTTTTTCGACTGGCGAACCCCCTTCCACAACGATCTGTGAACCACTGACTTTGAAATATACATACAGTAGACATGCACAAAATCGAATTCCAAGCAAAAGGTTTAATAACCTTAAATTAACTTAACCCTAAGGGTCGGTTTCACAACAGAGGTAACTATATTACGCCAATTTTCCTAGTGTATAATGCATAGCTTAAACTGGCGTAATACAGTTACCTCTGTTGGTGAAACCGACCCTTAGCGGTTAAAACCTAAAGTTACTCTAGTTACGGCTTAAAAGTTACAACGTATAGGCCTAGTTGTAGCGAAATCAAATGCATTCCTAACGTTGTTACATAACCGTAAATTAGGCATTCGCGGTATATATTAATTTATTGTGAAAATAATGTGATAAACTGCCGATATTACACATAAGACATATGTAACAAGGGGCATTATAGGGTTAACTTAATTTTAAAATAACAATATTAACAATAATAATAATAATAATTCATCCATCCATAGTAATTCAGCACGAGGTCAGATCTTTCACTACTATCATAGCATTTTCATGCCATGCTTTGCAGCTTTACTAGAGCATTGTAGGTGTGGTAGCTTCCCGTTGCTTTCCACACCGGTGAAGGATGATGATGATGATGATGGCCATACGATTTTGGGGACCGTCTGGACCTTAAAGTTTTCCTGACATTTGTCTTACAGGTGAGGAGAAACCCCGATAAAAACCTCACCCAGAAAAACTGTTCCGACCGGTGATCGAACCCGCGCCCGCTGCGTGACAATGCAGCACGCTACCTCGAGGCCACAGCGGTGGACAATAATAATAATAATAATAATAATAATAATATAATAATAATAATAATAATAATAATAATAATAATAATAATAATAGTAATATTATTATTATTATTATTACAATGCTGCAAAAATGATGGAAGCTATTTAATATGTGGATATCGTCACTTGCCACAATAGGGATATTAAGATGACCGACAAGTATTGAAGAGCAAGTGGTTTGTTTTGTCTCCTACATTGGAGCAACTTTGGAGCTGGCTCCCGGAGTGCATCATGTTTGGAAACTTCACGACTTCCAATTCAAGATTATATTAGTGTTGTAGAAGATGCGGTTGAAAAACCAAGTGCATACATTGTCCGCTCTTAAATTGATCCTAACCTAAACAAAAGACAATTGTATCCTTCCGCCATTCGCGCCATAATTACTGTCACATTGGCAGGGAGCACGTGTGAAGTATATAAGACATGTGATCGTTGAATGGAGTAGATTACAAGAAAGCTGGTGAGATTTTTCACTGGACTTGTGAAATACATTTAAAATAACTGTTATTTGACCACTAGTCAAAGGTTTGCCAGACTTGTGTTTCAAAAATTTAGATGGCGACACAGCAACAGAAAACTGGATACCTTCAGCCATTTTGTTGCATCAGAATCGACTGAAGCATGACTCAAATGTATCATCCATATGTTATAAACTATTTTAAGTTATAATTATTGATTAGGCACATTTTATAATATAGGCCTATTATATGTTTTTAATATTATTATTTTCATTCATGAAGAATAACAAGTGTATTCCATCCATCGTAATTCTGCCCGAAGGCAGGTCCTTCACTGCAATCATAGCATTTTCATGCTATGCTTGCAGCTTTACTAGGGAATTGTAGGTGTGGTAGCTTCCCGTTGCTTTCCAGGATGATGATAATGATAAGGATGATGATGATGGCCATATGATTTCGGGGACCGTTTGGGCCTTAAAGTTGTCCTGACATTTGTCTTACAGGTAAGGAAAAACCCCAATAAAAACCTCACCCGGAAAAACTGCCCCGACCGGGGGGGATCGAACCCGGCCCGCTGCGTGACAAGAGACCACAGCGGTGGACAAACAAGTGTATTAAGAGGCATATTTTTAATTTAATGAAGGGAACTTCTTTTTCGCGTACTTATTGATTCTACATCGAACGTCGGTATCCATAACCAATGAAAAGCAAGCAGGTCACGTGGTTTTGTTTTGATGAGGATCACTTTAAGAGTGGACAGCCTTTAGTGCATGGAATATATATGTTATATATATTTTAATTTGAGAAAAAACACAAGATATTCAAAATTTCGCAATGTGTGCCAAATTCTAAAAGAGGACATTATAGATTGTCCTGACATTTTCCTGGAAGATTTGTTTGCTAAAATTTGCCCCAGTCACATCATGTGCTACTGAGATAATTTTCCGCTTATAAGATCATTCTATCTGACAAACGACCATCATTGATCCCTGAGAACTTAATATTATATATATATATATATATTATATATATATATATATATATATATATGTTCATATTGCTTAAAAATAATCATTCATTGCTGCAAAATTTACTTTATTATCTTGAGAATTTTTCTCATCACTGAGGGTTTTCTCCGACCAATCTTAGCAATTAACATGAACTAAAAGAATAAATAAATATAAATGACTACGGACTTGTAGACTATCAGTTTGCAACAAACATTCACAATTTTCCCATAATTAAAGTTTTCCATCGTTCTCTGACCTCTGTGTCTTCATCTGTTACACCAAATTTCCACATTGAATTTTGAATGCTGTTCTTAGTCTTCCTTTTCTGTTCCTCCTTTCAATTATCCATGCATAGACGGCCTTTGGTTCTCTTCCATCCTGTATTCTTTTTACGTGTCCATACCATTTTAACCTTCTGTGTTCAATCTCATTCATTATATTTCTTTCTGCATTCAACCATTTTCTAATTTCTGTATTTCTAATTTTTTTCCAGTCAAGATTTTCTGGCAGCTCTTCTCCAAAAATCCATTTAAACTGAAGTTATTCTGTTGACATGTTGTTGTGTCATTGTCCAGACTTCCAATCCATATAACATTAGAGTTTCTAGGATGGATTTATAAAATAGTTGTTTTGTTCTGTTGTTGCAAAATTTAATGAACGAAAATCTCTAGAATTGTAATTTGCATTTGTGTTTACTCATATACTACATTTTAATTGAATGAACTGAGAGTTAATTTTCGAAATAAGAGTAATACAATGTGGTTTCTAGGTTTCATTTTCATCCAATAATAAATGTTCACTGTATTGAAAAATTTAATGTTAACGTATGAATTTCTATTGGACATAATATTAAAAAATGGTCATTAAATATTTTATATTACATATTCTAAAGATTTTTACATTTTTTTCTACACATTTTCCCAATTTTCACTACATATATGCGTAATATTTTCCAATTGATACCACATTAAAAAAATCCAGCTCTAACATGACTTGTTGAAGAGCTATGGGACTTGAGTCACTTCGAGTCTCCGTGGGGCAAGAAATTTTCTCATAGAATGTTGGCAAGTATGGGACCGGTCCCACGCAGAATGGTGAAAATTTTGGGTAGCTATATATGTACGGTGTCACTTACCAAAACATGGAATTCCCTTCCGCCCTATGTCAGAGACTGTCAAACTATAACATCCTTCAAAAATAAACTAAAGAATTATTTAATAACAAACTAACTTATACACCTCACTGATAGTATTCTTTTAGCAATATTAATATACTTAATTATTTATGAAAATAATATTAAGAATAACAAATATTTTTATTTGTTTTGTTTTTAAATATTGTATAATCGTAAAATTAGTTTTCTATATCTCATTATTTTCCTGTTTTTTATATACACTAGACAGGGACAATTTAATATGCCTTGCTTGTATACATTTTATTATTAGTTTTAGTCTTAATTTTAACTAATATTAACTGGTTGTATTATAGATCGTAATACGTATATTAGATATTATCTTTTGATCAAATTTTTACTTAGTGTTTAATATTAGAGTTAATTAAGATTGTTATATTCTGATGTAATTTATGTTTGTCCTGGTGAGTGGAAGAGAAGGCCACATGGCCTTAACTCCACCAGGCTAAATAAATCTAATCTAATCTAATCTAATATGTAATATATTTTTTTAAACAAGGTTTAGGTCACTGGGTGTGTTCTCGTGACTTTGCAAAATTCTGACAAGCAACAATTATTACCCACTCCACAAGCAGAAGATGTAGAATATATTCCGAAAGGCCTCCTGAATATTTCACAGCATTATATAGTTATGGACGACTAATATCTCAGTGCCAGTTGTATGTTTTTAACTTTACATAGGAACCTCAACGGTGTTTCGTGACGAATTTTAAAAGGAAGGAAGATTTTTATACATCATACTTATGACCTCGTTCAATAAAGAAGATAAATGAAAAATTTGTATTTTTTTTAAAAAATACATTAAGTATAATGGAAATGGACAATTAATGACAAATAAGGGAATTATTGGAGAAGTGGCTGAATTCAAATATCCAGGAACAATAATTGTAAAATAGGAATGAGATGCACAAATAAATTAAACATAGGCTCAGTTCTGGAAATGCATGATATTATGTATTACAGAGACTCGTATCCCAACTCCTTTCAAAAGCGTTAAATTGAAAATATATAAAACTGTTATTCTCCCAATTATATTACGTGGATGCGAAACATGGACTCTTACTTTAAGGGAGGAGAAAATATTACGAGTTTTTGAAAATAGAGTTCTTAGGAAAAATGTTGGACCAAAAAGAGATGAAAAGACAGGCGAATGGATAATACAACATAACAGTGAACTACATCATCTTTATAGGAAACCAGATATAATAAGAACAGTTAAATCTCAGACTTGATGGGCAGGACATGTGGCACGAATAGGGAATGAAGGAGGAGCATGGAAGCATCTTATAGGAAAACCAGAGAAAACGCCCAGTCGTTAGACCAATTATGGGGTGGGAGAATAACATTAAATATGATTTGAAGAAGTAGTAACTTATTATACAGGGGATGAATGGAAAACATTAGCTCAGGATAGGGATGTATGGAGAGCATATGTTCCCACGCAATGAATAGACGGGTTCGATAATGTCCGTCGCCGTGGCGTTGTCGATAGAGTCCCTACCTTCCACTCCCCGGCGACTCGGGTTCGATTCCTGGAGGGGTAGGGGATTTTAAATCTCCACCTTGGGTCTGGGTGTGTGTCCTGTCCCTGTGTCTATGTGAGAATTAAAGAAAGTTAACAAACAGGTAAAACAAACAAAGATAAAGGTAAAACAATAAGGAAAACCAGTATAAACAAGAAAAATAAATAAATAAAAAAGATAGTGCCAGTGAGTTAGTAATTTGCATTAGGACAACCGCAATGGTACAACCTTCGGAATTGGCAAATATCAAGTCATGAAGCGAGTGGGTTGAAGTACATGTGACGTGACACCGAGTACTCAAGTCAGAGGGACGTACGTGACAAGATGAACAAGAGAAATTAATAAAATGTTGTGTATTATATGGAAGGTTTGATGATATGAATCCTGGCGCACGATGTTCTGGTCTGATGTTTACAGTCAGAGAGAGTCAGGAGGGCGGGAAGGGTATTAAATAGGAAGGTAGGAGGGGGCACCGTTGCTATGTTGCCAGATTTCATTCACGCCGTTGATACAGACTTCAGCAATCATACTGGTTTATAACAGTGTTTTGTTCCAATCTATCATTCCAGCTTTTTTTACCCTCGCGCGCAAATTATTACGGTTCGCTAAAAGTGGTCCGCGTACACATGTTCTGTTAAGCTATTAATATCTTTCGTTAACAGTTTTCGGATACTTTTGAAATTCACAATTCACAAAGCGTGGAGATGCACTATCTTCTCTACTATTCAATTTTGTACTAGAGCATGCCATCAAATCTTTAGAGGATGGAGAAGGCCTACAGCTCAATTGTATTATTGTTTATGCTGATGATTAGGGCAAGGCAATTAATGATTTTGCATCTTTTTCTTATGAAGATTGAAACATTGCTTGCATATATGAAAATGTACGGCATTAAAAGACGGATTAAATAAAAGCAATTCGTTAGGGCATTTTTTTGCATTTTCTTAAATTTTTTAGGAATAGGTTATTTTTTGGCAATTTTTAGGTCATTTTGAGCATTTTTTACACTTTTCCAGAAGGCTGTGACATTATTTGTATTTGATTTAAGATTTTTATTATAATTCAGTATTTTTCCTTGTCAATATAATTTCTTGGGATTAAGTAGTTGTTTTGCTAAGTACTACCCCTATTTTTTAAGGTATGTGCATAATGAACTTGCCCACTTCTTCTAGGAATTTTATTCAATTTCTTAGAGCTTATGCTAGCTTCTACCCTTATTCTTATTGTTAACTGCAATTCAAAATTGCTGTAAAAGTGCACTGTGTAGTTGAAATGGATTTTCTGCAATAAAAGGTACTCTATTATGTATTTTTAAATACTTTTCTTTTAATATTTTGATGTTAAGTTAAATTTTATGTAATTCAGTAATCAAGTGAATACTTAATCTAATAAATAGTATTTTTATTGGTAAATCTTAACTTCTTATTCGTCATTTTTTTTATTTTATCGGTCATTTTTTGCATTTTTAGGTCATAAATGTATTTTTTATTTAGCATTTTTTACCAATTTATAGGTCATTAAATGTCTTGCCCTACTGATGATGTAGTATTAGGCGATAGCGAGGAGATACTATGGGCCAACACAACACGCACACACTATTGAGTAACACTAAGAAATCAGACTGGAAGTAAACATCAATAAAACTAAATATATGCTCACACATTGAAATACATTGCATAATGCAAATGGATAGCTAATGACAAATGAAAATTTTGAAGAAGTGGCTGAATTCAAATACCCAAGAACAATGTTTACAAATACGAATGAGATATACAAAGAAGTTAAATATAGGCTCAATTCTGGAAATGCACGCTATTATGCATTACAAGAACTCTTGTCCCAACACCTTTCAAAAAACATTAAACTGAAAATATATAAAACTGTTATTCTCCCAGTTATAAGGATGCGAAACATGTACTCTTATTTTAAGGGAGGAAAGGAGATTACGAGTATTTGAGAATAAAGTTCTTAGGAAAATTTTCTGGACCAAAGAAAGATGAACAGACAGGTCAATGGAGAATACTACACAACAGTGAACTACATGGTCTTTATTTGCATACTTATTTGTTTACTCTGAGACCAATTAAATAATAGCCTATCTACCGATTCATTTTTTTCATTACTTCATTAAAAATATTAAATAAATTAAACTAGTATATCTTATGTCCCACGCCGTAGCCGAGTGGTTAAGGCAAGAAGCCTTGGCGCCGAGCTACGGGACATACGGGAATAACCCTAAAAAATTGTTGAATATAATGATTGAAAATAATGAAATGAAAATAAATGTTCTTCCTTTGCTAATATTTTTATAACCAGTTAGTGTTTTAAATTCTTTATGAAGGGCACTTAAGATAGAATTTCATAGAATGAAATTTCGGGAGTCCTCATGGGGGAAGAAATTTTCTCATATAATTTCGGCCAGTATGGGACCGATGCCCACTCAACATCGTGAGGCATTTAGGTAACTACAATAAGTAGCGACGCCAGGTTGAGAAAACCAGCTATAACGGCTGGGGGACCCGACATGCTGACCACATATCACCCCTACACTGGCTAGATGATCGTCTACCTCTGTGATTAACACATGTGGATGTGAGGCCAGCAGTCCGATGGTAGGCCAACGGCTTCTAGGCCTGTCGCGCTTGGAGTAAAAACATATATCTTATAGGATACATTACGAATTTATTGTTTAATTAATTATTATAAATCTGAAGGTTGAAGAAATGTAGGAAGACTGAAACGACGTTGGCCAATAGGCCCATATCTTGAAGATTATTATTATTATTATTATTATTATTATTATTATTATTATTATTATTATTATTATTATTATTATTATTATTATTATTATTATTATTATTATTATTATTATTATTATTATTATTATTATTGCGTTTGAAATGGTAAGGACGCCTCATAAGAATGGAAGAAGAGAGAATACCAAAGAAGAACCATAATGCATAATGAAAGAAGTGGAAGAGGCAGACCTAGAGAACGTTGGATGGATGGAGTGGGGAGAAGTATGGAAGCTAGAGATCTGAGGGAAGAAGATGATCTAGACAGGAACCTCTGACGACGAATCACTTTGAGTTGAAGGAAAAGCACTGTATTGTGGAATATTCCTATTTAATTTTTAAAAAATATTATTATTATTATTATTGTTGTTGTTAAATCGAATGGTATAAATTGCGACGAACAGAACATGGCATTTTGTAGAATCAGTTTTTAATTTCGAGTTTCAGGTAAACCCCCCACTTCTAATGGTCAAATTTCGCTTATTTATTTTAATAATATCTTCTTCGGTTTATTTTAATAGTACATACTGAGTTTCGTAGTGAAACGTGGAAAATTGCGACCGCTAGAACTATTATTAAGTTTTCGTTTCAGGTGAACTCCTACACCTAACATTCCGATTTTTCTGGTTAACGAACTCGACATTTCGTTTTTTAACTAACTGATAATATATGCCAAGCTTGGTTTCAATGAAATAAAAATTGCTACCGCTAGAACGGTATCTACGAGATAGGATCTCTCCATGATGGAAGAAATCCTCTAATGCAGTGGTTCCAAACCATTTTCGATTCGGGAACCCCTTCCACAACGATTTGAATTGGGTGAACCACTGACTTCTAATATAGATATACAGTCGACATACATAAAATTTAATTATTATTATTATTTGAGAAATAAGACAACTAAAAATAGAGAAATTAAACTCAACAATGGATAAATACAGAACAAACTGGAAATAACACTTGGCAAGGATGACTGAGAATAGAATACCAAAAGTGGCATACAACTATTCACCACGAGGAAGAAGAAGTTTGGGAAGACCAAGGAAAAGATGGAAAGAGCAGCAATTTGGGGCCGGAACAGGCTAGTTAATAGGCCTAAACCGTGAAGAAGAAGAAGAATTATTATTATTGTTGTTGTTAAAATGACGTAGAAATGAAGGAAACAGTAATAGGCCTAACCTTGAAGCCTGCCGTTACAGAAAAGTTTTGGCGAATCCTTTGAAATATTTTGCGAACCCTGGGGGTTCGCGAATCACAGGTTGGGAAACGATGCTCTAATGGAATTTCCACATATTGGGGCCGTATGGGTAGCTTTAATAAATAGCTCCAGGTTGAGAAAAGCAGCTATAACAACTCTGGAGCTCCCAACATGCTGATCACATGTCTTCCCTATATATATATATACACATACTGGCTGTCACTAAAAAATTACACAATTAGATATAAGGTCAGCAGCTGGCTGGTAGTCCAAGGGATTTCTAGCCTTGTCATGCCATAGACTTCTACATCAATCATTATTTCAGGTTATCAGAGATAAGATCCTGAATGAAATGGTTCAAACAATTAAATGTCCAATATTGTTAAGTTTGACTCTGTAAAAGGATTCAAAATTCTTCCTACGTTAAGTCAGAATATCCATCAATAAAATGTTATAGGGCTTATATTAAAAATGTTCTATCTCCTCTGCTATTCAATTTAGTACTAGAGCACACCATCAAATCTTTAGAAGATAAAAATAGCATACAATTCAGTGGTATTAATCAGTTGTTGGTATGCATCGATGATGTCCTATTATTAGGCGATAGCAAACAAATACAAATAGCAAATACACACATTCTATTAAATAACACTAAAAATTTGCTAAATATCAGTAAAACTAAACATATAATCACAAATAGAAATACATTATTAAATGGAATGGATACTTAACAAATGAGGGAGATATTGAAGAAGTGGCAAAATTCAAACATTTAGAAACAATAATATGAATGCGGTGCAGAAAGAAATTAAATATAGGCTAATTGCAGAGACTCTAGTCATCCGAACTTCTTTCAAAAAATGTTAAACCAAAAATATTTAAATTGGTGATCCTTCCAGTTCTATTATGGATGTAAAACATTGTCTCTTATTTTAAAAGAGTAGAAAATATTATAAGTATTTGAGAATAGAGTTTTAGAAAAATGTTTGTATCAAAGCGAGATGGACAGACAAGTGAATGGATAAAAAACTATATAACAGTGAACTACATGATTTGTATTGTATAATAAAGAACAGTTGCAATAAGAACAGTTAAGTCTCATAGACCGCATTGCGCAAGACATGTGGCACATATGGAGAACGAAAGAGGGGCATGGAAAACTCTAGGAAAACCAGAGGGAAACCACCCAACAGAATGAGGTGAGAGAATAACATTGATCATGGATTCACAATTTATGGGAGTTAAATTAAACAGGGAATGACTGGATAACATTAGCTCAATATAGGACTGTAAGGAGAGTTTATGTCCACACAGCCTCTGGGTTCAATAGAGCCAGCAAGTAGGGTTAGCTAATGTTGAAAATGTCAATGTCCTCAAAAAGTTCACTAATAGAAAACGTACAGTTCGTAAACCCAGAGAAACAAACGACCAAATTTTTAATGATAAAAATGTCCAAATATTTGTTAGAATTGTTAACTTACTTCTCCCTATTGTCATTTGTCGTGACTCATGACTATTAGCTATAATTAACCTAAATACAGTTTCTCATGTTTCACTTAAAGGAGTTAAATCCCTTATAGTGAGACAATAGAAAGTATATGAATATTTATGGACAAATTTTAAAACCTTGTTACACCTGTCCCATTACATGCAGGTGAAATGTGGGTTTATGAAGAGTCAGATACAAAGTATATAGACGAAATTCTTAATTTATGAACTAAAGGTTATACTAAATAAGATTAAATATGAAATGAAGATATATAATCAGAATTAAATATATTTTCAATAAATAAATAAATATATATATATATATCCCATGTGGAGTTGCCAGTCTCCCATCGGGTGCCTCCCCAGGTGGCAGATAGGGTAATGCTCACCAGATATGGCGGGTACTGGGGAAATAAAATACCCAGGGCAGACCAAAACTAGCGCTGCTGCCTTGCAGTAAGATACCGTACTGGACTATCAAAGACTAAAGGAAGAAAACCTTGAAGAAAAATTACCCAATTAAAATATTATAGTAAGATTTTAAAGTAAAAAAATAAAAGTTGAAATATTGTAAGTAAAATTTTAATTTTTTTTATATAAAAGATTATATTGTTTTATTGTAATTTATTATTTTTTAATCATTTCAAATTCTATATGAATATTTTCGAACTTTTCTTTTAAATATTTTAAAAAACATATTTTAATTGATGTCCCCCAGGTTGATGCAACGTGCCAGCACCTCGTTCATCATAAAAAGAAAAAATGCTAAAAAACTAAACATCATGCCTCAGAAAAACTCTGTTTGGTGGAGGAAAAATATTAGAAAAAATAGAAAATTAAAAATATATCAAACGATAGTTCAGAACATTTTAACATATGGTGCTGAAGTTTGGCATATTCCTACCAGGGAAATGAAAAGAATTTTATGTACAGAAATGGATGTTTTAAGATCAGCTAGGAAATCTAGAATGGATAGAATACGAAATAAAGAAATAAGGGAAATTATGGGTGTACAAGAGGAGCCAGACATCATAGACATATAGAAAAGAAAAGATTAGAGTGGTATGACCATGTCAAAAGAATGCCAGAGCAAAGATTGCCTAAACTTATTATGGAATGGATTCAAGGGGAAGGAGGAAGAAAGGAAGACCAAAGAAAACCTAGATAGAAGATGTGCAAGCGGCTATGATTATCAGAGGATTGGAGGAAGATCAATGGATGGACAGAGAGGAATGACATTTGGTTTACGGAAGACGGTGGCAGCTGTCATGATACCGGATGATGATGATATATAGAAGAATAATGTATCAAATGGAACATATATGTTGAAAGAATCGATGCTAATAGACTTTCAAAATTAATTTAAAACAGTCAAGTCTACAGACCAAAGATATATGGGGAAGAAACTTCAAAGACGGAAAAATGTTGTGAAGATGGAACAGGCTTAGAACCTAAACCATGAAATGAAGAAGAATTAGAATATATAAATAAATCTCACATCCAAAACAATCTTCTCAATAATAACTAACTCACTGATTGTCTGTGTTAGCTAGGGTATAAATGTTCCTATAGTATAGATGATAAGATTATAAAATTGTTGAAGTTCCAGTTATTTTCATTATGCTTGTAAAGTTTTATTTTTAAGGGGGTAGAACTTAAGTTGGAATATATCTAGTTTGCAAAGTGCACCTTGCTTATGATCACTAGGATTTGTTTTTCTATTTACAATTAAATAATGGAAATGGACAGCTAGTGACAAATGAGGTAAATTTTGAGGAAGTGGCTATATTCAAATACCTAGGAACAATAATCACAAATAGGAATGAGATGCACAAAGAAATTAAACATAGGCTCAATTCTGGAAATGCATGCTATTATGCATTGCAGAGACTTTTGATGTCCCAACTCCTTTCAAAAAATGTTAAACTGAAAATATATAAAACTATTATTCTACCAGTTATATTATATGGGTGCGAAACATGGACTCTTACTTTAAGAGAGGAAAGGAGATTGCGAGTATTTGAGAATAAGGTACTTAGGAAAATTTCTGGACCAAAGAGAGATGAACAGACAGGTGAATGGAGAAGACTACATAACAATGAACTACATGGTCTTTATGGGAAGCCAGATATAATAAGAACAGTTAAGTCTCGTAGACTGCGATGGGCAGGACATGTTGCACGTATGGGGAATGAAAGACTTGCATGGAGGCTTCTTGTAGGAAAGCCAGGGGGAAAACGCCCAGTTGGTAGACCAAGAATGAGGTGGGAGAATAACATTAACTATGATTTGGGGGAGGTGGATTATACAGGGAATGATTGGAAAGCATTGGCTCGGGATAGGGATGTATGGAGAGCTTATGTCCGTGCGGCCATGAACCTACGGGTTCGATAGTGCCAGTGAGTAAGTAAGTAAGTAATTTACAAGTGGAGGCGCTTTCATTTCCATAGATTTGTGGCCTTGCAGATATAAGCTCTCCAGATATATCCCAATCCAACGCTAATATTTTGTAGACATCCCCTGAGTAATATATCCCTCCCAAAATCATTAAAAAAAATTTAATGATCCCACTATAGGCCTATAGGTGTGTGTCAGGGCCTCCTCCAAGACAACATAACATGAAAACATAACACACCATTCACAGACCACATATTTATACTAAACATGGCGAATATGATGATGATTATGATGGCCAGATGATCTTCGGTGATCATTTGAGCCTTAAAGTTTCCTCGCATTTGTCTTAGAGATGAAGAAAAACCACGAAAAAAACCATCACCTAGGAAACTTATCTCGACTGGGAATCGTATCCGGGCCTGCTGCGTACAAGACAGCGATACTACACTGAGATCACAGCAGTGACCCCTTTGTTTTATTAAATAGATATTTTAAGCTACTTTTATATATAAATATTTATCATAGTAAAGTACAGTGATCCCACAACAGACCCGGAGGCCCTTGGGGTAGTAGGAGGTTACGGCTCCCACTTTTTTCTAGACAATCGGCACTTTATGTCAGCCGGGTTGTCTGGTACTCATTTCCGTTAGAGGCTGAGTCGACCCCAGGGCCATAGTTCCGCCAGAGGGTTTGGGCCAGTTTAAAAATTCTGACCCCAACGGGACTTGAACCCTCGACCCTCCGGCTTGTAGCTCAGTGCCTTAACCACTATGCTACGGTGTGCCCCAGTTAACGATATTTAATAAAAACAAAGGGAAATAAATTATTAGTTCCTTAAAGAATACTATTAGGCCAATGCCTCTTTTGAGAAAAGTTCCAGTTGTAATGTAAACAAACTAGATCTATGACTGCATTTTCATTGGTCAAATAATGGTTTTATCTTTAACCATGTAAGAAAATGTAGTTCCTTCTCTAACACTCGAAGTAAAGAAAAAAAAAATTAAAATATAGGCCTATATTATCTAGCACATGTCCATATAAGGTATAGGATGGGAGAATCTTAAAAATATATAACTACAATTTTAATAGATTAAATAAATAAGCAATTAATTGTTTAATTCTTACACAAGTGCAATGCAGAATACATTAGAATTTCAATTGTTCCAAATGGCTGCTTCTTCTATACAATTTTTAAAACATCAAAAAAGAAAAACCTTTTTAAGTGGAGGGGAAAAAAATATTTTGAATGTTTTCAAACAGTTTAGTGAAAAATATCCTACATTAGCTATTGAGGACGTGGTGAAAATAACAGCAGAATTTACAGGTAAATCAGAATAGAGCATAAATTCTGCATCATCATCATCATAATCTTCAAGGTATGGGCCCGTTGGCCCGTTCTGCTCCCCGGTGCACTATATGCTGCAGGTGCAGGTCGTCTTTCCAACGATGTTTTGGTCTTCCTACATTTCTTCAGCCAAGAGGCCTATAATGAAGCAGCTGCTTTGATAAATGATTATTTGGCATTCTTTGTATATGATCAAACCAATTACATTTATTTGTGTGTATTCTCTCGTTTATATTATATATTTGTAATTCATCTCTGATTTCTTGACTTCTCTTTTGATCTCTTAGAGATACACCTGAACTGATCTGAGAAATCTCATTTCTATTGTCTCAATTTTATTTTTATCAGAGATCGTTAAAGGCCAAGTCTCAGACACGTATGTTAACGTTGGAATGGCTACTGTTTTGTAAAATTTTAATTGAGTTTCCTTTGTGGTCTTATTTCTCAAATATCTTCTTATTGAACCACATATCTGTTGAAATTTCCCTAATTTCTTCTCCATGTCCAAATTTTGCTGGTATGGTATCATGCATCCCAGATAATTGAAACAAGTTACTTGTTCAATTATGTTTGCTCCAATTACAATTTTTGTCCTTATACTGAGTCCCAATAAATGCCATTGACTTTGTTTTCTCTGTTTATATCTTTAAATTAAAAAGCATAAATTCTGCTCATAATGAAATTGTAGTTTAAATAAAGGATATCTATCGATATCATGAAAAAAAATGTAAACATCTGATTAGGTAGGTCCATATATAATTTGTTGTCATAAATAAATAAGAAATGGAGGAATTTCCTAGTTACTGGTACCATTTTATCTTGTATTGTCTTATTTCAGGTAAAATATGATGTTACCTAATAGCAGTGTTCCTATCGATGACAGTTCCATACACAATTCAGTCATATGGCAGATAAAAGTAGCACAATTTCCCTCTAAAGACGGAGTGGTGGAGTAATATCTTATGCAAGTTTGTTTAATAGCTAATGTATGGTAGTGAAGCATGGACGTTGAAACAGAAGGATATACAGAGACTTAGATCTGCTGAAATGAGATACCTTCAGAGGATTGGAGGATACACACTACTAGATCACAAAAAAAAATGAAGATGTCTTAGAAGAACTACACATGGAACCTTTAGAAAGCGAAGTTTCTGATTATAAGTCAAGATGGATGCAACATGTTCATCGAATGGAAGATCACACGATACCCAAACAAATGTTAAGATATCAACCTGCAGGAAGAAGAAGACCAGGAAGTCCACTCAAAGGACTTTTGGATGGTGTTTCTCTTGAGGCCAAAACAGGTCAACAAATGGCCTAAATTCGTAAATGTACTATGATGATGATGTAAATAGCAATATTTGAAAACAAATGAGAAATGTTTGGTTAGTTTCATTTATTCATCCACTGCAACTAGATCAAATAGGATCGCAATACTATAAGAATGCACCCTAGTGGAGAAAAAATGAAACACATCAAACTGTAGGCCTATATTATAACAAACTTTACAGGTTATTAATTATTTTTTTAGGAAACAACTCTGTAAAATCATTATTTAAAAACACAATTATCAAATGTGTAGTTTGAAGGAATCTATTCATTATTTGGTATATTCAGTGTATTTGTTTGAGAGTCAGTCACTGTAAAATAATGCTCTGACCTGTTCAGAATATTAAAAAGGAGGAGCTTTCTTTAATATGGTAAACAGAAGTAGATAAATATCAAGGTGAAACACGACTGTGATTGGTTGTATAACAAAATTAATTGAAACGTGATTGGTCATTGACTCCCATTTGGGGCATGAGTTAAATAGTTAAGTAATAATAATAATAATATTTTATTTATTCTGGCAGAGTTAAGGCCATAAGGCCTTCTCTTCCACTCAACCAGCACAAATACAAATAAATATTTGACAAATGTATATATATACACTATACTAATTATAAACGGTTAAAGATACATTAAATGTTGCAATGTAAATTTCATGTACAAACAACATTTTATACGATAATAATAATAATACTTACGATAATAATAATATAATAATGATGATAATATTAATATAATGATAATAATAATAATAATAATAATATAAATATTATGAATTATACGAGAAACACCAATTAATATATATACCTTACACTGGGTAATAAATAAATCGAGGTTAGAGCAAATATAAATTTAGATTTCTTTTAAAAGATGCCATTGTCCGGCAGCCTCTTATTTCTTGTGGTAGGGTATTCCAGTTGCGAGAAGTGAAGGTAGTATATAACATGGAGTGATGTGATGTCGTATGTTGCGGTATATTAATCAAGAGACTATGTTGTGATCTTGTGTTTAAGTTATGGTTTGCGGATAGATACTGTCATTTAAAACATCTTGGTAGGCTTTTTGGAACATGTTCCTCATTAACTATTAAAAGCAGTATCGTTCGAACAGCTAATGATGGAACATGTCCCAAAAGGTAAACACACTAATTAACTCGCTGACACTATTGAACTCATAGGTTCATGACCACACAGGAATAACCTCTCCATATATCCCTATCCTGAGCTATTGTTTTCCAATCATCTCTTGTATAATTTTCCTTCCTCAAATCATGGTTAATGTTATTCTCCCACCTCATTCTTGGCCTACCTACTGGATACTCCTCCCTTAAAATAAAAGTCCATGTTTCACATCCATAAATATAATTTTAAGCATAACAGTTTTATTATATATTTTTAGTTTAACTTTTTTAAGGAAAGTTGGGATGGCAATAATAATATGTTTTTACAGAATTGATCCTTTGTTTAATTTTGTTCTGCACCTCATTCACGTTTGTAATTACAGTTCTTAAATATTTGAATTCTGCTATTATGCATTGCAGAGACTTTTGATGTCCCAACTCCTTTCAAAAAATGTTAAACTGAAAATATATAAAACTATTATTCTACCAGTTATATTATATGGGTGCGAAACATGGACTCTTACTTTAAGGGAGAAAATGAGATTACGAGTTTTTAAGAATAAAGTTCTTAGGAAAATTTTTGGACCAAAGAGAGATGAACAGACAGGTGAGTGGAGAAAACTTCATAACAATGAACTACATGGTCTTTATAGGAAGCCAGATATAATAAGAACAATTAAGTCTTGTAGACTGCATTGGGCAGGACATGTTGCACGTATGGGAAATGAAAGACTTGCATGGAAGCTTCTTGTAGAAAAGCCAGAGGGAAAACACCCAGTTGGTAGACCAAGAATGAGATGGGAGAACAACATTAACTATGATTTGATGGAAGTAGATTATACAGGGAATGATTGGAAGGTATTAGCTCAGGATAGGGATGTATGGAGAGTTTATGTCCTTGTGGCCATGAACCTACAGGTTCGATAGTGCCAGTGAGTAAGTAAGTAAGTAAATATTTGAATTCAGCCACTTCTTCAAAATTTCCCTCAATTGTCATCAACTCTATGCTTCTATTATATAATGAATTTCTATGTGTGACCATACATTTAGATTTATTGATGTTTACTTCCAGCCCCAATTCCTTAGTGTTATTGGATAGAATGTGGGTGTTAAACTTTAGTATCTCCTTGTTATCACTTTAAAAAATGTTCTATTAATACTCCCACTTCCGGTGTTTAAACAATACATAATTGAAGATATAATTATGACATTGTGTTTATAGCGAATTCAGAAGATGACCTACAACGTTCACTCCACTCTTTTCACCAAACGGCAATAAACTACAACATGGAAATCTCAACAGAAAAATCTAAAGTCATGGCTTTCCTAGGAAAAGACCCAGTTTGCAGTAAAATTGTTATTAATAATAAAATATTAGAACAAACCAACACATTTAACTATCTCGGATACCAAGTTACATACGAAGAAGAAAAAGATTTTAGTCAAAAAATTATAAAATTTAACAGAGTAACAGGAATTATAAATAATATTTTCAGGCCAAACACAGTACAGCAACACACACGAACTAGAATTTAAAAAACACTGGCCAGACCCATATTATGTTACGGCAGTGAGGCCTGGACAATTCGCAGTGTAGATGAACAAAGACTAACTGCGGCAGAAAATGAAATTTATGAGACGTACTGCGGGCTATTCAAGGACAGACCATAAAAGGAATTCTGACATTCTCAAAGAATTACAAACAGAATCAGTCATGGAATATGTACAAAAATACAGAAACAACTGGAAATCTCACGTACGAAGAATGAGCAGAACAAGAATACCACGTCAGATCTTAAATTACCAGCCACCAGGCAAGAGATCTTTGGGCAGACCCTTCAAACGTTGGATTGAGACCGTAACAGACCACTAGGTCTATCACATGAAGGAAGAAGAAGAAGAAGAAGAAGAATTATGAACAGCATAATTTAGGCCTGTTTGACTGTTCCAACTTCAAAGTACATGGAATTGATCTATCCATCTATTTGACTGGTGTCCCCCTAATCTCTTATATGTAGGTTTGTTATGTAAAACATTTTTGGGGAGTCAATGGTCTTCCATTCTTAAAATGTTCACAATATATGGTATTGTAGTATTCTCATTAAGGTTAAATATTCCTCTTTTCTGATGTCTTCATTTTTGTTCTTATCTATACTTTGAAATCTCATCTTTTGAAACAATCTATTCCTCTGGATTCTTTCTTTGTCAATGAGGAGTCAATGGTCTTCCATTCTTAAAATGTTAACAATACATGCTATTGTGGTATTCTCAATAAGGTTGAATATTACTCTTTTCTGATGTCTTTATTTTTGTTCTTATCTATACTTTCAAATCTCGTCACCTTTTGAAACAATCTATTCCCTTTGATTCTTTCTTTGTCAAAGTTCAGCATTCACATCTATATGGGAGATGTGGGACAGCCAGTACTTCATAAAATTTCAAGACCATTTCCTATCTGGTTTTATATAGTAATTTTCTTTTGATTGTTCTGCACAAATAATTAAATTGTTGTATTTTATTTTGTACATCTTCATTTTTTATGTTTCCAATTTTTCATCAAAGTTTATCAAAATTGTATTGACTTAGGCTTTCACGGCCGGAGTTGCTATGGTGATCTTGAAGAAGATTTTCAGGCTGTAGGCCGTGGTCTCAAGGCTTGAAGTTCCCCGACGTTTTGCCAGAGACAACCCTTGAGGATGCCAGATGCAGTCTCTGGCGAAACATCGGGGAACTTGAAGCCTCGAGACCACGACCTACAGCCCGGAAATCTTCTTCAAGTTTATCATAATTGTTTATTGGTTCTATCATTTTATAATTTATAATTATTTTCATTCTTAATGGAATTTTTCCTTCAAATGCTAATATTTTTGTTTTAGATTTAAGATTAAATATTTATTATTGTAACATTTTTTCAAATTTTGGACAGACATTTTCATTATGTGGACCATTTAGTCAATTGTACCTCTTTATAAGTGGATGTTTCTACTATCATCTTGACTAAATAACTTCATTGGACTTTTTAAGAAGGGGAAAAAAAAATCTTCCAACTTGCAAACATATTTATTTACATATTTAAATTTGAATCTCTTCTCTAGAAATCTTATTTTATTTATTTAGCAGGTTTCACAACATCTTCCTGCTTCCAATTAATATAGGCCTACTGTCATTCTCCTCCATATGTCATTCCAATTTCCATCGTTCAATCCTTTTCCTCTCATGCTGCTCAAAAACACCATCAATCCACATTATTTTTGGCTGTCTTCTTCTTCTACTAAGTGGGACCCATTCTAGTATTCTTCTTGGGAATCTGTCTCCTGTCATTCTTTTTACATGATTATACCATTTTAATTGTTTGTTTGGAAGACTGCACTTAAACTAGCGTGAAATATTTTCGAAGTCCTATAGAACAACAGTGTGCATGCGCCAGTGTTTATAGAGCCAGCGATAACCCACAATCCAACCACATATCGATTATCATCCTCGATTACTATCAGTCACTATGAAATTTAAATGACCAATATTTGCAATAAATCCCCAAATCAATGTTAAAAAAAAATATTAATAATATTAAAATTACCAAACATTTATTAAAAATGGGTGTACACTTACTTATCATTCCCTAATGCTGATCCAACCAGCGATAACCCAAAACAGCGATAGAAAAATAATAGACTAAGTAATATACTCTGTGGAGAAAATAGCAGTTAGCATCACAATATTGTCTAACACTGTCATAATATTGTGATTTGCATATTTAAATAAATATTTCAAAATTGTCTAATAATGTTAAAAAAATTGTTTGAAAAAGTTTAAAATATTAAATAATACTAGTAAATACAGAAGAAGAGCTATAGTTTACAACAACATAACTGAAAAATCAAGCGCTAGTAGAAGTGCAGTTGAGCCGTTTGTTTTTTTATGAAATCCACAATTTAAGTTTGAACATTCGTCTTTTGTTTAATTACACTGTTTCCAGATTAACGTTTCCAAAAATCCATTTCTGCAGGGAATCTTATTTCATTATTTAAAGCAATTTGGAAGGTCTGGATTTAAATCCCATTGTTAAATTTTACTGAGGTTTTTTTATGGTCTTTTCTTAGTACTTGAGGGAAACATAAGGTCAGAAATTCATTTCCAGAACTAAATTCATTATTCATTATTTAATGTTTAAAAAATTAGACACTCAGATTCTTAACGATGGTGGGCAATGAAAACCTCATAACTCCATCAATCATTGAAAACCCATTACTCCAATATCCAGCACAGAAATATGTGATGCATAACGTGTTGCGAACACGGACTTCAAATATTAATAACTTGACTTGTATTCTGTAGTAAAATATGTGGGAACTATTGCATATCAATTTTCATAATTATTTAAAACAGTCATTTGTTTTTCCTGTAAAATTTACCAAAATGGAGTTACGAGGTTTTCACTGCCCACCATCGTTATCCAAATTTATAAAATGTGGTTTTTTGTAAAGGCAAATTGATGGGCTGGAATTTTAAATAGCTGTACCCCATTTCATCATTAATCATTATTTGAGAATAATTTAAAAAAATTGGAAAAGTTCTGGATTCAAATCCCGTTGGTAAAAAACGTCATTGAAGATTTTTCACGCCCCCTCCCCCTCCGAACCCTTAGTCGAAGAGAAAAACGCTGGTTTCGAATTTATTTTTTTGGGATTGTATCGAGACGGGCAATACCGTAATAAAAAAATAATGTTCTAGAATATGATTATCGACCAGAGGTATGTAGTTTTTAGCCAGAAAAAAAGTACATTGGGAAAAATTGGGAGATAAAAAATAGCCTGGACGTGATATAAACATTGTGGATTGTCCAAATTTAGCCAAGAATTATGGTTAAAATGTTATACATTCCGATTATAATATATTTCCCCTCTATTTTGAAGTTGGCCTATTTATAAAATACTAGAATTCCTGGAGTTATTTTTATTTAATATACACCTATAATTAATTTGAAATTCGAATTTCCATACAATTGTTTTGTCCGCCATTTTTATTTTACGTTAGTGATTATACATCAATGCATTTTTCAGCTGTTTCATTAATTAATTTTATTTTCAATAACCGTTATAAATTATATAGTTTTCTTTCATTTTCAATAGCTTTATCTCAATAATTTTGTATATATACGTCTTGAAAATTATATATGCTATATTTTTAGGTTAAAATAACTTACTTTATTATTTTCGTTTTATTTTATTAATTTCCCATAAATTCTCCGAAAATCAATTTAATTATCAAATCTTTTAAATGTTCCGTCAAACAATTTCGAATTTCTGAAATTTCTTAACCAAAAAAAAATGCCACACTTCTATAACCTAATAAAATACTTCGTTATGATATTGTTTTTAAAATTTACGGAAGGCAAATTCACTATTTCAGAATAATATATTCAAAATAAGATGAGAATTTGATATTAAATCTATTTATTATTTTAATGGAATTATTTTTTCATGGATCCATGTGTAATTAACCTTGGCCTTGAAACTAAGAGAGACGGCCTTTCAGGATCATGTGACATTGAATTGAATGTTATTAAATGTACTTGCTTATGAATTACGCATAAAATATAGGCCTATTAATTTGTTTCACTAGCCTAAATAAAAACTTTTATAACTGTATTTAGTTAAATTATCCCATAAAATACGTAAAGAAAGTTACTAAATCGAATAATCCACATAAAGCCTGAAATTAATATCACTAAGTAGTTGAAACTATTATTCAAAACATGTTGCCTAATTACAAATTAACGAAAATTAGATTTAATCAACACCAGTTTGACCTACCTTGTTAATTTTAAAACATCCAAAAAGGCACATTACAGATTTATTTTCTTCACTTAATTGGCTTCTTGCACAATATATACGGGAATTTTCCTTCGTTAATCACAGCATCGTTTCAACACTTTTCACTCACGTTTATAAAAAGCAATTGACCACACTTTCTTAACGTTGTAAAACATGTACACAATAAAATGACACTTTTACGTCAGATTTTTTTACAGAACATGCACTCAAAATTTGATGTCATATTTTATTCTATAAATCAAACTTTAAAATCCACAATATGAAGGTATGGTTATCCATTCACGGTGAACTGTTAATAAATTACGTAAAAATGACATTTTCGTAACTCACCTGTTTTTTTCCAATTCGTTATGCGTAGTCCTGAAACAAAAACGAAAGTATGTAATTAGATATAATATTAAGTTTAGATAAAAATGTATTTTGGTATATTTTTGACAAATAAGGTTACATTATATTGGATGTATAATAATAAAGTTATATGTACCTGCTGCCCTGAGATTTCTTCGTCTTTGGTCTTCTTACGCTCCTGAGATCATCTGGGATTGGCAGTGTTGATGCATATCCATGTTCAGCCTCTATAATAAAAATATTATAACAGCGTCAAAATCAGCTGATTTCCAGGCCAACAAAATGATGGAAGCCATGTTGACGTGGGTTTTGCACCTCCACGGACACGAAATAAAACACAATATTACCTACCTCTTTCTCGCCTTTCCAAGTATTCCGCAGCTTGTAAAAGCGCAGCAATACTCATAATTGTTATTATTAAAGTAAAATACTAAAAGAAGAAGAAATATAATACAAATACGAACGATTAAACAATAACTCGATCCGCGCCCTTACAAATACACTACTGCATTTATTGATGTCAAACGCGTATAGAGCTTTCCAAAGAGGAGATATATAAGGAGCGGTGCTATTGGTTGAATTTGAGTAAACGTCATAGTTTCAACCAATAGACAGAGAGTTTTCATTGAAATGAATTACCTGAGGTGTCACGTGAAAATCATGCCTTGATACAAAATAAACAGCTGGGTTGAAAACCAACAAGCATGGATCCTGCATGGGGAACAATAAAATATCACACCGTTGTAATAATAATGTTTTATAATATTTTATTAAATAATGATACTAATATTTTATCAAGTATCAATAGTGTTCCGCATAAAAAGTTACATTTTACATGGTATTTCGAACGAAAATCATTTATATAAATAAAATAATATTATTGTTTGTAATAGTGTATTCCTACATGGAAATCAGCATGTTTATCGGAGAAAGCTACACTCATTTGTCACGTATCACACAAAACAATAACCATATCTGATTATATGGCTTATGAAACCCATATATTCAATGTCACATTCACTAAGACTATTCTCAGGCAACTGAATCCAGTTCATATTCCCGATATTCAGTTTCGCAAGATCCATCCGAATATTATCCTACCATCTATGTCCAGGCCTTCTTAATTGTATTTTCTCCAAGAGTCTTTCGATTAAAAAACCTATTGTCACCCATGCCAACCTCCTACACTTAGTAATCCAGACATATTAGTTCAACGATATAAATAATAATAATAATAATAATAATAAATTATTTATTTATTTTCCACATTATAAGTCTATTCTTATGTATTCTTATGTACCCCATACGGCCTTACCAGGACACGACATGCCAGAGTATATATATGTCATATTTTTCACCACACATGGACATGGAGGATTCCAGCTCTATCCAGAACCACCACCGAGACAAAACCAACATTTAAGACAAGACACCCTTTCATTCATACATTCATACAAGGCAAATGCGATATGGCTCACTATTATTATCGTCAAATGATGTTCGGGTACTATTTTAGACCTTCTTGAAATTTGTCTTACAGGTGAGAAAAATTCTCGATAAAACTTCACTTGAAAACTTGTCCCTACCGAGGATAGTACCCGGATCCTCAGCATCTGAGTAACGACGTAACTGAAGACCATAGCAGTGGACAAATAGTATTTTTTTATTAGGAATATTCCACAATACAGTGTTTCTCCTTCAACCCAAAGTTAATAATAATTATTATTATTAATTATTATTATTATTATTATTATTATTATTATTTATTATTATTATTATTATTTATATACAGAATTTTAATGTTTACACATCTTTCTGTGCCTAAAGTTTTATTTTTCTTCTCCACTCGTCCCTCTCCATCCAGTCCTCTTGCTCTCATTCCAGTTATTTCCTGCATCCATGAGTTTCGAGGTCTTCCTCTCCTCCTTATTCCTGGTGGACACCATTCCAATAATAATAATAATAATAATAATAATAATAATAATAATAATAATAATAATAATAATGTAGTTGGTTAAGAAATACGTTATAAGTCGGAAGGTCTCGGGTTCGAGTCCCAGTGGAGTCAGCATTTTAAATTGATTTAAATATTCTAACAAACAATATATCCCAAGGGTCGACTCAGTCTCAAATTGAAATGAGTACCAGACATATGCTGGGAATACAGACAGTCGCCCGCAGGGCTGACAACCCGGCTGACATCTACCGATTGTCTTGAAAAATGGGGACTATTACCTCCTATCATCCCAAGGATCTACTAATACCTGTAACATTGTTACAATACCTTTTAATGATGATGATGATAATAATAACAATAATAATAATATAATAATAATAATAATAATAATAATAATAATAATAATAGTAATAATACATTCGGGCTCAGTGATCTAGCGGTTAACTTCTTTGCTAGTGGTTAACGTATTTGCCTCTAGTCCCGAGGGTCGTGGATTCAAATCCGACAGGAGTCAATATATTTTTTAGAATGGAAAAATCCAAAGGACAATTTCTCTGGGAGGGATTTTAAGCCATGGGTGCCGAGTCTGAAGTTGTTCGAGCTCGAAAAGAACCTAAAATCTAAAAGAGATTCTGAGAAATTTAATTGCTCTTTCTTATCTCTTTTCTTGAGGTGATGAGCTAACCACTTGTCACTCACTGACATCTGTAGGGAAATAAGTGAAACTAAATTGGCATATGGGTATATATTTAGGTTAAACAGTCAGACTTCCATGTAGACCAGAAAGGTATAATTTCCGGGTTTGGATAAAGTTGCTTCTCGCAAGTAACGGGTTCATTCCCAAACGGAGTAAATTTCATGGGTGAGGTTTTATCTCAGCGTAAGACAAATTTCAAGGATTGTTAATGTCTAAATAGTCCCCAAACACCATATGCCCATCATAATCATCCATTCACCTTGTTTAATATGAATATGTGTCTTGTGTTAATTGTTGATGTTGTCTTGGGAGTGGCCCCGTCTTTCAGCTGAGGCACTCCATGTTATTGTCTTAATTAAATTATAGGGTTGTCCACCGCTGTGGTCTCGAGGTAGCGTGCTGCCTTGTCACCACAGCGGGTCCGGGTTCGATCTCCGGTCGTGATAAGCTTCCTGGGTGAGATTTTTTTCGGGGGGTTTCCTCACCTGTAAGACAAATTTCAGTAAACTTCAAGCCCAAACTGTCCCCGAACATCATATTGCCATCATGATCATCATCATTCATTCGCCTTAGATTAAGTTTAGGATTAAGGACTCTCCTGGCGCACCGCTATCATCTCTATGGCTATCATCACCACCCATCATATCATCGGGGCAGTCTAACCCCGCCTTCCAGGCGCCCCAACCTCAGAAGTGGGTACAATTACACCAATACCAGGAGAGAACACCAGAAATGACAACTTGTGGCATTGAATTAAAAAATGTATTTATTTAATATTGTATACCGGTATATAATTTCATAATTTTATTATAGGCTATATATATAGGCCTATATACGAATTGTGTGTCTTTTTTGAAATGCTGTTTTCTTGGACGTATCCCTGCATTGAGTTGAGACGTTCAATGGATGTATGATTTTACATTCAAAAGGTTGAAAGTGAGATTTTACGGATGAGGTGATATGTTAGCAATCACAATATCGAAATAAAATCTTAAAATTCTCACATGTTACAACGTAGTTTTATTATTTCATATGATGTTTAATTATATTATCTTATTAATTAAATTAATTGTGTTACTTTTCTTAATTATCGGCGTTGTCTTGGAGATGGCCTCGACACTGAACTGATTTCAGATGTCAACAAAATATGTTATTTATAATAGTTTATGTTATTTATAATATATATAGCTTTCGGCACAGGAAGGTGTTTTATTACATTGTAAACCTGTTTATATATACAGGGCGTTGCAAAAAAAACACCGACAACGGAAGTGAGGAAGTATATTGAGATATGTTGTTTTAATAAGATACCAATGTCCGGAAATGATGCGTTTTCACACTATGACTAGTTAATTGTCTCAAGATCACTGTTAGTTCGGACGATTTCAAGACTCATTACTTGGCAACACTCCACAGGTACGGAACTTTATGATACTTGACTTTTAAAATTTTGAATAAACCTCAACGGAACACATCATGAATATTATAAAAGTTGATACTTGACTTTGCAACAGAATGTGGCTGCAACACGACGGAGCTCCAGCTCACTACGATGCCAATGTGAGGAGACATTTGGATACCACGTATCCAGATCGATGGATTGGCAGAGGGGGACCAGTCCCATAGCCTCCGAGATCACCTGATCTTAACCTTCTCGACTACTTTTTTGTGGGGCGACATGAAACAGTCTGTTTATCAGACTCCAGTAGAGTCACGTATGGATCTTATAGCCCGAATCCACTCTGCTACACAAATAATTCTAACGAGGCCCGGCGTATTTGAACGTGTGCACCAATCACTACACCGCCGATATACGCTCTGCAATGAGATGGAGGTGGATATTTTGAAAACTTGATGTGACTGTGACAGTATTGTCAAGTATTGAGTCTTGAAACCCAACTAACGGAACTTTTGAGAAGTTAGCTGCTCATAGTGTGAGAACACATCATTTCCGGACATTGGTACCTTATTAAAAAATTATCGACTTATCTCAATATACCACCTCACCTCCGTTGTCGCTGTTTTTTGCAACACCCTGTATATATATATATATATATATATATATATATAGTGCCATCATCCTTATCATTATCATCATCATCATCCTTCACCGGTGTAAAGCAACGGGAAGCTACCACACCTTCAATTCCATAGTAAAACTGCAAGCATAGCATGAAAATGATATGATTGCAGTGAAGGACCTGCCTTCGGGCAGAATTACTATGGATGGATAGTAGATAGGGACAGAGGAAATCTTGTTAATTCATTCATGCGCGTCACTAATTAGATTACGAGGCATTTGGCTACCTATATATGTGTGTGTGTGCGGGGGAGGGGTGCTTTAACATTTTTTTTAGAGAAGTTGGGATGAGAAGAGCCATACGAGCGTTTCCAAAGTCGAATCTATGTTTAATTTACTTCCGCACCTCATTCCTGTCTGATTAATTAATTATTATCCCTGTATTAACTGTAAGAATCACTGTTTTATAATATTTTTTAGTTTCACATTTTTAAGAGAGGTTACGAAGGCAAGAGTTCCTGCAAAGAGTCTCCAGAGTTGAGACTATGTTTATTTCTTTCTGCACCTCATTCCTGTTATTGTTATCATTGCACTAAGGTATTTCAAATATTTCTGGAGGATCAACCGTTTTACGTAAGTTAAATATTTTTCGAGATAAATTAGGATGTCAATATTCCCTTTAATATGTATCCATAGAGTTGAGCCTATGTTTAAATTCTTCCTGCACCTCATTCATACTTGTAATCTGAAAGTTAAGGCCAGGATTTATGTTGATTTATCTATTTTAATTTTATAGCGACTTCATATGATCGTCATCATCGTCTCCTTTATCTCCTATCAGGAGCATAGGGCATCCATAAAACATCGCCAACGGATCCTGTTCTGAGCCAACTTATTCACTTCCCTCCAGGTTTTCCTCTCCAATTTCTACAAGGATAGTTCTCTTCCGTGTCTGTTTCGGTCTGCCACTTCCCCTTCGCCCTTGAGGGTTCCAATCCAATTATTTCAATCTAATCATGGTCTTTCTTAATGTATGCCCTGTCCAGTTCCATTTTCGCTTTTTTATTTGTATTTTAATCTCTTTTTGTTCAATTTTTCCTACCGTAATTCTTTATTTGATATTGTTTCTAGCTATTTTATTGTTAATATTTTCTTTAGGCACTTCATATGATAGGCCTACTTTATTCATCTAAATAATATCTTATTGTATTGAATCAAAATGCCAGCTGTAGAAGTTTTTTTAATTAAAAAATAAAGTTTGAATGTCTCGGAAACTATAACTATTAAAAACATAGAATTTTCACGGTTGTGAAGATGAAATAGAGATGTAATATCCTGGTAACTCCATGACGCGACAGGCCTATACGGCCCTTAGCATTCCAGGCGGCTGCTGGCCTCACATCTACATGTCTTAATCATAGAAGTGGACGATCATCCACCCTGTTTAGGGGTGACATGTGGACAGCATGTAGGACTCCCCAGCCTTTATGGCTGCTTTTATTAACCTTATTGTAGCTACCGAATTCCTCACGGTGCTGGGTGAGCATCGGTCCATTTTATGGCCAAAATTCCATGAAAAAATTTCTTGTCCCATGTTGACTCGAACCTTCGTAAGACCGTAGATCTGCACCAAGGCATCAAGCCTTAAACCGCGCGTCTTACTTACTCACTGGCACTATCGAACCGTAGGTTCAAAACCGCGCGTCTTCTGCTAGATAATAATATCAGGATATCAGGCAATTAAATGTATTAGATTCTCTAATTAATTTCTGTTTTTAATGTAATATTATGTCTGGTGGAATTTTGAAGGTGTGATTCCCTGGGAGTTTGTTCCAAACGGGCGTGCAGTTGATGTGAATCTTTATTCTCAACTACAGGAACGAGTTTATGAAATATTGAGAGTCGTGGAATCAAACCCATACAGGAACGCATATTGCACGAATAACCATTACAAAAATTTAAAAAAAAATTCAGGAATTGGAAAGAATCGAACTGCTATCATACCCAGCAAAATATCCGTAATCTTTCGCCTTCATATTACCATTTGTTTCGATCCATGATCCATTTCTTACGTGAAATTTAGAAAACAATGAAGTTGTGTCTCAATGTGTTGTGTGTCTCAATGAATTCATTGCATAAAAAACCAGAGACTGGTACCGTCGCGGTATAATAAACCTCGCTGAAAGATGATTCAAGACCATAGAATCTGATGGAGTGTATTTTGAACGAGTAGTTACCAGAAAAACAATCAAAATAAATTCTGTTTAAAAAATACATTACTCATCTATAATAATAATAATAATAATAATAATAATAATTAATAATAATAATAAATAATAATAATAATAATAATAATAATAATAATAATAATAATAATAATAATAATAATAATAATAATAATAATAATAATAATAATAATAATTAGAGAATGGATTTTATTTTTAATTATTTATTTATATAGCCATAGGCCTCTCTTCATTCCTCACTTGTTGACATCGACGGGTACGCAATGATAGATTAGGAAAAGGAGGTGGGGGAGTTGCGATGTAGGCCTATATCAAATCGAACTTGCAGCCCAAAATCATTCTTCACTCCTCCCCTAATTACAATGTCCGACCAGAATTTCTCTCTATCGAAATTTCAGCTAGTTTACAGAGATCTCTCCTATGCGTGGTTTACAAACCTCAGAAAGTAGAGTATATTTGTGAGTACGTAGAGACACCTTTATTAAGTTTACTGCCGCATTATCAGCATGTTATAGTAATGGGCGATTTTAACTCTAACTTACCTTCTTCCTCATCATCGGCACCCGAACTACTAGCGTTATTTCACGCATGTAATACGCATGTCTTGCCTTTACAACCAACCCATCACACATCCACGACTGATACATTAATAGACATCACAGCCACGACAAATTCACAGAAAATTATAAATTTTAAGGACAAATACCAGCCCCCGCATATCGGCCCATGACGTCATATATGGAATACTCTCTTCAGTGCCCTAAAACTCCTCCTAAATTATTGACGTACCGAAATTTGAAAAATATTAACCAGCAAGCTCTAATTGTAGACGCTATCGAGATGTCGTGGCATGACATTTGGACTCTACGCACAATTGACTACAAATTGCTTAAATTTAACAATATGATATTAGATCTTTACGACAAACATGCCCCATTGAAGACTAGACGAATTACTAAATCCCCAGCTCCCTGGATGTCCCACGAAATTCGACTACTGATGGCTGAGAGGGATGATGCCTTTCGAAAATATAGACGAGACAAAAGTGACGCTAATTTAAGACAATGCAAGACATTAAGAAACAAAGCTAATCAAATCATTAGGAACGCTAAGTTGCGGTATGATCATAGTCTCATTTATTCAAACACAAATGCAAGTGATATGTGAAAACGTATTAGATCAATGGGTTTACGGCAGCCGACAACCACTGGACGATCTAAACCAACATTTCACATCGTACGCCACACTTAACATAAACGCTACGATCAAACAACAAACTATAGACGAGCTACTATCCATATCTACTCCTTCCCGAGAAAAATTCTTATTTTCTTATATAATGCCAATCGACGTTAAACTATCACTGGACCGCTTTAGAACTACACAAGGTATAGATAATATAAGTATCGATTTTTTAAAGAAAGTACTCCATGTCATACTCCCAACTGTGACCTATATATTCAATGCCTCAATCATGACTTCAACTTACTCTGAACTTTGGAAAAAAAACTATAGTCAGACCAATTCCTAAAATTAAATTTATCTGTAACACCAAACGACTATAGAGCTATAAGCATCCTCCCAGTCCTATCTAAGGCCTTGGAGCGCATTGTTCATGGACAATTAACTGATTACCTTAACACACATGACATACTCGACCCATACCAATCGATTTTAGAACAGGCCATAGTACGGCAACCGCACTTCTTAAAGTTACCGAAGATGCGCGGGAAGCGGGAAGCAATGGACAGTGGCCACATGACAATATTAACACTCTTGGACTTCAGTAATGCTTTCGACAATGTTGACACTGACATACTAATAGCAAAAATTACGCGTTCTGAATCTTTTGGACAATGCTGTTAACTGGCTTGGATCCTACCTTCATGATCGCCAGCAATATGTATCCAATGCAGAACATTCCTCATCCTGGCTATCTCTGAAGGGTGGCGTGCAACAAGGTTCAGTGTTAGGACCACTTCTGTTCTCTACCTATATTAACGACATATCCACAGTCTTACTTATTGTCGACATCACCTATACGCTGACGATTTGCAAATTTACATTCACTCCCATCCTGACGATGTATATGACACACTAGACAAACTAAATAGTTACCTAGTCTCAATTTCCCAATGGTCGACGAAACATGAGCTTAATCTTAATGCTGACAAGACACCGTTCATAATTATAGGACATCGACGAATCCAAAGCATTATAAATTATGAAAATATCCCTACCATTATACTAAATGACAAAACATCCCTTACAGCTCAGTAGTAAAAAAAAAATCTGGGTATCTACATGGACCAACACCTAGACTGGAAAATCCACGTGAATAATGCCTGCAAGAAAGTGTTCTCAATTGTTCATCCCTAAATAGGTTTAAAAACTTCCTTCCCACAAAATTAAAACAAATACTTGTACAGACTCTTATAATGCCACACTTCGACTACTGCGACATTTTACTGACTAATCTGACAACTGATCTATCTGACAGTCTACAGCGTGCTCATAATGCGTGCATTAGATTTGCATTTAATCTCCGTCATTATGATCACGTGTTTCTTTCATTTCAGGCCTTATCATGGCTGCGCATACATGACAGAAGAACTACATTCACATGCTTTACTATTCCAAATCATGCACACATATTTACCAAGTTATTTATCAACACGTTCTCAAAATTTATCGGCTCATCACAATTTAGAAACAAGATCACAAGACTCTTCTTTACTTTTGATACTACAGCACAGGACATGTCTGTACTATGAATCTTATCTATCACAATATCTATGACTAGAGCATGGAACTCGCTACCCAGTCATGTCAGGGACTGTCAATCACTATCATTATTTAAATACAAATTAACTGTTATCATAAGTTCGACACAATGATAACATTAACTGCATAACAACAATATTCAGCATTCTGTAAATAATCAACTAGGAAGCTTTACTTACTTTATTTTATATTACTTTAATTTTATTATATTCCATATTTTTGTTAGTATTAGCTGGTATTAGATCACATCATCATTGTCTATTATTTAGTCTGTATTTTAAAAGAAAAGTGATCCCACAACAGGCCCGGAGGACCTTGGGGTAGTAGGAGGTTAAGGCTCCCACTTTTTTCTAGACAATCGGCACTTTTTGTCAGCCGGGTTGTCAACCCTGCATGACGGCCGCCTTTACCCCCAGAACAAGCGTCTGGTACTCGTTTCCGTTAGAGGCTGAGTCGACCCCAGGGCCATAGTGCTGCCAGAGGGTTTGGGTCAGTTTAAAAATCCTGACCCCAATGGGACTTGAACCCTCCACCCTCCGGCTAGCAGCTCAGTGCCTTAACCACTACGCTACGGCGTGCCCCCAGTCTGTATTTTAATAACATCTTAAAACTGTAATAAGTATGTAATTTTGTATAACTTTACTATTCGCTGGTTGAGTGGAGGAGGACTTATGGCCTTAACTCTGCCGGCTAAAATAAAGCATTATTATTATTATCATCATCATAGTACATTCACGAATTTAGGCCATTTGTTGACCTGTTTCGGCCTCAAGAGAAACACCATCCAGAAGTCTTTTGAGTGGACGTCCTGGTCTTCTTCTTCCTGCAGGTTGATATCTTAACATTTGTTTGGGTATTCTGTGATCTTCCATTCGATGAACATGTTGCATCCATCTTGACTTATAATCAGAAATTTTGTTTTCTAAAGATTCCATGTGTAATTCTTCTAAGATGTCCTCATTTTTTTTTTTTGTGATCTAGTAGTGTGTATCCTGCAGTCCTCCGAAGATATCTCGTTTCAGCAGATCTAAGTCTCTGCATATCCTTCTGTTTCAACGTCCATACTTCGCTACCATACAAAAGAGTTGGAAGAGCCAGTGTTTTATACACTTTCAGTCTTGAAGCTTTTGGACTAACTGTGGCTTGAAGATAGAATTTATTAACCCTAAAATTCTTAAAAATGTAGATATTTTTGCATTTACATCATTTTCTTCTTCATATGAGATATTGCATCCTAGATATGTAAATTATTCACCTGCTCCAAAATTTTATTGTCCAGTACAATTTTACTTCTGACAGGATCTACACCTTGAAATGCCATAATTTTTGTCTTTTCTGTAGATATCTTTAATCCATATTCTTCTGTAATTTTGTTAAGTTCATACAGACCTTTCTGTAGATTATCTTCGGAATTTGCTATTATTATTTGGTCATCTGCAAACAATAGGGTGTTTAATTTTCTATTTTCTGATATTCTTATTCCAAATTTATATGTTTTGTTCCAGCAACATATTACTTCATTGATATAAATTGCAAAAGTGTTGGGGATAGGGGGCAGCCTTGTCTCACACCACGATTTATAATTCCTTATTATTATTATTATTATTATTATTATTATTATTATTATTATTATTATTATTTTATATATATATTGCACAAACATGGAAGACTTAAACTAAGACAGAAATTCCAAACCAGAAAGAGCACTGTAATCCGGAAACAAAATTCTATTTCACATAAAAATAACATATTTTCTAATACATTTTATGTAAAATTCATTTTTTAATAATCTGGTTAAAATAGCATAAATTGTTAATTCATTATTGTTTTAAATTTTAAAATAACCAAAAACTGGTACATTTTTCACCTCATGAAAGCATCGCATTATGATCTTTATTACATTGGTAGCTACAAGGGGAATCCCTTATTTCTGATTAGGCTGACGCAATTCATTGTACTCGAATAATCTTGTCAGCTCTATGCTTGTCAGCATCTTGTCAGTGAGTCATTCGCCTTGATTACGATAGACGTTAAGGTACGTACACACTTGCGCGCCGCGCGCGCGCACCATGTTCGTCAGATTTGGACGGGGTTTTAAGGTGCGCTCGAGCGGCGCGCGCGTCTCGCACCACGATCCACTCATTGTCGGTTTTTTCCACGAACACTTTGATGGTTCGCTGTTTAGATTTGGACAGGTACCTGAGAGGTTCGTTGTTTTCGGTGCGCACCTATTATTTGAGTATGGACTGGTCAGAGGAAAACATGTTAAAACTTATTGATATTTATAGAAGCAAGCAATTATTGTGGGATCCTCAACATAAGGATCATTTTAAAAAAAATCATTGAAAGGAGATGCCTGTTTTTTTCTCAATGTTATGTGTTTTTTTTCGTGTGTACTGTAATTGTATGAATAAATTAGAATTATTTAGAAAACATTATTTATTTAAGACGTTCATTTCATAATATTATGTATGAAGTATCACAAAACAATACAATATATAAACACATTTATTACTAATTATTTATTTATTTCTTCAAAGACTCCAAAGAGCAAGACTGCTCATGTTAAGGGGCAATATACAAAAAATAATGGCCATAAAACAATTAACAATAAAAACAAGAAAACAAATTCAGGCATAAGTTTAAGTAATACAAACTACTATAGATGCACAATATATATATACACATATAAATACAATATTTAAACAGGATAATATTAATAATAATAATAAAATTAACAAAATTAACTAAGAAAGCAATGAGAACAAATATGTTTTAATACAATTAGAAAAATGTTTAACATTCGTGAAATGTTGATATTCAATAGGTAAGTTATTGTAATGGTTGATTAATGCATAACGAATGCCTTTTATGCCTTTTTTTTGAGAAACTAGTATCTTTGTGCAATAAAGTACAACCTCTAGTATAATAATCATGTACATCTTTATTAAAAATTAAGGCCATGTTATGGTGAGATAGATTCTTAATAATTTTAAACATATAAGTTATATACAAATCATATATTATTTTAAATTCCTTTAATGCTATAATATTTGAAAAAGTATAAATAAAGTTATAAGATGTAATAAGTAATAAGCTTGACCAGACGTCCCGATTTTGGCGGGACAGTCCCGATTTTTAACAATTTGTCCCGCGTCCCGCGGCATTTTAAAAAAAGTCCCTATTTTTGGGAAAGAATGCAGGACAAGCGGGAGAACGGAAAGGGAATAGACATGGTTGGTTACACCTGCTCTGCAAAATGTCTACTGAAGGTTTGTGGGTTTCCTATGGATCGCAGGAGGTTCGTTGAAATTAATCATTTCGACGAACATAACACGCGCCGCGCGCGCGCCGTTCGTTTTCGCGGCGCGCATATGTGTACGTACCTTTAGACTTTTTATACCAAATGGTTTATACCGTACTGATTGGTACTGATGTTTTAAATTATGTGATAGGTGATTTAATGCCGAAAATAAAGACAAGTATTCATCCTCGTTTCCACTCCTTGAAGGAAAATCAGAGAGAGAACACCCAGTAGGTACCGGTAGGACAAGAATTGGGAGAATAATATTAACCGTGATTTGAGGGAGATAAATTATACAGGGGATGATTGGAAAGCTTTAGCTCAGGATAGTGATATATTTGAGGGAGACTATTTAACTCATGCCCCAAATGGGAGTCAATGACCAATCACGTTTCAATGATTTCAGTTTTACAGCCAATCACAGTCGTGTTTCATCAAATATTTATCAATGTTAAATTTACCATATTAAAGAAAGCTCCTCCTTTTTAATATTCTGAACAGGTCTGGCCATTATTTTGCAGTGACTGATCCTATAAGAAATACGGCTACCAGATTGTATATATAGTGCATGGATGTCAACACATAGCGCTTGCTGGAGTTAATATAAAAATATCTGTAGCAATTGATTATACCACCAAAAAAAGAAATCACTGTTTGCACTTTATTAAATGTATTTTTTCCCCAGGTAATAATGCAGAAAAATATAATTGTCATATTTACATCATACGACATCAGAAATGAATTAATATACAGTTTGATGTGTTTCATTGTGTCTCCACTAGAGAGCATTCTTACAATATTGCGTTCCTTTGGCAATAAATAGTATGATTTGGTTGCAGTGATAAACAAAAGAAGCAGATGAAGCGTAACAATCGTTTCTCATTTGTTTTCAAACATCGCCGTTTACATTAAATATATAAATATTTTAAAATAACTATAGTTAAATAATGATTTGTGAGTAAACAGCTTACTTTTATTCGTTAAATAGTCGTAACAAATGCCACGAGAGATTTCCAAATTATCGATAAATTCACGACTCACGAAGTGAGGAGTGAATTTATCTAGAGAATTTGGAAATCACTCGTGGCATTACTTATGATAAATTATACAGGGGATGATTGGAAAGCTTTAGCTGAGAATAGTGATATATTTGAGGGAGATAAATTATACAGGGGATGATTGGAAAGCATTAGTTCAGGATAGTGATATAAGGAGAGCTTAAGTCCGCGGGATCATGAACCTACAGTGAATTAGTATGATACTTAGTTGCAAATTCGAACGTACTAATATGCCTCATTGTTGCTTTTATTTTATTTTTCTAAGCTTGCTTAGCTGAAGTTCTACATAAAATGTAAACTTCGGATTGCAACACTTCAATAAAGTTAAAAATGTATGATTGTTTAATTTTGTTACCACTTCATTACTTTTTTTTTATTACAGTAAAACTTGCTCAAAGCGGAATTGCATAGGACCAACTTTTTCCCCACATTAGACAAAATTCCGCATTATAAAAAAAACTAAAATGTATTAATAAATCTTAGATTATAGAGTATCGTATATGTCTTTTTTACGTAAAGTAAAGTATTCCCACTACAGGCCTCAGGAGGCCCTTGGGGTAGTGGGAGGTTAAGGCTCCCTCTTTTTCTGGACAATCAGCACTTGATGTCAGCCGGGTTGTCAGCCCTGCGTGACGGCCGCCTTTACCCCCAGAACAAGCATCTGATACTCATTTCAGTTAGAGGCTGAGTCGACCCCAGGGCCATAGTGCCGCCAGAAGTATGGTCAGTTTAAAAATCCTGACCCCACCGGGACTTGAACCCTCGACCTTCCGGCTTGTAGCGCAGTGCCTTAACCATTACGCTACGGCGACATTGGATTAATTGTAGTTCCGCTGCCGTTGAAAAGTGGAGCATAGTATCTACTAGTGACTTCGACGGTAACGCGCGAAAAAAAACAGTACCGTTTCTTCAGCGTTGAAAATGTCTCTTATGCGCGCGCGTATCCTGAAATTAAAGTATGCAGTTTCGGTTTCCGCTCACTAACTACAGTTTCGTCCACATCCTTTGATTCCCCTCAAATTTCATCCTCACTACATTGTGTCGTCTTTTAAAACTGTCCACAACCAACCTGAAGATGCCTTTAAATCGTTATTCCCTAGGGATTTAGTAACGGTTAGAGCTTGACTTTGGAGCATCGGTCCGGAAATTAGGAGATTTATCTTCAATCAATTTCACTTTTTCGTTTAATGACAATTATACATACATTTTAGCCATCTTTATTCCGTAAATTCAGAACGCTACCTGTGAAAGATCGGTCTCAGAATTTAAACTAATTTAAGATTTTACAGTGCAATGGTTATTTGTAAGACAGGTATCTGCATTTCACATAACGGGTGTGCAGTGAGGCTGAAAGAAAATTTCAGGTACAGGTAGAATCTCTGCTTCATCCGACGGCAGGAATCATTCATCATTGTTTTCTTGGCCTAAAACGGGAATTCAATAAAGTGCAAACTAATTTATCTCTCTGTCGTTCTGCTTTATAAATTTGTTTTTTCATGAATTGTGCAGAAATATCCTTCCGTTTTCCGCGTTGGCCATATTCCGTTTTATGCAAAATAAATAACACGAAATTACTATTATTTCGCCGGGATCAATCAATTTGTTCACATTGGACAGATTTCCGCATTTATCACATACCGGATTAAATAAGATTTACTGTATTTTCTTCAGTTATTAACGAATTTCTATTTACAAAAAAAAAAATAGTATCGTGCGGAATTAATAACACAGGTAAGAAAAGAAAAGTAAACAATACTCCCTAGACCCAGGATTCAATTTACCTAGATCGGGGACCCAATTTATCGACCACATACGGATCGGAAATTGATCAGGACCCAATTTACATAGTGTTCTTACTTACTTACTCACTGGCACTATCGAACCCGTAGGTTCATGGCCGCGCGGACATAAGCTCTCCATACATCCCTATCCTGAGCTAATGTTTTCCAATCATTCCCTGTATAATCTACTTCCCTCAAATCATAGTTAATGTTGTTCTCCCACCTCATTCTTGGTCTACCAACTGGGCGTTTTCCCTCTGGCTTTCCTACAAGAAGCTTCCATGCACGTCTTTCATTCCCCATACGTGCAACATGTCCTGCTCATCGCAGTCTACGAGACTTAACTGTTCTTATTATATCTGGCTTCCTATAAAGACCATGTAGTTCATTGTTTAGAAGTCTTCTCCATTCACCTGTCTGTTCATCTCTCTTTGGTCCAAAAATTTTCCTAAGAACTTTATTCTCAAATACTCGTAATCTCCTTTCCTCCCTTAAAGTAAGAGTCCATGTTTCATACCCATATAATATAACTGGTAGAATTATAATTTTATATATTTTCAGCTTAACGTTTTTTGAAAGTGTTCTCTATAATAAATATATTTTTAAAATTAATATCGAAACAAACTATTTGTTTGCACGTTTTATACATATTTTTCATTTTTTTACTACATAAATATAAAAAAATATGTCCCGTGCCGTAGCCGAGTGGTTAAGGCATGATGCCTTGGCACAGAGCTACGGGACTTGCGCTGGTTCGATTATCCATGGGAGAAGAAATTTTATCATGGAGTTTCGGCCGGTATGGGATCGGTGTCCACCCGTGAGGTATTTAGGTAGCTACAATAAGTAGAGGCTCCAGGTTGAGAAAACCTGCTATAATGGCTGAGGGACCCAACATGTTGACCACATGTTACCCCTACACTAGCAGGATGATCGTCTACCTATGTGATTAACATATGCAGATGTGATGCCAGCAGCCGGCTGGTAGGCCAAGGGCCTTCTATGCCGTAGGACTGTCCCGCAATGAAGTTTAAATATAAAATATTTTCTTCTTCGTCTTCTTCTTGTAAGCCCTCTCAACGAGACTTAGGCGCTCTCTCCCTATAGGGGAGAAATTCAACCAAACTAATTTAGGTACACTTGTTTACGGACAGATGTCATTAAGTGGCCCGGGGTCAGCGTTCCGCCTCATGTAGGAAACCAAAGTAGTACTCCATCCATAGTAATTCTGCCCGAAGGCGGGTCTTTCACTGCAATCATGCTTGCTTGCAGCTTCACTAGGGAATTGTAGGTGTGGTAGCTTCCCGTTGCTTTCCACACCGGTGAAGGATGATGATGATGGCCATATGATTTCGGGGACCGTTTGAGCCTTAAAGTTTTCCTGACATTTGTCTTACAGGTGAGGAAAAACCCTGATAAAAACCTCACCCAGAAAAACTGGCCCGACCGGGGATCGAACCCGGGCCCGCTGCGTGACAAGGCAGCATGCTACCTCGAGACCACAGCGGTGGACAAAAGTAGTACTAGAATGGGAAAATTCGGTAAATTTTGCTTAGAGGCCTTTTTATTCAGGCTTAAGGATCTTTTACGAGCCTGAAAATCTTCAGACTAGGGGCCCACGGCTTAAAGTCTCTCCCGGAGAACTTGCTCCTTGGATTATTCCATCCTAAAAAAAATCCATCGACCCCGGCCAGTTTGAACCCACGACCATCGGGACCAGAGGCATGGAGCATAACCACTAGTCAACCGCGGCCGATTAATAGTTTTTAATACATAACAATTCGTTCCTTAACAATAATAATGATAATGTAACTGAATGGAAGATGCATTTGTATGAATTTTCACATTGTTGGAGTGAATGGCGATCTTGCAAATCAATTGTAAATAACAGCGACATGAATATAGGAGTCGTCGACATAATTTCATTTTCTAGAAGTGAGTCGTGTATGTAAAGAAATGTGGGAGTCACTGATGTCCTAATATTTGAATTTGGTCTAGTCATTATCTTATATTATATACATTTGTTCATGACATTTGTTTCCAAATAAGATAAATTTCTGTAAATATACATTTAGGCCTATAATCATTGACGTGCGCTGATCAGTCATATACATTAGATTAGAAGAGATGTATTCGCGTTTTAAAACCATTCATGGCAACTTTATTTTAGGTACGGCGAATTCAAAGACTTAAGAACAATAATTACGAACAGGTAAGAGATGCAGAAATAGATTAAACATAGACTCAGTTCTGGAAATGCATACGATAATGCATTATAGAGACTCTTGTCGTCCTAACTCATTTCAAAAAACATTAAACTACCGTAAAAATATATATAAAATTGTTATTCTCTCAGTTATATTAAATAGATGCGAAACATGAATTCTTACTTTAAGGAAGGAGAAAAGATTACGAGCATTTAAGAATAAAAATTCGCAGGAACAATGTTAGACCAAAAAGAGATAAACAGACAGGTGAATGGAGAAGACACAACAGTAAGCTGCGTGGTCTTCGTATAATGAGAACAGTTAGGTCTCGTATACTTTGCTGGGCAGTACATGTGGCACGAATGGGGAATGGAAGCTTCTTGTAGGAAAACCAGAAGGAAAACGCCCAGTTGGTAGACCAAGAATGAGATGGGAGAATAACATTAACCATTGATTTGAGGGAAGTAGATTATTCAGGGGATTATTGGAAAACATTAGCTCTTGCCTTAACCACTCGGCTACGGCGCAGGACTAAGACTTATAAAACTGTTGAAAACTTTTGTTTAGAGCTTAATAATTGTACGGCGTTATGCATCAACCGGTTATGCGCCCTTATGTAAGTTAACGAGAAGAAAATAGTCATTATTCACTATTTCTTCACCAAACTAACAATACTGGATATTGCAAGTTAATTTCTTAGTTTGACATTTATGCATCAACAATCTAAGAGTGGGAACATTTGGCGCTTAGCTGCATGATGCAAAATTTATATTATTATTTATCAAGATCTGGTTTCATAGTCGTTCGTTACAAAACATAGAATCTGATAGGACTTATGGCGTTTACATTTTTCTTTAATAATAAGGCTATATTTAAAGATTTGGCGCTAAAAGTATGCGTACATTTACTTCATAAGTCAGTGCAACAGATAGCATCAACATGTTAATTTTTTAAACGTCGCTTAGCCGGTTGACGCATAACATCGTCTAAATGGCATCGTCTGTTGGATGCGAGAGTAAAATTGCTTCGGTTCACTCACCAAAGTTCGACAAATACGAGTACCAATAATGTAATGCATGTCCACCGCTATGGTCTCGGGGTAGCATACTGCCTTGTCACGCAGCGGGCCCGGGTTCGATCCCCGGTCGGGACAGTTTTTCTGGGTGGGGTTTTTCCTCACCTGTAAGACAAATGTCAGGAAAACTTTAAGGCCCAAACGGTCCCCGAAATCATATGGCCATCGCTATCATCATCATCATCATCATCATTCATATTCATCTTAGATTAAGCATAGGATTAGGGACTCTCCTGGTGCACCACTATCATCATCATCACCCATCATATCATCGGGGCAATGTAACCCCGCCTTCCAGGCGCCCCAACCTCAGAAGTGGGTTACAAGTACGCCATGCCAGGAGAGAACACCAGGAATGTCGAAAGACAACCTGGGGCATTTGCAAAAAAAATAATGTAATGCATTGAAACAAATAGTTATTAAGTTTCCAAAGAATGTGATAGTTTTATCAAAATACTACCGCTAAATCATGTGATCGATATTGTTACCGAAGCAGTTCTTCAGTTGCTTCCTCAAAGAACACACCACTGTTTATAATGAATATCATTAATAAGTCAATTTACGCTCAGAATAGGGTAAGCATGATGCAACTATAACAATACATGTGTCAAAAGTAAATGCTCCAAGATGTAAAGATCTTCATCCCGATTGTAATTGGATTTAACCATCTGGCAGCCATTCCAGTGGCCTTGCTAGTTTTGTAAAAAAAATCTGTATTTATTTTTTAAATGCATGTATATATACCAGTCAGATTCAACCCAGGAAGTTACTGTGTGTTTGGAATAGGGAACTGGGTTGCTATTTTAACAGCATTTTCTTGAGAGAAATCCTTATATAAAACTGAAGTATGCAACACAGCAGGTACAGAGTTGTAAGTTGTAGCCGTCCAAGCCACCCCCTCTTAAAGAAAAAAACAGTTACCACTTGTCGCTGAGCTCGTGCGGACCTGTACTATCCTGTGTGAAAGTGTCGACTCTCATATTTACTATAAAATGAGCTTGCATACCGTAAAAGAAAAACTATGTTTTTTTAAATATATAGTACATAGATTTGGAAAAAGTACTGCTAACCTTGCCCCTCCTCCCCTCCCTAAAAACAAATACCGTTATTATGAGTTTGGCAACATCTACCCCCTGTACGTAGGGGAACACTGGCGTAGCCCGTAAGGTCTGTAGAACTTCCTGGGTTGAATTAGAGTGTAGACCTATATATACAGGGTATTTTAGAATAATAAGTAGTACAGACTTCTAGGGGTTGTAGAGATGAAGGTAGATAAAGTTTTAAAAAATCATGGAATATGTAGGCCTACAAAAATACAGAAACAACTGAAAATCTCACGTAAGAAGAATGAGCATAACAAGAACACCACGTCAAATCTTAAATTACCAGCCACCAGGCAAGAGATCCTTGGGCAGGTCCTTCAAACGTTGCACGGGGACCGTAACAGACCCCTAAGTCCATTACATGCAAGGAAGATGAAGAAGAAGTTTTTAAAAACAACCCATGTCCGGAAACGTATCATTTCGATGTAAAATAAGTTTGAAGATCGAAACACAATGGGCTGATACCACGTGACGTGTGTTTTGTTCTTAGATTTTAGTTCCAGGTGAACTCCTACACCTTATAGTTTTAGAGCATAACAGATAGCGGGTAAAAATCCGCTATAACTGAAAAACCTGTTTGTACAAATTTCCATGAAGATCTATATCCATGAAGATATATATATATATATATATATACAGTAATTCTGCCCGAGGGTAGGTCTTTCACTGCAATCATAGCATTTTCATGCTATATTTTGCAGCTTTACTAGGAATTATAGGTGTGGTAGCTTCCCGTTGCTTTCCACATCGGTGAAGGATGGTGATGATAATAAGGATGATGGTGATGGCCGGATGATTTTCGGGGACCGTTGGACCCTGAGCTTCCTGACATTTGTCTTACAGGAGAGGAAAAACCCCGAATAGAACCTCACCCAGGAAGCTTGTCCCGACCGGGGATCGAACCCAGGCCCGCTGCGTGCAAGGCAGCACGCTACCTCGAGACCACAGCAATGTTCCAGGTTGTCACTTCGACATTTCTGGTTTTCTCTCCTGGCATTTTCGTAATTGTAACCCACCTCTAAGGTTGGGACACCTGGAAGGCGTTACGGCTGCCCCGATTATTTTCATTCTGCGATATAACTAACTCACTGGCAATTTAGAACCCGGAGGTTTATGGCCGCGCGGATATAAAATCTCCATACATCCCTAACCTGAGCTAATGTTTTCAAAAATCTTCTGTACAATTCACCTTCCCCAATTATGGTTGTTATTCTCTCATCTTATTCCTGATGTATCCATTGGGCCTTTTTTATCTGGTTTTCCCAAAAGAAATTTTCATGCCCCTCTTTCATTTCCCATTTGCGCCACATGTCCTGTCTATCGCAATCTATGATACTTAACTGTTACTATATCTGGTTTCTCATAAAGATCACGGAGCTTACTGTAACGTAATTTTCTCTATTTACATGCCTGTTCGTCTCTTTTTGGTCCAAAATTTTTCCTAAGTACTTTATTCTCAAATACTCGTATTTTTTATCTACCCTCAAAATTGGTGTCCATATTTTGTATCCATATAACTGGAAGAATAAACGTTTTATATATTTTTAGTTTGACTTTTTTCTTTATTATTTTATAGAAATTGGAATGACAAGAGTCCCAACAATTTATTTGATGTTTTTTTATTATTCCATTAACTAAAATGAATGGCCAAGACTTCTTTTTATACTTGGTAAAAAATTTAAGCCTTATTCTCAAGGAACTACACCTAGAGGGAGACCTAAGAATAGATTATTGGATTGTGTAGCCTACATCTGGAAGAATAATAAATTGGCAGCAAACATAATTGGATTGGGGGACATCACTATGGTCAAATAAGAAGAAGAAATAATTTAAGCAGAAATTAGTTTGGCATTTTAAGAACACCATGTTCATAGTTTGACACTCAAAGGGTTAAATCCCGTTCTGCGACTACATTTGGAACTGGTCCGACCATGTGCGGTGTCGCCTTCCCATTTCTTTGCGTCCACGCAAAGATTTAAAAAAATAATAGAGTGGGATGACATCCAGATTTTCAATCTATCTCTTCTTCGCACTGTCCAAGGATCTCTTTCCTTTGAAAAATAACTTGTTTATTCATGATTTGTATTGAGACAGACTATTACAGGTTCAATTTCTCTTTTAACTATATTATATTGACTACTTAACTCATGCCCCAAATGGGAGTCAATGACCAATCACGTTTCAATGATTTCTGTTTTACAACCAATCACAGTCGTGTTTCACCAAATATTTATCAATGTTAAATTTACCATATTAAAGAAAGCTCCTCCTTTTTAATATTCTGAACAGGTCTGACCATTATTTTGCAGTGACTGGCCCTGTAAGAAATACGGCTACCAGATTGTATATATATATTACATGGATGTCAACACATAGCGCTTGCAGGAGTTAATACAAAAACATTTGTAGCAATTGACCATACCACCAAAAAAAGAAATCACTGTTTACACTTTCTTAAATGTATTTTTTCCCAGGTAATAATCCAGAAAAATATAATTGTCATATTTACATCATACGATATCAGAAATGAATTAATATACAGTTTGATGTGTTTCATTTTTTCTCCACTAGAGAGCAATCTTACAATATTGCGTTCCATGGCAATACATAGTATGATCTGGTTGCAGTGATAAACAAAAGAAGCAGATGAAGCGTACCAATCGTTTCTCATTTGTTTTCAAACATCGCCGTTTACATTAAATATATAAATATTTTAAAATAACTATAGTTAAATAATGATTTGTGAGTAAACAGCTTAATTTTATTCGTTAAATAGTCGTAACAAATGCCACTCTTGATTTCCAAATTCTCTCACTCGTGGCATTACTTATGATAATTTTCAACCCATGTTTTTTACTACTTAAATATGTTCACTACTGCGATTTCAACTGTAGTAGGAGTGTCTGTGTTGCTTGAATGGCAGATTATTGCATACCGCATATGGCCAAATGTAAGGCGCACCCCAAATTGAAGGTGCAAAATAATCGAATAAAATTAACCTCAAAATTAGAGATGTACGACAGAAAAGCAAAATGTTACAATCAGATCGGGAAAATATGTACCTTATATCACATGTTTAATGTTCTGGCTTCTGTTAGCTATACAGTTTTTTTAGACTCTCCATTGTCGAAAATACATCCTGAAAACAATAAGAATTACATTACCGGAACTCGGTAGCGAATACTGTAATAATTGATTGTTGAGCCATAGCCTCTCCTGTATCAGGAGTTTATAGACCAAATTCATTTTTAGTTACCTTATTTGTCCAAAGATGGCATGAGTAGTATGTGGTCAACACACTGACTCAATGAGACATCTAGCAGGCAACTAAGGTTTTACTAGGATGTTTGAGATCGGTCCGTAAATTTTGCTTAGAGGCTTCTTTGTTCAAGCTTAAGGATCTTTTACGAGCCTGAAAATCTTCAGACTCGGGACCCACGGCTTGATATCCCTCTCGGAAAAATTTAACCTCATCGGTAATCGAACCTGTGACCTCTTGCATACGAATGAAGCCACTAAGCACTGAGCTGAGCGTATAGAATAAGAAAATACATTTAAACTTCTAAATTTCTAAAATTGGTGTTGTATGAATATTCGGAGTTTGAATACCCACGATAATTAATAAAAAATATCCGTTTACCCATAATATCAGTTTGTGATATCTGTAATATTTCCTAAAATGTTATCATTTATATGCGAATGTAAGGCGCACCCCGATTTTGAGGACCCAATAATTCGGTTAAAGGTGGGCCTTACATTCGGAAATATACGGTAGACCTACCTTAAGAGAAGAAACATAATAATAATAATAATAACAATAATAATAATAAGTGCACCGCTGTGGTCTCGAGGTAGCGTGCTGCCTCGTCACGCAGCGGGCCCGGGTTCGATCCCCGGTCGGGACAGTTTTTTTGGGTGAGCTTTTTATTGGGGTTTTTCCTCACCTGTAAGACAAATGTCAGGAAAACTTTAAGGCCCAAACGGTCCCCGAAATCATATGGCCATCGCAATCATCATCATGCATGTTCATCTTAGATTAAGTTCAGGATTAGGGACTCTCCTGGCGCACCAGTATCATCATCATCCATCATATCATCGGGGCAACGTAACCTCGCCTTCCAGGCGCCCCAACTACAGAAGTGGATTACAATTACGCCATTGCCAGGAGAGAAAACCAGAAATGTCTAAATTGACAAAACTGGTGTCATTAAAAATAATAATAATAATAATAATAATAATAATAATAATAATAATAATAATAATAATAATAATAATAGTAATAATAATAATAAAACTTAGTATTTTTAGGTATGCACCTTTTCTTTATAGGACAAATTAGAGCTCTCAAAAAATAAAAAATAAATAAAAGTAAGATGTTGCCAGAAATTGAGAATTACAATTTTCTATTACCTTCTTCATCTTCATTTGGCGTAACGACCCTTAGAATATGGTCATAGCCTCCTTAACGATCGATTCCCCACACTGCTCTTTCTACGGCTTTTTGCCTCCATATTTTCACTCATAATTTTTTGAGGTCATCTCCAACGCCATCAATCCATCCATCCAATAAATCTTAATCTGGGTCTTCCTCTTTGTCTCCTTCTGCTTTTTTCTAAAATATTTTTAACTATTATATTTTCTGGTATCCTCGTCACATGCCCCAGCCATTACAATATGCGAGTTTTAATGACCGTTACACTATTCGGTGAATTATATTTATTTGTCCACCGCTGTGGTCTCGAGGTAGCGTGCTGCCTTGTCACGCGGCGGGCCCGGGTTCGATCCCCGGTCGGTGCAGTTTTTCTGGGTGAGGTTTTTATCGGGGTTTTTCCTCACCTGTAAGACAGATGTCAGGAAAACTTTGGGACCCAAACGGTCGCCGAAATCATATGGCCATCATCATCTTTCACCAGTGTGGAAAGCAACGGGAAGCTACCACACCTATTATTTCCTAGTGAAGCTGCATAGCATGGAAAGGCTATGATTGCAGTGAAAGATGTGCCCTCGGGCAGAATTACTATGGATGGATGAATCCAAGATTCAGTTCCATACAAATTTGTCCATTTTACACAGACGTACTTTGGCTGATAGTGATGTACATATTTTATTCAATATATGTTTGACTGCGTAATAACATCTATGTGCTGCCGCCAGTCTTCTTTCAATTTTATCACTATTTTTAAGGTATTAAAATATTACTATTAAAAAAAATTATACTTATTCAAATTTCATCCCTTACGACTATAAAACATATACTGGAGCATCTCTATTCCATTTATCAATGTTATACATTTTTTTGTGATTTTTAGCCCATTTTCCCCCATTCTATCCATAATATCCCTTTTCTGATTTTTTGTGTACTTTTTAAATATTTTTATATAGACAATTATTCTACTTAATTTATTTTACAACGTGCGGTGGTCTAGTGGTTATATTCCTTGCCCGTCCCAAGGGCTGCGGGTTTAAACCCGATCGGGTTCGGTGGATTTTTAGAATAGAAACATCTATTGGACATGTACTTTAAAAGTCGTGGATCCCGAGTCTAAACATTTTCGGGCTCGTAAAATTACCGCAAGTCCGAGAAGAAAAAGGCCTCTGAGCAATATTTAATCGACTTTCCTCCATTTAAGAAATACCTTAATTGCCTAAAAGATGTCTCATCGAGGAGACATGCTGACCACAAGTTACTCACGACATTTATAAGGAAATAAACTTAAATAAATCAAATTGTTCAAAAAACCTCAAGGGGCTAGACTCAAGGGGCCGCGAAGCCAAAAAAAGAATGAAGGAAGGAATGTCCAATATAGGGCCTACATTAAATTATTATTTATCAATTTAATATTAGATTAACTTCGTGGTAGTTGTGAACTTGTCTGCTTTAAGAAATACAGGACTTAACAAAATTTAAATAGGCCTGTACCAATGGGGGGGGGGATAATTGTAATTTCAATTGAATCTGTAACAGAGAATTTACCAATCCTGATTGTTGACAAGTCAGCACTGAGTTTTATTAAAAAATAAATAATAATAATAATAATATTTGCGCACTAATATATAGCGCAGGAACTACGATAACTAAGCGAATTCCACAGCAAGTCGAATTTATGGTCCCATTTTGCTGAATATGTATTTATTTCGTTAAATTAGTGAAACTCAATTTCTGATGCCAGCTTATTTAAAAGTGTTCGACTGAGTGAAAACAAATCGTGGATCACCGTAAGAGCATCTATTGCATATTGACGTAAAATTTGACACAAATTTAATGTATTTACTTTTTTTTTACATTGCTTTATTAAACAAGATAATTTATTGTATCTTATAGGATACATTGCCAATTTAAGGGTTATGAAGCTGGTCGTTATTATTATTATTATTAATAATGTTTGCCACCAATAAAACTTGCCATTTTCCTTTAAATATACGCGTTTAATCTGCATTATGTTGGTAGAATCGGCATAGAGAAATAAAATCATGAAGCGGTATACCAACTTAGAATCTTATTAAAAAAAAAGAAAAAAGAAGGCAACTTTAGTGGGAATTTTGAAGTAGACGACAATGTATTAAAATTATTGTTAGACGTAAACAATGGAAAGTTGTTTTGTAGTTTTATTGAAAATTAGTAATTTCTTGGTACTCGAAAAATAAAGTTTATAATAATTTCTGTGTCCAAAACAACGTTGAAAATCGGTCTAAAGGATTGTACAAATATCTCATTACAATTATTGCGATACAATAAATTGCTTTTATTTTTCCACAATAAAAGGTAAACCCAATTAATAAATTAGCATATAAAAATGTCCCTTGTTGTAAATAATGACCAAACCCAAATTAGAAATCACGATAATGTTAATGATAATGTTAAAGATGACCTTGAAGATGGTGAAATAGAAGACGACGAAGTTTTAATTAAAAATATATCTAAATCATTTATAGATAATGGTAAGTTCAATTCACAGTTAGAAAGTTTAAACCTAACCCAAAATATAGAGATGAATCGTAAAATGGCTGAAAATTCTTGTGTTAATAAAGTAAGTAAAGATCTTAAGGATGGTGAAAAAGATTATGTTGAAAATGTGTTAAATGATGGTGAAATTAAAGAACGTTATATATATGAAAGCGATAATGAAAATGTACGTAATGAACAAATGACAGTTGACAATGATGAAATAGATGATTACGAATTTATATTCGTTCGAGGTGCATCTCCAACAAAAAATAAATTGCCGAATAGTAGTTTTTCTGCGCCCCAAACACAAATTCACGATCAATTTAACCTAATATCGTCACATTATAAAGATGGAAAATTAAAAAACAATTCAAATAGCGAATTTATAAACCATTCAATAATTAAAAAACATACAAGTAACAAAAATAAATCGCATAGAAAACATCGTAAAAAATCAAAAAAGAAGAGTTTATTTAAGTGATTCTTGTCTAAAAAATAAATGTAAATTTGCGCATTCTGATAACCCTTGCAAAGTGTTACATACCACAAATAATTTTGATTGTGACAATTGTAAATTTAGCCATAAGCCAATATCAAAAGATATGAATACGGTCATAGAAAAGCAATCCGAAATATCATCAGAAAACAAAGACATTCATACAAATTTACAAAAAAATATTGAAAGTACAAAAAGCACATCACATTTTAATAATAGTACAAACAATGAAGCTAAGCAGAAAATACCATGTCTACTAGATTTGAAAATACCAATACCACCTGAAATTTTGAACAGAAAATATTATTATGAAAATACATATTTTCGTTTTAAAAAATGCACAAATAAAAATTTCAAACAAAAAAATCTAAAATTTGATAACAGAAATGTAAATGTTTCTACTTGTAATCTAAATGAAGATAATATAAATTTGAAGAGGTCGAAAAAGGTAACTGAAGAAATAAATGTGAAAAAGTGTAAAAAAGATGTCAAATTTTCTGAAAAAGCAGTGGAGGAAGAAATAAAACCAGATATGAATAAAACAGATAATTTAAACAATGTTAAAAGTGAAGAAAAGGAGTTAAAAGATAAAATACAGTTGCCATTGAATTTACCTAAAAAACAAAGAGAATTATTTCTAAGAATACAGAATCAGCAAAGAGAAATATCTGTTCAAGAATATGATAAAAGAGATGCAAAGGAAAATAAGATGAAAGAAAATTCAAAAGAAAGTTGGTACTCAAGTGATGAAGATGATGTCAATTTGACAAACATACTTAAAAACCTACCCAATAATAATACAAAATCTATTTCAACACGTCTTCCTGAAGATTCAGCTATTTTTTCAACTGAACTGAGTACAAATGTTGAGAAAATATTGTCAACTATAAAATTTCTACAAATGAAGAGCACGACAAACAGCAGTGACATATTCTCAGAGAGTAAGTAATAATTTAAAGTTTTATTTACTACTACATCTCATTTTAGAATTCTTCTTCATATAGTTTTGTTTCCCCATTCTGGAGGTCAAGTTTTGGACAAAAGTCGCAGTCATTTCATGTCTCCTCTTCGATAATTTCCATTCATTCAACTCCTCTTATATCAACATTAATTTAATTTGTTCTTTCTATCTATATCTTGGCCAACCTCTTGGTCTCATCCCTCCTAATCTAAAACCCAGTGCTTGTACCATCTTATTCTACTAACCTCTATTTGGCAAACTCATTTTCAAAATGTCTCTTATCTACATTGTACCAAAACTGCCTTTTTTGTTTCTGCATTTTTCTTACATTACTCAAATGTCACCTTTTGACTTCCGAACATTATTTAAAACACTACAACTTGTTTTAAGGGTAGCCATAAGTGAATTTTGAGTAAAAATTGACCAAAACACACATTTTGTGTTTCATCTCTCGTAAAATTCTCCTAAGCTTCCTGTTCAAGAAAATATATAACTTATCGCTATTTCGCCATTATTAAAGTCCTGGTGGCCATTTTTAAACTCCCCAAGAACTAGTGGTAAAAATGATACCAATATAAAGGGTGAATCATAAATATGGCTATATGTTTGATCGCGTTGTGTGATGAAAATATTACCATTACAGGAAATATGAAATTACCGTTGGAAAGGCAATTATTCAAATTACAACAATGGAATAAAACAAAACAGTGTAGAACTTACGCCATTAGTCAAAATGGTGTTGAATATGCAACAGCAAATTACAATTGCTGCATGGGTAATAACGTATGCTAATGATCGTGAAGCAGCAAGACGGGCAAGACATGAGTTTAATGTAGCATTGCAGCCGTCGACTGTGGGGAAGTGGAGAAAACGACTGCTGGAAACGGGAAGGATGCAGAAAATCAAACCTCCTGGAAGGCCTCACATTAGCATGGATGCAGAAACAACGAAGAGAATTGTGGAGGTGTTCGACGCTAGCCCACAAAAATCAACCCGCCAAGCTGCACGTGAGCAGTGATTTTTGTTTTGTTCTATTGTTGTAATTTGAAGGATTCCCTTTCCAATGATAACATCATATTTCCTTTAATAATAATATTTTCATCACAAAATGCGATCAAACGTATAGCCATATTTCTCTGTATTAAAGATTTGGCATCAGATGTATTATTGGAGAGAGGCACAAAAGAAAAGAAAAAAAAAAAAACCCAAAATGGTAATGAGAGTCTCTACCATAAAGTTTGGCACAAATTTCCAAAAGAAATATTTGTTACAACACAGAAATTGGAACTGTGTGTTATTAAAGCAGTCAGAAGCATGAAAAACTTTGTAGCCTTTTTTCTTAGTGTATTTTTCAAGAGCATGCCCATTTAAAAAAAGTTTCTTGCACTGCAATTTTTGCCTTATTCAACAGAAATTTTCAGCACTTACCTGTAAGAATACAAAGAACCAAAATTGCATTGGATTTTAATTATACTCAAAATGCTCATGAGTTATGATTTTTTATATTGTCTTATTTTATCTCGATTTCCGCCAACATGAAAAATCAGTTAAAAAACATTTTTTCTCAAAAGTATTAACAGCACAGAAAAATCCAATGCAAATTTAGAAAGAATGAGTATAAAACGAATATCCTGACAAAATATTGAAAATTGTACTGCAAGGAACTTTTATAATTAATTAAAATAAAAAGGTCGGCCGCGGTGGACTAGTGGTTATGCTCCTTGCCTCTGGTCTCAAGGGTTGCAGGTTCAAACCCGGCCAGGGTCGATGGATTTTTTAGGACGGAAAAATCCAAGGAGCAAGTCCTCCAGGAGGGACTTTGAGCCGTGGGTCCCAAGTCTGAAGGTTTTCAGGCTTGTAAAAAATCCTTAAGCCGGAATGAAAAGGCCTCTAAGCAAAATTTACCGAATTTTCCCGTCCTAGTACTATCTTGGTTTCCTAGATGTCAGTATGAGGCGGAACGCTGACCATGTACCACTCAAAATTACATCTATACAAAAACAAGTGTAACTAAATTAGTATGGTTAAAATTCTTCCCTGTAGGGGAGAGCGCCTAAATCTCTGTAAAAGGAAAACATAGGCTTACAATACAAAAAAAAATAAAAAAGAGAAAAAAATAATGTAACTTGCAAACTAATATAACAAATCACTTGAAATTTATCATAAATGTTATTCATACAGGTAGACATCTGTGGTAAAAATTTGAAAGAAATATCTCTATTAGTTTCGGAGTTTGAAATTTCACTCATGGCTACCCTTAAAAGGCTACTGTAATAAAACAGACTCTTGTTCATTCTTCATTACGTGTATCCAGCTGTAGCTGATAATGTGAATCCATTGCATACTTATGCTTATTTTGCTTTAGAAGAATCCATATTGTGTACAAGTTGCAATGGGGCTGCATTGATGTACATGCAGATAATGTGGGCATTTTTTAGTTCCTTGTTTAACTAATATGTCAATAACAAGGTTAACTTTCTCACCCGTCAAGGTGAGTGCCCACAGGTTTGTAAGAATTATATAGATCAATAGAGAGGAATGAAAGTAGGAAAAGATCTCCTAGCCTTGAATGCTAGTCGAAAACAAGAATTAGCCAAGAGAGGCTATATACAGAAAAGATAAAAGTAAGGAGCAAAACACAAGTAAGTGGAAGCAATGTTTTGCTCAGCTTGGGCACCTTGTGGTCGCCATCCACATATTCTCTAGATGAGGACCCCTGAGGATAAACATACTCTTGTTTATGGTAAAACAGGGAATTTAGATTACTTCCCACAAATTTATGAAAATGGTCAAGAAATGGGTGCGAAACATGGACTCTTACTTTAAGGGAGTAAAGGAGATTACAAGTATTTGAGAATAAAGTACTTAGGAAAATTTTTGGACCAAAAAGAGAAGAATAGACAGGTGAATGGAGAAGACTATACATAACAATGAACTACATGGTCTTTATAGGAAGCCAGATATAATAAGAACAGTTAAGTCTCGTAGATTGCGATGGGCAGGACATGTTGCACATATGGGGAAAGAAAGACTTGCATGGAAGCTTCTTGTAGGAAAGCCAGAGGGAAAACGCCCAGTTGGTAGACCAAGAATGGCATGGGAGAATAACATTACCTATGATTTGAGGGAAGTAGATTATACAGGGAATGATTGGAAAGCATTAGCTCAGGATAGGGATGTATGGAGAGCTTATGTCTGTGCGGTCATGAACCTACGGGTTCGATAGTGCCAGTGAGTAAGTAAGAGTAATATTTTGAAAATAGGTTTTAAACTCTTATTTAATTAAATGAAAATAAAACTTACAGTTTTATGTAATTTTCATATTTATTAAAATATAAATTGGTTACAGCTGTTTCGGTACTTTGTACCTTCTTCAGACATGATAACAAATTAATAAATATGAAAATCACGTAAAACTGTAAGTTTTATTTTTATTTAATTAAATGAGTTATGGATTTTCATCAAGTAAACACCAATTCAATTGATTATTTAAACTCCTTCATTTTATTTTGTACTAGCGGTACGTGTGAAGTTGTTCACGTGGACAAAATAATTTAAACAGGTATTATACATAACTAAGTTCTAAATCCTTACTTTTAATCTAATTTTGAAAGATAAAAATGGTTATTGTGAGATATCCGTAAAAGATAGACATATGCTGTCAGAGACTTTTTGTAGAATTTTTTGAGATATTCAATTCTGTGTACATTAATTTGGTGTATTTGTTATGGTTTAGGCAGCATAAGCCAAAAATCAACTTTTTTTAGGGCACTGATGTACTTTTTTTTAGCTCTGGCCCTATATAATATGTTACATACGTTAATTGTTCCAAAAAAAAGTTATCTAAATGGTGGTAAAAAACCCCATTCAAATTGTCCATAAAGGACAGATTCACATGCTCACAGAAGTTTATTTTTACACATCGTCGCTTAAGAAACAATACCGCATAACTGACAGTTTTGGTGAAACTGACATTTTTATACTGTCAGCATCACTGAAGAAGTGCGCTCAGTTCAAACATAGATTAGGATGAAATTTTGCACCATGACCTCGCTAAACTAAGGAGAAAAATAAACAGTTTTTTGTTTCTCGTGTAAAATTTGTATTTTGTTAGTCACGCGGTATTGTTTCTTAAGCGATGATATAAAGATTTTCTCCAACTTCAAAATTTCTCTTATTTTAGTGTTCTATATTCTATGTCTTTTCTTTTTAAGCATGCTTCTTAAAAACTTCATCTCTATTTCTTGAATTTTACTTGAGTCCTACTTGTTTCTGTCCAGGATGTGTGACAAGAACTTACCTGGCATACTTCTCTCTTTGGTTCAAACCCTTCCTTCAATCCATTGGATGCTATCACACATTTTGTCTTATTTCAGTAAATGCTAGTTATATACAATTATCTGGCTATTCTACTGTAAATGACATATATGAAATTGGGAAAACAAGTTGCTATCTATATTAACCCTCAGTGGTTAGCTTTTGTTACATCTCATGCTATTAACACATTTCATCATCATCATCATCATAGTACATTCACGAATTTAGGCCATTTGTTGACCTGTTTCGGCCTCAAGAGAAACACCATCCAGAAGTCTTTTGAGTGGACGTCCTGGTCTTCTTCTTCCTGCAGGTTGATATCTTAACATTAGTTTGGGTATTCTGTGATCTTCCATTTGATGAACATGTTGTATCCATCTTGACTTATAATCAGAAATTTTGTTTTCTAAAGATTCCATGTGTAATTCTTCTAAGATGTCTTCATTTTTTTTGTGATCCAGTAGTGTGTATCCTGCAGTCCTCCGAAGATATCTCATTTCAGCAGATCTAAGTCTCTGATATCCTTTGTTTTCAACGTCCATACTTCGCTACCATACAAAAGAGTTGGAAGAGCCAGTGTTTTATACACTTTCAGTCTTGAATGCTTTTGGACTAACTGTGGCTTGAAGATAGAATTTATTAACCCTAAAATTCTTAAAAATTTAGATATTTTTGCATTTACATCCTTTTCTTCTTCATATGAGATATTGCATCCTAGATATGTAAAATTATTCACCTGCTCCAAAATTTTATTGTCCAGTACAATTTTACTTCTGACAGGATCTACACCTTGAAATGCCATAATTTTTGTTTTTTCTGTAGATATCTTTAATCCATATTCTTCTGTAATTTTGTTAAGTTCATACAGACCTTTCTGTAGATTATCTTCGGAATTTGCTATTATTATTTGGTCATCTGCAAACAGTAGGGTGTTTAAATTAACACATTTCTTAATCATATTTGAAGAGAAAAATTATATGCTCAGACTAGGGCTCGAACCTAGGACTTTTGGTTTTCTAGACCAATGCTCTATCGACTGAGCTATCTGGGCGAGTTCCAATCCAAATGCAAATCATTCTCTTATATACATTGTTAATTCCCGCGTAACATCTTTGCTTCTATCTTTGCAAATGGTAGCTTCTTTATTAAGAAGACATTTATTTGGGAATTTTATATTTCTTCATGTTTCCACCATGTACTTACTTCACACATTATGTTAATCAATTTGGAGAAATATAGGCCTAAGATTAGGGTGAATTATTTTGTTTAGCTTCAAGTGTAAGATTGACGTGGGTTATTCTTTAAATTTTTAGCTTTCTTCTAATATTATCTTGAAAAGAAAAATTAATGCATGAATCGGAATTGAACCCGAAACCTCTAATTCTGTATGGTACAGTAGTGTGCTAACCATTACACAATTTCAGGTTGGTCCAACAATTATCATAAGTAATGCCACGAGTGATTTCCAATTTATCCAGAGAATTTGGAAATCAAGAGTGGCATTTGTTAGGACTATTTAACGAATAAATTTAAGCTGTTTACTCACAAATCATTGTTTAACTATAGTTATTTTAAAATATTTAAGTATTTAATGTAAACGGCGATGTTTGAAAACAAATGAGAAGCGATAGGTACGCTTCATCTGCTTCTTTTGTTTATCACTGCAACCAGATCATACTATTTATTGCCAAAGGAACGCAATATTATAAGAATGCTCTCTAGTGGAGAAAAAATGAAACACATCAAACTGTATATTAATTCATTTTCGATGTCGTATGATGTAAATATGACAATTATATTTTTCTGGATTGTTACCTGGGAAAAAATACATTTAATAAAGTGCAAACAGTGGTTTCTTTTTTTGGTGGTATAATAAATTGCTACAAATGTTTTTATATTACTCCCGCATGCGGCATGTGTTGACATTCATGCACTATATATACAATCTGGTAGCCGTATTTCACACAGGCTCAGTCACTGCAAAATAATGGTCAGACCTGTTCAGAATATTAAAAAGGAGGAGCTTTCTTTAATATGGTAATTATAACACTGATAAATATTTCGTGAAACACGACTCTGATTGGTTGTAAAACAGAAATCATTGAAATGTGATTGGTCATTGACTCCCATTTGGGGCATGAGTTAAATAGTCCTAAGAACTTTATTCTCAGATACTTGTAATCATTTCTTCTCCCTTAAAGTAAGAGTCCATGTTTCATATCCATATAACTGTGAGAATAATAGTTTTGTATATTTTTAGTTTAGGCCTAATTTTTTTAGACATTTTATTTACTCATATAGTGTAAGTATATACATTTCCAATACATCTGAATAAGTTAAAGTTAATGGGATAAATGTAGGACATTTATTCTTGAACTAAATAAAACAGGTAATTTAACAAGGGATTGAATCATTTACGTTTTTAACTGAAAACGGTGTTCCAGGTGAGAGGGCAAAATATGAGATGATATATATTACTGATTCAGTAACTCCATGGCACCACAGGCCTAGAAGGCCCTTGGTCTACTATTTGACTGCTGGCCTCACCATCGACATGTGTTAATCACAGACGTGGATAATCATCAGGCCAGTAAAGGGATGACATATGGTCAGCATGTCTGGTCTCTCAGTCATTTTAACTGGTTTTTTGCACGATAGTGCATTTTGTCATACCTACTTACAGCAATGGCGACCATGATTGAATGTTCAACTTTATACATTTCGAGGTTGCCAACCTAAATAACTATACTGTAATATTACATATACAAACCACGTGTGGGAAGTAAAACCACTGCCCTCTATGTATACTACATACAATGTATATACAAAAAAATATCCAAAAGATAGTGTTAATGCACATTATATGAAATAAATCACTGCATTTTAAATGAACTGAACTTTATTTGAAACAATATAAAACAATAAATACATACTTGCTGCCATTTTATCACTGATTGGTGTCAACACCTCCTGTAGTTTCAACTAATAAACACTGCCCACACTGTTAACGTTAGTCAGTTGTTTATAATGAACGCAAATATTTCCAACTAAGATGTTATTATTTTACTATTATTTTGAAAACACCATCGCACAAAAAATAGTGTACAACACACATTTTATGAAGTGTTTTACAGAATCTCGGAAATTAAAATCCTTGCTATAGCTTGGTTTTTAAATATTTTCCTCACTTCTGTAAAAACCACTCACATTGTAATATACTATTGTCTACCTGGAGTCAGTACAATTGTATCTAACTATTGTATATTTGGCTTAACTTGGCAAAGAGAGAGATGGAGATACAAGGGTTAGATCCTTGACCACTTTCGCACATTCACAAAAGAAAGAACCCTTCCTGTTGTCAGTTTTTCGTCTGCCCCCTTTCCCTATTAACATCTAGTGAAGAAACACCAACAACACTGATGCGAGTGAGAGAGGTGAGCACAGCTGTCTCATTCTACAAATTTCTTGCAAAGTTAAACCAGACGAACAATAAATTCTTCACATTGTTGAGTGGACACCTGGAATTTCTTGAGAAAATATCTTCCTCCATGGAGACTCGAACTAGCACAAGTCCCATAGCTTTCCACCAAAGGAAGTTGCCTTAAACCGCTTGGCTACAGTGTGGAATTTACCATTTCAATCTCTTGATAAATTACCTCTTAGTGTTACTTCCATTAATTTTGTGATAAAAATTAAATTTATTCCTGACAGGTTGTGTCCAAATTTCATCTGAAAAAAGTGAACAAAAGATTTTAGAATTAAGAGATCCCCGATTATCATCCAGAAATATTTCAGAGAAATCAACAATTCAGAGTTCATCATCAACTGCAAGAAATAAAAGCATTATTTCATCAACAATATCTGCAGGTTTCAACTTACAGGAATATCGTTTAAAAACAGAAGGTAGCTTTACTTGTGACGTAGATTTGAGAATGAATCAGGGTTTTTCAAATGAAATGAAATATGCACATTATTCAGAGCCATCTACATATCAATTTAATAATTATATGATTGGTCCAAATGCTAATGGTGACATTGATCTAAGAAATATTATGGCAGTGCCTTCTAACAACCCTGCTGTAGAAATTGATGCTTCTATTAAATCACACCCACCTATGCCATACAAGTTGGTACCCATCACAGTTGTTAGACCTGATTATAAGAATTTAAATAATTATGTAAGATATTTAAGGGGACTTAATGATCCAAGATTGTGTTAACATTTTTGATATTGTTCAATAAAATGTTACTATTAATAAAAATGTTAAAAATCTATATAATTGTTGTTATTTATAGCCTCTTCACTCTTAACTTGTTCACAGAATAGAAATAGTGATCATATTCTTCACTAAGTACATCCTTAGACAATGTAATATACAGGGCTATTCAGAAAGAAGGAACAGACTTCATACATTTATTTCTTTCAAACTACATACAATGAAACACAATTCCAACGTTCTTGGAAAGAGAAAAGTTCAACGTTCCTATCACGGCCGCATTGGCACTTTTGCTTGTCATGTTCATTGTTTGTATTAAAATGGCAACACAACAGGACGTTGGATTGGAAGAGGAGGAGCAGAAGATTAACTTCATTACCGGTGGCCTCCCAGGTCACCAGACCTAATCCTGTGTGATTTTTATCTATGGGGTTACATTAGAGACTGTGTTTTTATCCCCCCTATGCCTTACATTCTTGAAAATCTGCGATATTGAATTGTTTAAACTGTGAATTTGATAACTAGAGACCAGCTGATTCGTGTGTGGCAAGAAATGAGCCACTGTTATAATATTTGTTTTGTAACACATGGTGCTCATATTGAATGCATAAAATAGTGAAATTTGAACTTTTCTCTTTCCAGGAACGTTGGAATTGTGTTTTTATTTTTTTTTGTAGTTTGAAAGAAATAAATGTTTGAAGTCTGTTTCTTCTTTCTGAATACCCCTGTATAACTGTATTCCATGCATACTTTTATTATCCTTTTATATTTTAAACCATCTGTACCAAGCTAATTACCTAATCAAAGTATAGGTTATTATTATTATTATTATTAATTTTTTTTACCTTGTCAACTCTATATTGTGTTGCCTATACCTTTTTTTCAGAGTGATTCAGAAATATGGCTATACGTTTGATCGCATTTTGTGACAAAAAATATTATTATTAAAGGAAATATGATGTTATCATTGGAAAGGGAATCCTTCAAATTACAACAATAGAACAAAACAAAACAAATCACTGCTCACGTGCAGCTTAGCGGGTTGGCTTTTGTGGGCTGGCGTCGAATGCCTCCACAATCCTCTTCGTTGTTTCTGCATCTGTGCTAATGCGAGGCTTTCCAGGAAGTTTGATTTTCTGCATCCTTCCCGTTTCCAGCAGTCGTTTTTCTCCACTTCTCCACAGTCGATGGCTGCAATGCTATGTTAAACTCACGTCTTACGGCCTCACGATCATTAGCATATGTTATTGCCCATGCAGCAATTGTAATTTGCTGTTGCATATTCAGTGCCATTTTGACTAATGACGTAAGTTCTACACTGTTTTGTTTTATTCCATTGTTGTAATTTGAATAATTGCCTTTCCAGTGGTAATTTCATATTTCCTGTAATGATAGTATTTTTATCACACAACACGATCAAACGTATAGCCATATTTATGATTCACCCCGTATATCATTTAATCAACATGTAGATAATTCATAATTGTTATATGTATAATTTAACCCTGGTGATGTGGAAGAGAAGACTTTATGGTCTTAACTCCATCAGGTAAAATAAATAAATAAAATAAGTACAAGGTCTGATGGCCTGTTGATTTCAAGGTTGGATTTTCAATCCATCTTTTCTTCGGACAGCCGATAGATATATTTCCATGTAGATGGTAGTTAAGCATGGATTTTGCCCATGGACATATGTCGTAAATGAGTTTTGAAACTGTACTGGCAATTGTTTATAAAATGCATAACAGATTCTATTAATAAATGAGTTGGAGAAAATGTTTTAACATCTCACCTCACAAAATAGTGTGTCTTCACGATACCGGTTTCAAAGTATAGTATTACTTCCATCCTCAGTCAAATTCCAACTTGGAAGTAAAACCGGTATCGTGAAGACACGCAACTTTGTGAGGTGAGATGTTAAAACATTTTCTCCAACTCATTAATATAAATACTTCATAGTGTTTCCTCACACCGTAATTTTAATTAAACAGATTCTATACTAGGTACAATTTTGCAAGAGGTTTCAAGGATATACAATTGGACGAAATTCATTGCTGGCAACCTCCTACCATTTGTAAGAGTTCCCTTCTCACATGGTAGTCACATGATAAGCTGGTTAGGGGGGTTTCCCCGTTACAGAGTTGCTTTGAATTCTGACTTGCACCAGGGGTATGCGCTCTCGTTCCCTGATTGTTTGTCCGCCGTGAGAATCACTTAATACCAAGGGCACACAGTTAACAGGTTAGCATATCAATTTGGTTGTACCTTTTGGTCCAGGGTTTTGCGGTCAATATGGGAACCGAGAGACATAAAGTCATTTACCATAGCAAACCGAGATGGACCAAGTTTTGACTTCTTTTACTTGGTCTTTTGTCTTTTGGTAATTGACATAAATTTTGATTTCTTTTTATTTATATTATTTCTCAACTTCTGAGTTTTGTTATCCAATGCTACTAAGGCATCTTCAACATCTTGTATCCTTCTTCCAGTAATGACATCATCCTCATAATCGAAAATCGGTTATGTCTTATAAAAATAGTTCTATTAATTTTGCACGCCTGATTTTATGTCTGCAATGTTTCCAGCTATATCTAAATAGTCTCGTTGTGCCAGCCCATCTCCTTGGTCTAATTCCTTTTTCTAATTTAGCATTTTTAATTTTAGAGCTTTCTAAATTTCAATTTCACTGATGCCTTTGGTTCTGATGATATAAATTCTGCATCCTTTCTGGCACGTTTCCTTGTAAAACCAAGTTGATGCAATATGGTCATATTGTTCATAAGTAATAGATTCTCATCTGCATGACTCAAAAGCTAGAAAGATGCAGTGTACATTGATGTTCAGTTCCCAGCACTCTTCTGCCTCTTGTCTAATGATGAATAGCTGGTCCAACGTTGATCTTCCCTGTCTGAATCCGCATTGATAGCCCCTTATTATCCCTTCCACATATGATAGCATTTTTTATATAAGATGTTGGTCAAAATTTTGTAAACTGTACAGAGTAGAGTTATTGCCCTATATCAGGGATCGGCAAGTAATTTTAGATGGGGTCCAGATGTGTTTGAAAAATTTTGTCGAGGTCCTAAATTGTTGTTTTCATTTTCACTCAGAAAATTATATGAAATACAATAGATAGATATATTTGCATTAAAAAATCAATGGTAAAAATTACATTTGCACTCTTGAAGTGAGATACGATTCATTTAATTAATTTTTATTAATTGAAAACCTCAACACAGAAATTAGAGACAAATGTCATTTTTTAAAGTTAGGTACACACGAGGAACACCTTATGCAAAGAGTTAATTTTGAGCGATATTTGTGCCAACGCACCGCGAAGGAGCTGCTTATATATCAAAGTGTATGTTTGCACAAGCCAAAGGAGCTGTACCACATATCAGAGGTTGCCGGCATGAGTTTCATAAATTGGCATTAAGCTCTCGTTCGAGTTACAAACACAAAATATTGTGTTTAAATGAATGTGGCTGCTCTGATTAAAAGAGGCTTCAGATGTTGCCAAAGTCAGAGATACGAGTATATTTATAAAATTTCTTATTTCATTAAATACAATTATTGTGTTGCATTCGGGTGTACAGAACTTTTATGTGGATCGACATAACATATGCTGTGCCGGCCTCTTAACTTTACCCTTCCACTCCTGTGCCGTACAGCTTAGAATTGCAATGAGTAACAAAATTGTTGTCATGTTTTGAAATGTTGAAAGAATATAACTACTTAAATAAATATTGTTTGTATTAAGCTAATTGGAAAATTTATTTTTATGTTTTAGTTCATTCATTTTATATATTTTTGTGAGTTGAGTACGAGGTAATTTTTGGCAATCTGTTTTTTGACCTTCCGCAGTCTGCCAGTTGCCGACCATTATTCTATATTCTCACATATATTATCACCCTTTTTTGTATTGGAACTATCATCCCTGTTTTCCACTCCTCAGGAATTGTCTCGGTTACCAAAATTCTTTGTATCAAATATAATATTGTCTTTTTGAGTTTTTTTGCCACTTTTTAAAATAATTTCTGCTGGTATGTAATCACAGTTCACCGCTGTGATCTCGAGGTAGCATGCTGCCTTGTCATGCAGTGGGCCTGGGTTCGATCCCCAGTCGGGGCAGTTTTCTGGTTGAGGTTTTTCCTCACCTGTAAGACAAATGTCAAGAAAAACTTTAAGGCCCAAACGGTCCCTGAAATCATATGGCCATCATCCTTATCATTATCACCATCATCATCATCATCCTTCACAGGTGTGGAAAGCAACGGGAAGCTTCCACACCTACAATTCCCTAGTAAAGCTGCAAGCATAGCATGAAGATGCTGTGATTGCAGTGAAGGATCTGCCCTCGGGCAGAATTACTATGGATAGATATGCTCTGTTTTTTTCTTCTTCTAACATCAATAAGCTTTCTTCATCAAACCATTCATTTTTTTTTTTGGTTTATCATTTTTTTACCTAGGATCTTATCAGCTGAGTTATTGATACCATTTTTAATTTCTTTCCTCATATCATTTATATTATCCTCATTCGTATTTAAGTTTAAGTTGTTAGTAACTTCTCTAGCTTACTCTTCTGAGATGGTTCTGTCTTTAAGTTTATCTAAAAAGGTAAAGGTAAAGTGATCCCACTACAGGCCTCAGGAAGCCCTTGGGGTAGTAGGAGGTTAAGCCTCCCAATTTTTCTGGACAATCGGCATTGATGTCAGCCCTGCATGATGGTCGCCTTTACTTTCAGAACAAGCATCCAGTACTCATTTCCATTAGAGGCTGGGTCGACCCCAGGGCCATAGTGCTGCCAGAAGGTTTAGATCATTTAAAAATCCTGACCCCACCGGCTCTCGAACCCGGGACCTTTCGGCTTATAGCACAGTGCCTTAACCACTACACTATGGTGTGCCTCCTCAAGTTTATCTATGTTCATTTAATTAATAATCTTCTTTCTTGTTTTCATTATTTTTATTCTAACCTTTGCTCTAACTAGATAGTGATCTGATCCTGTATCTGCTCTGCTTAGGCTTTTAATATAATTTACAGCTAAGCTATGTCTTCTGTTCATTAATATACGGTCTATCTGGTTTGATATTTGGCAATATGGGGAGCGCCACGTCTCTTTGTGTGGAAACCATGTCTACCGACTGTTGGATCTGTTCCAATTGAAAATTCTACCATTTTCTTCCAGTTGTCGTTTGTTGTATCATGTGAACTATTGTATTGACTTAGGCTTTCACGGCCGCAGTTGCTATGATGATCTTGCAGAAGATTTCTGGGCTGTTGGCCGTGGTCTTGAGGCTTGTAGTTCCCCAACGTTTTGCCAGAGACTGCGTCCGGCATCCTCAAGGGTTGCCTTGAGTCCGGAAATCTTCTGCAAGATAAACATGTGAACTATGTTTGTCCACATGCTGGAGTTAAAAAAGCTTCTTTGCCAACCTTGGAATTAAAATCTCCTAAAGCTGTTTTCATATGTTTAGGAAACTGTCAAATACGTTCTCCATTTGGTTATAAAATGTTTCTTTAGTTTCCTCTGATATATCTTCGATTGGTGCATGAGCTGATGTTAGTGTTATTTTATACAACTTAGTTTTAACTTTAAACATACAAGTTCTCTCATTATATGGTTTAAAATCATTAACTTTATCCACCACATAAAATCCTGTTCCAAACTCACGTTTTCCTGTTTCATTACCACTATAAAATATTGTGTATTTATTTTGGTGTATTACCTCATTATTTGGCCATCTTATCTCTTGTAGTCCACATATGTCTATTTTGTATGTAGATACTTGCTCTGCTAATTCTTAAATTATTCCAGCGATATATAAAGAATGTATGTTCCAAATTGCGCAGTTAAAATCATTAATCCTTTTTCTTTGCTGTGGTCCTTTCTGGTAGAGCAGTCCTTCCGAGGCAATTTAGGTTTCCTAACAGTAAGTTTTCTACAGGGTGGGTTGTCAGCCACATGCCTAACCCCCAACTGGAGGACCGGGTTATTTGATTTCGGGGTTTCCTCCTTCTAGATCAGTTGCTTCCGCCATAGCTATGAGTCTGATCTACCCATGGATAGCCTCTTCCGCTTCATCCACCTTTGGGATTCTCACTCCTCTTCTGCCTTCAGAACCGTTGGGCATCCTCTTCTGGGTTGCTTCTTTGTCTGGATCCTTATCTTTGGCCTGTCCAGCATGGAGACCCTGCCTGTAGCTATGCTACCGCCAATATCAAGGTCATGCAACCCCAAGAGATGAGTCTGTACTAATTAACTTACACTAAATAGAATCAGTGTGCATTCTTTCACAGATTAGCGTACTTAAATTGCATTATGTCAGACTTTTAGGTTGGTCTTTCACAGGTTAATTACTTAAATTGCTTTAGGTTAGTTGTTAGGTTCGTTGGCAACGCTAGTTCAAATATCGTGTATATGATGGCTGCATCCCATTATTCTATAGTGTAAACCGCTTCACAAGGATAGGGACACAAATAAAGTGATCCCACTACAGGTCTTAGGAAGTCCTTGGGATAGGAGGGGGATAAGGCTCCCACCTTTGTAGATAATTGACTCGAGATATCACCCCTGCATGACTTGCACCTTTACCCCCAAACAGGTCTGGTACTCATTTAAGTTATAGGATGAGTCAATCCCAGGGCCATGATGTCACCAAAAGGTTTAGGTCAGTTTTCAGATTAAAATAAAAACCAATATATTCACATTATATTTATATATTTATTACATAACTTGAAAACTTACAAATATTTTGTATTAAGAACATGTAAACAAAGACAATGTTACACGATGCAAGTCTTTCGAGCAGAAATAAAACAGGTCTTGAAGGACGAAGCAAAATCTACAAATAGCCATGCAACCCCACCAGAATTATCGTTTTTACAAATTCTATCTGTCTCAAATAAACATACACTGGAACCTGTCCTAGTTCACAGACATCAAGATATAGACTGATAACGCTGGAACCTGTTAGATACGTCCCATAGCCTCAACTCTGGAAATGCATTGCAGGGTCTCTTAATCATCTAAACTTTAAACAAAAAATAAAATAAAAAGTTACACTAAAAATACAATTATAAAACAATTATTTTGCCAGTTATATTATTTGAATGTGAATCATGGTCTTGTACATCAGGAGAAAATAAAAGACGAGTATGTGAGAAATTTTTTTCCCCCTCCAAGGCATGATAAGCCTAGAAGGCACTTGGTCCTCCATCAGTCAAGTACTTATCTCTTATTCTCACGTGTTAATGGACAATCATCAGCCATAGGAGTGACACGGTTGCCAGACATTAGAGCTGGTTTTCTCAACTGCTATTAATTATAGCTACCAAAATTTCTCATGATGCTGGGTGGATATCGGTCCCATACTGGCCAAAACTCCATGAGAAAACTTCTTCCCCATGGGGACTCAAACCAGCGCATGTCCTGTAAGTATGTACCAATGTAGGATGCCTTAATTTGCTCAGCTATACCTCAGGACATTATTTAAAATTTGATAATTTTAGAATGTAACTTGTAGGTTCCATATTTTTATAACGTTTCTTTCAATAAAGATATTGCAAAAACATAGTTTAACATTTTATACAAGTTTGGTATGAATAAACTCCTGGCACGACAGGCCTAATAGGCCCTTAGCATACCATCTGGCTGCTGGCCTCACATCCATATATGTCAATCACAGAAGTAGATGATCAGCCAGTGCAGGGGTGACATGTGGTCAGCATTTTGAGTCCCCCAGCCGTTATAGCTGGTTTTCTCAACCTGGAGCCGCTACTTACTGTAGCTACCCAAATGCCTCACGATGCTGGGTGGGCACCGGTCACATACTGGCCAAAATACCATGAGAAAATTTCTTCCCCCATGGAGACTCGAACCAGCGCAAGTCCCATAGCTCTGTGCCAAGGCTTCCTGACTTAACAACTCGGCTAAGGCACGGGACGTTTGGTATGAATGGGTGTGGTAAAATTAGTAGGAATCCAGAACTAATAATAATATAACAATGATTCCAGTACACTTAGAATGTTTTCTTTGAATGTAGCCTATATCTTAAAAAAAAATACACATCTGGTACATTTGGGAACATTAAAATGTGTTGCATCTGGCATCAATGTTTACTTGCAGTCATAGAAGCTACATGCAATGTATGTTCCTGTTTCCTCTACGCCTCGAGTCTTTTTCTTCATAGTTAAATATGGGAAATAACATTATGAGGTTCTTAATTCGTAAATTAATGAGTCATTTTTTACACCTTACCTCACATTTCATGTTTCTTCAAACACGGGAACTAGTTTTCAAGAGAAACATCTGTCTCATTTTCAACCTACATTATGACTACCGGTTTTTCGTTGGAATCTCCATCAATAACGTTGCCATCTGGTGTTGATGGAGACTCCAACGAAAAGCCGGTAGTCATAATGTCAGTTGAAAATGAGACAGATGTTTCTCTTGAAAACTAGTTCCCGTGTTTGAAGAAAACATAAAATATGAGGTAAGATGGAAAAAATGACTCATTAATTTATGTATCCTTGAGTCTTATTTACTATGTGAGCTATCAATGAAGTAATAAAACAAGATAAATGTGATAAAAATCCCAGTGTCAATGTTTTAATGGGTCTTATGTATTATATTTTATTTAACAGAATGACAGATCAATAAAATATTTAAATGTTTTTTTATTAAGATTTGAGGAACAGGTAATAGTTTTTGTAAACAATTTATGTTCTATATTCATCAGATGACTTTTGTTCTATTTTTGCAAAAAAATACTGAAAGTAAATAAGACAGGAACTAAACTAGAGAGTAGGTATTTCTGAACTAGGTAAAAACAAACAGCATTGCCGATACATTAATCACTCTTTTCTGATTATATTCTCAAAATATTTTAATGTTCCCCAGTGTACTATACAAATCACTTAGATTCCAGTATATTTAGAGCAATTCCTTCAAAAGTATTTCTTAGAATATACAATGAAAAATTTATACAGATCCAGTACTGCTTCACTTTTGAGTGGGATGTGGCTAAATAATCAATTACAAATTACATTCCCACAAACTTACAGCTTCCAGTGCATCAGATACACAAAAAGAAAGAAAGAAAAAAGCTAAAGATAAACAAAAAATGCATACACCTTATTTACAAAGTCTTTGAATCAATGGAGCTAAGATTATTAGAATAATTTCAAGGTTTGACTAGATTCTAACTACAGCTGATAGAAATAGCAATGGAGGAAGGGATCACAAATGGAATGTCTATATTAACAGAAAATTTTCTATTTTAACGGATAGAAGTTTTATAAAAACAGCAATGGAACTCATTATTCTTAATTTCTTATTGTTTACAGTGTTGTATATATAAAAAAATCTATATGTAGTTAGCATGCCAGCATAATACATATAGCAAGATCATAAAACAAATAGAAGTAATATCATCATCATCCTGCCAGGTATTAGTCCTAGAAGAACTGTTACAGCCTGAGAAAACAGTTTTCGTGCCATCTTTTCATAGGTTGACCAAGTGACCGTTTCCCATTTGGACAGTAGTTCATTATTGCCTTGGGGATCCTGGATCTAACCATTCTTGAGACATGTTCCTTCCAGTTTAGCTGATATCTGGAGATGTAGTCCAGTACTGGTGTCTTGAGACACGTTCCTTCCAGTTTAGCTGATATCTGGAGATATAGTCCACTATTGGTGACACATTAAAGGAGTAGTGAAGTGTCTCATATAACCTCTCCTACTCAATTCTCAACCTCACCTTCTTGTGGTGCAACCTGTTTTAACAAATGAGGTTCTGGGGACCGAGTCATGGCGGTATAACCATTCCAACTAATACTGAGTAAATGCAGTAATGAAGTAGGTCCAGATGCTTAAAGATGGCAACCCCATCGCTGGACTTGCCACCTTCTTGCTAGCAACTAGTTGGTGGGACATTCTATTGCTTTCAAGCCTGATAAAAGGAAAAGCGAGACGGATCACCACGATGATGACTTACAAACGAATAAGGCTAATGAATGGAAAAAAGAAAATATTTTTAAATTTGCTACATAGAAGTAATATCACAACATAAAGTTGAACTCATTCTTGGAAAAATACAAAATTACAGAAATAAATTGAGACTACATGTTGGAAGACTGAATATATGAATATATTTTAAGAATGGAAGACCGGCGGCTTCACAGTTCCACATTACAAACTTACAAATGAGAGATCAAGAGGACGTCCATCGAAGAAATGGACAGATCAATTTGATGTAATTTGAGGATGGAATAGGTCAACAGGCATAAACCATGCTGTTGATAATGATCGTTATTATTAACTACCAGGGCCCAGATTTTAGGCATTATAAATTATTAAATTGGCAGACAAAACAGTCAAACAAATAGGAGCTGTAGAAAGTCAAATTTATGGTCCAATTTCACTATAAGTGAATTTCATGGTAACCGACATAGCATTTACAAAACAAAGTTCAGTCCTATATCTAATTTTTTTGAAGACTTCAAATAATTGGAAAGTTAAAAATTTGTAGGAAGTAATACTATAGTGTTAATAATTACATATTATTAAAATTACACACCATATCATATTTTGTCTTCTTTTAAGACCAGTTTTACTTAACCATAGTTTTCTCTCGAGTACAAGCTAATGATGGGGGATTATTTGTTTTTCCGAAACTGGTCTTAAAAAGGAACCAAATATGAGGAGAGGTGTAATTTTAATAATATCGATTCATATTTGAAGAGCACTGCTGGCTTTATAAGTAATGTTTAAATTCCCAATAAAGTCTTCTTAACAAAGAAGCTGCCACTTGCAAAATCGTAGTAATGGCTTGTAGCATTTGGGGTTAGGGAATTAACTATGTACAAGAGAAAAATATGCGTTTAGATTGGAGGCATAGGTAGCTCACTTGGAAGAGCATTGACATAGAGAGTCAAATGTCCTGGGTTCAAACCCCAGTCTAGGCATATATTTTTCTTTTCAAATATAATAGAAAATTATATGCTCAGACTGGGATTTGGACCCAGGACCTTTCGCTTTCTATGCAAATGCTCTACCAACTAAGCTACCTGAGCACTACAATTTATATGCAAATTTTTCTGTTACACACTGTTAATTCCCGAGCGCCAAATGCTACGTGTTTTTAAATAATGATTTACTGAGTTGTTTACTAAAAAAATGAATTAATAACCTATAATGTTGGTTAGAATATATAGTTTGATGGGTTTCATTTTTTCTCCACTAAGGTACATTCTTACAATATTGCGATCCAGTGAGTTATTGCTGACTGCGATCCTATTTGAACAATAAATAATATGATCAAGTTGCAGCGGATAAACAAATGAAACATAACCACATATTTCTGATTTGTTTTCAAACATTGCTGTTTACATTAAATATGTAAATATTTCAAAATACTGGTAACTATATTTAAATAATTATTTTTGAGTAAACAGCTTGATTTTATTCGTTAAATAGTCCTAACAAATGCCACTCTTGCTTTCCAAATCCTCTAGATAAATTCACTTGTCACTTTGTTACTCGTGAATGTATCGATGATTCAGAAATCATTGTGACATTAATTGATAATTTATAAAATAAGACAGTCAATATATCATATATCATTGGGGCAGAGTAACTCCGCCTTCCAGGCATCCCAACCTCAGAAGTGGGTTACAATAATACCATGCCAGGAGAGAATAACAGAATGTCGAAATGACAACTTGGTGCAATTGAATAAAAATAAATATGATGGTATCTTGCACAGTGCACACTTAACTTTCACATATACACTGTATTATGCCTATGTTGTGAGTGAGGGAGAAGAGAATTGCCTTAGGAAGGGGGTAGGCTAGCATTCGCGGTAATACCAATGTACTGCTACAAAACAAAAGTTAGCCAATATATATAAAAAACAATTAAATAAACTGCAATAAATAATTTATATAATAAATTTGGGAATTTTTAACATTATGAGGTTTAATTCATAAGAAATTAAATGAATCGTGATTTCTTACTTCATACTTCTATTTTTTTACTGCAGTATCAGTGACCATTGTCACCATCCTCAGCTGTGCTGTGTTTAAAAAAACATAGAAGTATGAGGTAAGAAGAAATCATGATTCATTTAATTTCTTATGCAATAAATAAGTTTGGTCTACTGTCATCTTACCTCATATTTGGTTGTTTCTTGTAAGACATGTTTCAAAGCATCTTTGCATCAGTTTGTACCAACTGAAAATGTGGACTCTTCAGGTTTTCCTATTTGTTTTATTAATTTAACCTTTCTTCCAATTCAATGTTTTTCTGATGAAGCATGAGAGGCTGCTGCAAATTACTTCATTACTACATAAAAACAATTGAATAAATACTGAAGATGGAACAAAGTTTGGTCCAAAACCGGTCTAAATAGAAAACAGATTTTGAGACGAGGTAATAAAGAATTTATATTAATTAATAAATTAAATAGAAAGTAACATTATGAGGTGCTTCTTAATAAATAAGGTGAAACCAGAATCATCTTACCTCATAAATTGTTGTGTTCTATTTGAACATGTTTTGATATGCAATGCATATCATCATGATTTTTTCCAGATTGTTGAATTTATTGAAATTCAACAGTGTGGAGAAGCTGATGATGGTATGCATGTCATATCGAAACAGGATCATGTAGAACACAATTTATGAGGTAAGATGATTCTGGATTCACCTTATTTATTAATTTATTTTAAATTAAAAATATACCCCATAGTGTTAATTCTTAAAAATGTTAAACATTTAGGGGTGTTGTTTGGTGTTCTTTAACTATCCAATGACAAAGATTGTCCTTATCATCTCTCCAGGTTCCCAATACTGACATGTTAGGTGTTAGTATGCTGGACAATAAAACAGATAACAACAATGATGATAAAAATAATAATAACAAGAATAATGATAATAATAATAATAATGATAATTCTTCTTCTTCTTCCTCCTTTCATGTGATAGACCTAGTGGTCTGTTACGGTCTCAATCCAATGTTTGAAGGGTCTGCCCAAAGATCTCTTGCCTGGTGGCTGGTAATTTAAGATTTGACGTGGTATTCTTGTTCTGCTCATTCATCTTGCGTGAGATTTCCAGTTGTTTCTGTATTTTTGTACATATTCCATGACTGATTCTGTTTGTAATTCGTTGAGAATCTCAGAATTCCTTTTATGGCCTGTTCTTGAGTAACCTGCAGTACGTCTCATAAATATAATAATGGTGATGATAATGAAATATATATATATTCTCAACTCGTGTCCAACTCTGGGCCGGGTCGAGGAATGAGATGAGATGAAGCCCCTTATACAGGGGTCTGTGAATGACAAGGGTGCCGGCCGACCAACGCCTGACATACCATCACAGGGGCAGATAAACGAAATGGATGAGTATGGAGAAATGGTGGCATAGGAAAATTGGAGAGAAAAAAAAAACCTGCTTGAGCTCCGTTGTATCCACTACAAAACCCAAATGGAATGACCGAGACTCGATCTTGGGACCCCAGCGGTGAGAGGTGAGCGTCTAACCGCTTGTGTCACAGAGCTGCCTACAATAATAATAAAATAATAATAATGATATAATAATAATAATAAAAATCAACTAAATTTATCGATATTAATGAAAAAGATGTTCACTATCCATCATATTGCAGAGTGCACATTTGTTTGTGTTGATTCTGTGTAAATGGTGAGGTGTCATATCCTGTCATCAGTTTCAATTTAGCTTTGATTTTTTGCAACTTTTGTGTTTGACTTCTTTTGTTAGTTCATCTATTTCCTCCCCATGTTTTGCCCTTGGCCGCTTCAAAATTTTCTTTTGCAAATTCTGGCTGAAATAAAATTCTTTACACCTCACCTCTTTTTGTCTTCTATTTAGACTGGTTTCATAACCTTAGTGGTTACACTTCAGCAGTTACATGACCGATGTCTGTTGTCCAGGAACACTGCTTCTTACTCCACCTGTTGGTAGACCGATCAACCTCCCAATCAAATCCTTCATCGGTCGATCAACAGATGGAGTAAGAAGCAGTACTCCTGGACAACAGAACATTGGTCATATATCTATTAAAGTGTAGCAATTAAGATTACAAAACCAATTTAAACAGAAGACAGGATATGAGGTAAGGTGTAAACAATTATATTTTATACTTCAAATTAAACCTCATAGTGATATTTCCTATAATAGTTCAATTTGTTTGGAATACTTATTACATCAATTAATTTTTATTTTAGGAAGTGATATTTTGAGGTTATTTTAATTAAATTATTTTCAGTATGGGCAAGATGCTGATGATGATTATGATATAATCGAGACATGTTCAAGAACAAATCAACATTAATATTGAGATAAGATGACAGACTGAAAATAATTTAATTAACTTCTTATATCATTGATTCTATTTGTAGGCACATTTTAGATTGCAGTGCTATTTGCATTCTAGTGACTGTTTTTGAAAGTTTGTCCGCAAACATTTGTTATTATTATTGCTACATTGGTTGAGGTTGTGGAAAGCAACAGGAAGCTACCATACCTATAATTCCCTAGTAAAGCTGCAAAGCTTAGCATGAAAATGATTGCAGTGAAAGACCTGCCCTTGGGCAGAATTACTATGGATGGATTGGTTGAGGTGGACTAGTGGTTACCATTCTTGTTTCTGATTCAGAGATTTGCAGGTATGAAAAAGGGCAAACAAATTTTGCACAGAGACCTCTTCCTTTGGGTTTGAGGTTACATAACAATCTTTTCATTAATATTTGAAGGAAGTGACACTATGAGGTTTATTTTAATTAATAAATTGAGTTTAGATTTGACAACTCACCTCATACTGTAGATTTCTTGCAGACAAGTTTTGATACATACTTGAAGAGAAAAATTACACACTCAGACTGGGGTTTGAACCCAGGATCTTTGTCTTTCTAGGCCATAATCTATACATCTATGTATCATTCTCAATTCCATCTTAACTATATTAAATTAACATTGGGAAGTAAACATTATGAGGTATAATCATTAAAATTCATCGGAGAACATTTTGTTTAAACAACTCACCTCATAGGATTCATGCTTCCATGATACTGCAGTTTCAAACAAAGTCGTGTTCATCTTCAGCCATAACTTCGACTGACCAGTTGGAGTTATGGCTGAAGATGAACATGACTGTGTTTGAAACCGCGGTATCATGGTAGCATGAATCCTATGAGGTGAGTTGTTTAAACAAAATGTTCTCCAATGAATTCCATCTTAACTGTTGATCGGTGGTTGGCGATCTTGTAGGTTGCTTCCTGCTCCCTCTGTTGATTGACTGATGAACTTCCAAATTAAATCTTTTTCCCCAGGAATTTCAAAATTCATGATATTCTTTTTTTTTTGTTGTGAATGTGAATTTTCTCCCAAACTGTGAGAAAATTAACATCCACAAAAATAAAAGAAAAATCACAAATTTTGAAATTCCCGAGGAAAGAGATTTAATTTGGAAGTTTATCAGTTAGTCAACAGAGGGAGCAAGAAGTAACATACAAGATTGCCAACAACAGATATTTATTATATACAATTTCCTCATTAGAGGATTGCTCAAGGACAAAGTGATACAGACAATTGATTTTTTGAATTTATGAAATACATTTTGTAAATACATTAAAAAAATTCAAATTGTAGGCCTAATTGAAATTGATCCTCTAATGGCAGCAATGACAATTTTAGAAAGATACACTCTGTCCAAATCTAAGGAATTCCAAAATTTGGCTAGGAATCCTGGTATAGTACCTCTTGCCCCGATCATTAATCCTATGACAGTTACACTATCTAATTGGTATTTATCTTTATAATAGTCAATTGTTGGCTCATATATGGCTTTCTTTTCAGAGTCAACTTCCTCAAGTTGGCCATTATGAGTCTCAAATTCAACAGATGGAATTTAGAATGATATGTAAATGTATTGAAACTAGTCTTCAAGAAATGTACAATTATGAGGCGTGTCAAATCTAACTCAATTTATTAACACTTTCAACATGACACATGTATCTATTACATTCTGTAAAAAATTGCTGTTTGAACAAAGCCCACATCTTGTATGGTCTGGCATTTGCCATGCAAAATAATGAAACCGCTCGTATCCAATACGTTCTTCATCTATTCCCACTGAAAGTTTAGTTATTTCTCTTCCCAGTAAAGTGTGTTCTTTTCATATATATTGATTTCTACACGACTCATTTCAATTTTATGATCGAGGCTACATCATCTGTTGTTAAAGTTGCAAGATGGCTGGATCAAGTTCACAGCGTGTCTGTGCTGAAGTCTCTAATATTTTTTTGGGTTCATCTGGTTCTGAAAATGATTAGTGTGTTTTTTTTTATGTCAATGTAATGAAACTTATCTGGAAAGTACTTATATAATTGAGGTGCTTAGAATAATAACGGCAGATTCCAACCAAAGTTCATTTTGAGATGTCATTTTTACGCTGAGAATGTATTAGTTTTCACTGCAGACAAATTTTAAAGGTGGAAAATGAGAGCTTTGGCATATTCCAATTCGTTTGATACTTTATCACATGAAAAGTAGTTGGCAGCTGCACACGGTCATGCTTATATCTCAAAATTCAATGTCGGTTGGGATCTGCCATTATTATTCTGAGCACTTCAATTTTAAATAATTCTGAAAAATGATCAGAAGAATCCATTTTTTTTTCCTTGTAAGCAAAAAACATGCATTTTTTAAAAAAATTCTGTAAGAAATGATGTGATGGCCAACCTAAAAACTAGTAATAACATTGAAAAATACAAATTTTATTTATTATAGATAACTGATATGCTGTTCTAAGGAGCTTAAAAGAAATCACAAAAGTGTCAAAAATAAGCAGTCCGCCGTCAGAAAACAGGTACCATGGGTTGAGTGTGGAAAGTGTTAATTAGATAATACTTTAATTAACAAAGTTTTTTAACTACTGAGGTCATTACCATCAAAATTCAAATCTACTGACTGATAACCTTGAAACTGAGGTGAACATGTAACCACTAGTCCACTTGGACCCATTTAAGTCAGTATTTGAATAAATTGAATTCCATTTCTGTTTTTTTAAAGATGTCAACAATATAGTAAGATGAATTCTGAAGATTTTTTTTACAAATAAACAAACAACAAACATACACACAAAAAGTAGAAAAGCACAACACGACTACCAATGTAAAAAAAACAATCACTTACAATACATTCAGACAATTCTCAGCCCTTGTTATCATTACAAAAAAGAGAGATTTATGGAATAATTAACAGGAGCGGAAAACCACGGCCCACTGAATAAAACTTGACATTATGGAGTATGAAAGTCAACCTCTTGAAATGTTAAAATGCCGTGATACATGTTGAGAAAGTACAACAGAATTACCAGATTATATTATTTTTGGTCTGGACATCTTACCTCAATATTAATGTTGATTTGTTCTTGGACAAGAACAAATCAACATTAATATTGAGGTAAGATGTCCAGACCAAAAATAATATAATTAAAATAACCTCAAAATATAACTTCCTAAAATTAAATAAGAATTACCAGAGTTACATTGGTTATATTACCTGACCGCTATACTAGATCATATTAGATAATGCACCTATGAAAATTAGTAGCCCAAGATCTCTTTAATCTCTGCCAGTAATGCCAATATTGGTTAACTTGAATTTAATTATTTATAAAATTGATTGTATGAAGAGTATTTTGTGTTTTTCTTTTATGTTTCAATAATTTATTATGTATGTTACGTCCTCTAGATCATCTTTCATAGTGTCTTCTTTTGGAGGGTTGACATCTCTTATTTATGATATAAATTTAATCTTATTCAAAACTTGCATTTCTAGTATTTCACACATTTGTATGGTTAACACTTGAGTCTGGCGATGGTACTAGTACCACGGCATTTAAATGACACTGAAGCCAGAGAAAATTAAATCCCTCGGCATGCCTGTGCTGGCAGATTTACTGAATTAAAATATAAAATTATGGAATATTCACCTGAAAGGTCTGTCTCCTCAACTTAATTAATTATTTAACTGTAGCACTTTCGAGACTTAATTGAGTTGAGGAGACGGACCTTTCAGGTGAATATTCCATAATTTTATATTTTAATTTTGAATAATACCTCAATGGAACACATCATGAATCTTATAAAAGTAGATTTTCTGAACCAGAAAAGTATCCCTGTAAATCTGCCAGCACAGGCATGCCGAAGGATTTAATTTTCTCCGACTTCAGCGTCATTTAAATGCCATGGTACTAGCACCACTGCAGGACTCAAAGTGTTAATAATGAGCCATTATGAGTATATAGAGTGTCTCAGAAATGCTTGTTCAAAATTAAGGGACAGAAAATAAAGAGAAGTAAAAATGTTGCAATAAACATAGGTCAGAAACACAATACAAACATGAATTATTAAGAGATCAGATTGGAGGCCTGGATAGTTCCGTGGCAGAGCATTAGAGCATACAGCTAAAGGTCCTGAGTTCAAACCCTGGTCTAGGCATATATTTTTCACTTCAAATACAATTTGACCTTCAATAATAAATGTTAAATGAAAGAAGTACTACTGGCTTTACAATGTTAAATTTGCATTAGAAGTTTTCTTAAATAAAAAGCTGCCATTTATGTGTCGAGCAATGGTTTGTAAGCCTTGGATAGCTCAGTGGCAGAGCATTAGCATATAAAGATAAAAGTTCTGGCTTCAAACCCCAGTCTAGGCATATATTTTTTCTTCATATATGAATTATTAACCGTACACCTCACCTCATAAAACGTTATCCCCTTTCTGCACATGTTTTGGAGGTAATAGTCTCCATTCCGACAAAATTTAGTTGACAATGGGGACAAAACATGTCCAAGTGAGGTATAAAGTTTCAAATTAATTATTTTATTCTATTGACCTTTATCTCCCGTGTCATTTCCCATGAATTTCTAATAAATTGGCCAGGAAATTAACTAGTTACATGACTGGGTGATAGGAAGTTAGGGCTCACACCTTACTAGTCAATCGGCACAAATTATCAGCAGTGTTTTTAGACCAGCATGACACATTTAACCCCAGAAGTTAGATTTGATACTCATTTTCATTTGAGGCTGAGCTGACCCCAGGGCTATAGTGCTGCTAGAAACTTTAGGCCTGTTTAAAAATCCTAACCTCAATTGGAATTGAACCTGCAACCTTCTAACTTCTAGGCTTAACCAACTGATACCAGTATTAATTGTTGCAAGTCTAGCACTTCACTTTCACTTTGGTGGTCAAGTTAGTGAATATAAACATTTGACAAGTTGGAGTTTGACTGAAGATGAAAATAAATGACCTTTGAAACCGGTATCACGAAAACACTGAATTTTATGAGATGAGATATAAAAACATTTTCTCCAACTCATTTATAAATTGAAAAGTACCTCATAGTGTTACTTCCCTCTTCAATTTTGATTAAAACATTGATTATAAATCAGTTCTAATGATACTGAGGTTGGTTGAAGGATTGGGCACTGGGAAACTAAAGCTTCTCATTTCATCCACAAGTGATGCTAGTGTAGAGTTTGATCCATCTGCCATCTATTATTTTAATGCACAAATAATACAACAGAGTTCAAGATAAAAACTTCAGATGTCACTGAATGCAATTTCCTCTCCTGTTAATTATTCCATGCTTATATATATTAAAACATTATACATACTATATATTCTATAGCATACATTACCAAAAAACACCATTTTGTTTAACCTATTCAAAAAGCTTGCATTTCTAGTCCTTTACACATTTCTTTGGTTAACATTTAACGAGCCATTAGAAGTATACAGAGTGTTTTAAAAGTGATGGTTCAAAATATAGAAATGAGAGATAAAAACAAAGAGAAGCAAAAATATGCATAAAATTAAACACATATGAGAAAATGCCATTTTTTTATTGTTTGAGACTCAGTGAATATTAATTCCAACAACAGGGAAAGAGGAGTTATCGAAAATGTGATTCCATAACTTTATAGTTGATTGCCAAGGACTTGTAAAGTTAATATCTTTACTCATGAACAGTTAATGTTTATTGGAGCTTTTGTGGTTGTTTCTGTTGGCATATGAAATGAATGCTGTGCTTGTCTTATGATTGATAAATTATTCCCTTTTATTGAATTAGTACTTGGTATTCAGCTAGATCCAACCACTAATTGAATAGTTGCCCCAAAAAGAGATCTATCCAGAGAATATCATGCATGGTGCATATAAAACTATCTCTGCTCTCTTCCAGACCTGTTTTATTATTTTTAAAAGTTGGCATTCAAGTGAATAGTGATCTATATGTAACAAAATGGCGGAAGAAGTTAATCAAGTCATGAGTAGCAATTTATGAATTAGATCTGTTTTTGGGGGCAACTATTCAATTTATGGTCCCACTTTAGCAATTTTTTTCTTATTATTTTTACTTCTCATCTCTATATTTTGTGTTATATTATTATTTGTTTGTGGACTAACAGCAAGATTAATTTTTTATGCAGCTTTCTGCTACAATCTCTAAGGCAATTTTCATATTTGGAGATGGACACATCTCTAAAAGATCCACTGTTATAATAGTATATCACCATTTTTATTCAAATTATAGATGCAACTCAGATTTTTTTAAAATTAAAAAATCAATCTGGAGCTTGAAAAAGGAAACAAGTGCCAGTAAAATTAGTTTTTTTTTGTAACCAAACATGTGTTATACTGATAATCATTGTTTCGTACAAAAAGTGTAAAGTATAGAAATTTATTTATGTATCAGCAAAGTTTTGAAAAATTATAAATATTTCTGATTTTTATTTTCCCAAAGTAAAAAAAAATAATTTATGGATTCATTCCCTTCTTTAAACCGCTGATTCAATTTAGAAAACTTCACTGTAAGATGAATGTAAGCCTTCAGAACATTGGCTGAGTTAGAGAGTGAGTTCTAAGTCACAAACTATATGTGAATGAATACACATGAAGATTGCCTCAGAGAAAACAGGACAAAAGTTCTGGCATGAGAGTTTTCACCGGTTAACCCTGGCTCTTAATCCACAAACATATATGAATGAATTAATGCTTGGAAAGTTTTAAATCTTATATATTTGTACAAAATACAGCTGTTTACTTCAATCAGTAACCTGTTTCATAAAAAAAATGTAGTAAACACATTTGAAAAGAGACAACTAGCTACATATATTATCTGCCATACTTTTTCTAACATTGAAATTTATATTAGTTGTAAAATAAATTAAAAATGGTTATATAATGTATATTCACTAGGTTAATGACTTCAGTATTTCATTGTTGTTCACTGCCAATAATATGTAAGTTGAACTTTTATAAGAAAAATCACTATGAGGTTTAATTCAAGATTTAAATTAAAATTCTTTATACTTCACCTCATATCCAGTCTTCTAATTTTACCAGTTCCAAAACCTAGGTGGTTTCATCTTCAGCAATATCTTTCTCTCCTGATGAACATAACATCAGTCGAGATATTACTGAAGATGAAACCCTCTAAGTTTTAAAACGGGTATACTTAGAAGACTGGATATGAGATGAGGCGTAAAGAATTTTAATTTAAATTTTAAAATGTAATTTTAAAATCATTAGGAAGTAACATTATGAGGGTTTAATTTCATATTTGAGTTTGTATTTTTTTAAATTCTTCCCTCATATGATTGTTTTGTCGGACATATGTTTCAAATCTGTTGCTCCATCGTCAGCAGTTACACAAACTGACCGCTAATGATGGAGCAACAGCTTTGAAACATACATCCGATAAAACAACCATATGAGGTAAGAATGTTAAAAAAAAATACAAACTCAAATATCATCTTAAAATGTAAATTGTGCGAGTGATTATTGTTTATGACCTATCATAATAAAAAACATGGTAGTATACTTTAAAGATATTGTTACCTAACAAGATGAGTTAGTATAATTTTAGCATATTGTTAACAAGTTGATAGTGTGATTTTAACATATTGTTAACAAATAAGATGTTAGTAAGTTTAAGCTTCTTTGGTGAAAATCACCATACATAAAATTAATGAAATTAGATATATAAGCAGATAGAAATTTATTATTTATCAAAGTAATTCTTTCTTTTATGAAACAGGTTTAAATTTTATAAACAAACTATCATTTCCTTGTCACATTTCTTCAAGATCTCTTCGTATACAACAATTTTCATACAGAAGATCAAACTCGATACATAGATTTTTATGTACTAGAAGTTAAACTTGGAATATAGTAGCAAATGAATAAATTATTTGGAAAATGATTGTAAAAACAGTTTTGAAACTTTGATGTTGCATTACTGATGTGTCAAAACTGCTGGCATTCAAAACCAAAATGAATGGCCCAGTATGTGATAAGGGAGAACAACACATTAAACATAAATAAGGAACAGATTTTTGATTAATATTTTCTTGTTTAGAGAAAGAGATTCTAAAATCAGTTCATTGTTCTGGATTAGACTTCTAGAGGAGATACATCAAATTAAATTTAACATGAAAAAAAAAAATTATGTAAATATATATTTTAATCCAACGAATCACAACCAGTGAGATGAAGTTCATGAGATCAACAGCAGATTATTATTCATAAGATCACAAAAGAAATTAAGGTCCACAAAACTTCAGTTGGAATCAGTTATCCATTTTATAAACAATTATCAACGGTAATCTAATAAGAGATTGTGTTTTTCTGACAAAATCACGAGCGACAAAGTCATGAGTGATTTTGTCTAATGAAAAACTCAATCTCGCGATGGATTTGAATGACTATTTGACGAATAATACATCATCAGAAGCTAAAAATAATTATAATGTTTAATATTTACCAATTGTGAGGTTATGTATTCTGATCTCACTTCTGGGTAATTTCTAAGCTGGCTGTATAGTTATAAATAGCATATCTTTATTGTTATATCTTTTTGGGCTTGGGAAAAAATCAATAACAGATTGTATGAGAAATAACTATTAACAATAATGCAGATTCATTACACAACAGTTAATAATTTTTTAGAGCAACTTTGTTTTTGGTAAATTTTGAAGTTTTCTTTTGACATTTCTTGCTGTACCATATCGATTGTACATTATTGAATCAATATCCTTGTCAAAGAAGTTAATTTGCAGAGATATCTCTCATTATGAACATGAAGAGGCACAATTATCAACAGGAAGAGGGACGATTATCGGTCTATGAGTTAAATAGTATAATTAGGAAAAATCATGTATAACATATGTACATGGACAGAATCCCAAACCCATGATTCACTACTGTCCATGTAGAAAGAGATCTTAGGGCTGTCCAAAGAAGAGATGGATTGAAAATTCAGCCTTGAGATGGTAACATACCATCAGTCCTTATACTTGTATGGAAAATGATTATATAAATATTTTCATTTATTCTGTTTAAAAAACACATTTCATTTATTTTTTGACAATTTCCAGTTTTTTTAGGGAAAAAAATTAAAATGTTTAATTAATCATGGATATTAACACATACTTTTTACAATTAAATGCAATATCTTAGGCTTTCATTTTATTGCATTTTGGTTTTGTGAACTTGCAAATGTCTATGGTCGCCATCAGAATTTAGTTTACTAATGTATGGATACTTTGGCATCAAATGGAAATGAAGTGTGTGTGAAGGCCTAATTGTGAATTGAACCCAGAAACAAAACTCCCAATGATTGACTAGTAGAATAGTTACTTATTTTAGGAATTCTCACTATGAGGTATATTCATTAAGGTAGAATATTTTTATCACTCACCTCATATTGTTCTTCTTATTTGATTATAAACTAGTTTCGGAACATAGTTTCTGTTCCATCCTCAGTATCGTCACGACCGTTGTTCTGTCGTCTTCAAGACGACAGAACAACGGTCGTGACGATACTGAGGATGGAACAGAAACTATGTTCCGAAACTAGTTTATAATCAAATAAGAAGAACAATATGAGGTGAGTGATAAAAATATTCTACCTTAATAGTAGAATACTTCTAAATTATTGTAATCAAATGGTAAAGAGAAAAATTTATGCCTGAACCGGGAATCGAACCCCGAATCTTCAGCTTTCCGTGCTGATGCTCTAACCATTGAGCTAATCCAGGCTTCCTTCCCATCCAAGCATAAATCCTTCCTTTACCTTACTGTCTTGGTCCCACGTTCAAATGCTATGAATCATCATTCACAAATACACAATGAATGGCTTCTACCTGAAGAAGACATGAAGGGACTCCACATAGCTATAGCATTATTTATTATATAGCTATGTGGAGTCCCTTCATGTCTTCTTCAGGTAGAAGCCATTCATTGTGTATTTGTGAATGATGATTCATAGCATTTGAACGTGGGACCAAGACAGTAAGGTAAAGGAAGGATTTATGCTTGGATGGGAAGGAAGCCAGGATTAGCTCAATGGTTAGAGCATCAGCACGGAAAGCTGAAGATTCGGGGTTCGATTCCCGGTTCAGGCATAAATTTTTCTCTTTACCATTTGATTACAATAATTTAGAAGTATTCTACTATTAAGGTAGAATATTTTTATCACTCACCTCATATTGTTCTTCTTATTTGATTATAAACTAGTTTCGGAACATAGTTTCTGTTCCATCCTCAGTATCGTCACGACCGTTGTTCTGTCGTCTTGAAGACGACAGAACAACGGTCGTGACGATACTGAGGATGGAACAGAAACTATGTTCCGAAACTAGTTTATAATCAAATAAGAAGAACAATATGAGGTGAGTGATAAAAATATTCTACCTTAATAGTAGAATACTTCTAAATTATTGTAATCAAATGGTAAAGAGAAAAATTTATGCCTGAACCGGGAATCGAACCCCGAATCTTCAGCTTTCCGTGCTGATGCTCTAACCATTGAGCTAATCCTGGCTTCCTTCCCATCCAAGCATAAATCCTTCCTTTACCTTACTGTCTTGGTCCCACGTTCAAATGCTATGAATCATCATTCACAAATACACAATGAATGGCTTCTACCTGGAAGAAGACATGAAGGGACTCCACATAGCTATAGCATTATTTATTATATAGCTATGTGGAGTCCCTTCATGTCTTCTTCAGGTAGAAGCCATTCATTGTGTGAATGAATGATGATTCATAGCATTTGAACGTGGGACCAAGACAGTAAGGTAAAGGAAGGATTTATGCTTGGATGGGAAGGAAGCCAGGATTAGCTCAATGGTTAGAGCATCAGCACGGAAAGCTGAAGATTCGGGGTTCGATTCCCGGTTCAGGCATAAATTTTTCTCTTTACCATTTGATTACAATAATTTAGTAGTGTACTTTAATATACTTATTTCAATCATAGTAACAGCTTTAGCTTCTTAATATTAATTTAATAGTAGAATACTTATTATTTTAATATGTGAAACTGAAATAAAATATTTCCACACATTAAAAAATAAATATTCCCTCAGGGGTCCTCATCTAGGGGATATGTGGATGGCGACCACAAGGTGCCCAAGCTGAGCAAAACATTTCTTCCACTTACTTGTGTTTTGCACTCTTTTAACTTTACTATCTAACCTCTCTTGGTTAACTCTTGTTTTTTTCGACCCCGACGCTATTAGGGCATCCGAGGGCTAGGGAGTCTTTCCTTTCTTCCATTTCTTCTTTCCTTTATTTTCTTTTCTTCTCCAGAAAAGCCTGACCAGAGGCTATAAGATGGCAGCCCCATCTTTGGTCTTGCCTTCCTTTGGCCGGCAACCAATCGAGGGGACTATTATTATGCTTTCAAGTCTTATACGAGAATTTCCCGGAAGGATCACTGGGCCGTCCTATGAAACGCTGGAGGGAAAATTTTCTATAGGATTGTAACAGGCCTTGGCCTAATACTTGGAAGGAAGAAGAAGAAGAAGAAGAAAAAATAAATATATAAAGGAGTACAATGATATACTGAGAAGAAACATGGGAATTAAACATCTAGAATAGGTAAATTAAATTCTACAAAAATGGATTTTTATAGGCTTTCATCTGGAATTTCTATAAGAGAGAAACTAAACAGTGTAATTAAAAAAAAGATTAACGTTTAGATTTCAATTGTGGATTTCATAAAAAACATACAATTAAAATGGTATGGTCATGTTCAAAGAATGGCAGAAGACAGATTCCCAAGAAGAATACTAGAATGGGTGCTATTTGGTAGAAGAAGAAGATGAGGAGGATGACCAAAAATAACCATGTATTGATGGTCTTTTGAGCAGCATGAGGGAAAAGGAGGAATGATAGAGATTGGAATGACAGTGAGATGCAGAGGAGAATGACAATAGATTAATTGGGCACAGAAAGATGACGTGAAACCTGCTAAATAATAATAATAATAAAAAAAAAATATTCTCCAATTCTCAGCACCTAAAAATCCACACCTTAATAACAATTATGTCAGGGATGTCTTCTTCTTCCTTCCAAGTATTAGGCCAAGGCCTGTTACGATCCTATAGAAAATTTTCCCTCCAGCATTTCATAGGACAGCCCAGTGATCTTCGTCCTCTTGGTATATAATTATAAACAGCTTTGGGGATCCGATTTGAACTCATTCTTTCATGATGGTGTTTCCAATTTAGTTGGTACTGTTTAGTCAGGGATGTTATACCGTCAAAATCTGATGACCGCAACAAGCTTGAAATAAAACAATAATATGGCAAAAAAATTATGATTTTAGCCTCATTATTAAAATTTTGTATGTTGGGAAGATTGGCCATTTATTCACATGTGAGAAGAAATATTTTTCTGGTCTAGTATGAAAGAGAAAGAAGAGCGAAAGTGACAGAAAGAGTTTCAACTAAATATCAGCAGATCTGTACACCACAGAAGATCTTGGCTCCTGCTTTACCACATAAAAATTATGATTCTTTCTCCCGTTTTTTTCCCCCTTTATCCCATCCAAAATTTGGAGGCATTAGACCAATTGACGTATGGGTCTGGCAGTTTATGATTATTTCAATGGCTACAAACATACATATCTGGGCAACACTCATTTGACTAATCAATGGTAAAGAGAAAAAATTTTGCCTGAACCGGGAATCGAACCCCGAACCTTTAGCTTTCCATGCTAATGTTATGACCATTAGGAGCTAATTTAGGCTTCATTCCCATCCAAGCATAAATCCTTCCTTCACCTTACTCTACTGTCAGTGGTCGGAGCATTAGCACGGAAAGCTAAAAATTCGGGGTTCGATTCCCGGTTCAGGCAAAATTTTTTTCTCTTTACCATTGATTACAATAATTTAATTGTGTTCATTAATTTACTTATTTCTATCATAGTAATAGCTTTAGCTTCTCAATATTAATTTAATAAGTCATTTGACTGTTATATGGATAGACATTAGGACTTTGTTTATAATAATAAAAAAATTAATTAATCAAATGAGTCTTATCTTATATTTCGTGTTCTTCGAGCACAGAAACTGCAGTTTTCAAGAGGAATCCCTCCCATCTTCAGCCATCATCACTATGTGTCATGGTAATGGCTGAAGATGGGAGGGATTCCTTGTGAAAAATACTACAGTTTTTGTGCTAGAAGATGACAAAATATGAAGTGAGATACGATTCATTTAATTAATTTTTATTAATTGAAAACCTCAACACAGAAATTAGAGACAAATGTCATATTCAAGACATACCTAAATTTATTATAGCTAGACGAAAATATTAGAAAGGTCATATAGAAAGAATGGAAGACAACCGACTTGCAAAAAGAGCTAAAGAAGATAGACCAATGGACAGGAGAAGAACAAGAGGAAGACCAGCCAAGAGATAGATTGACAGTGAATGCACATCCAAAACGTCTTCCTCCGAGAAGTGATTTTGGAAATAAACAGGATGAAAATCCTACAAATTATAAATAATTAGAAGAAAAAACCTCAATATTATTTTTGATAATTAATTTATGAATGTTTATAATAATATTAAATTTTTTTATTTATTAATTGATATTAGGTAATGTGTGTTCATTGACTCCATTGTGAATAACCAGCAATCATACTGCATATACCAGTATATTCTTCAGGTCATTGTTCACCTATTGCTATAATATAATTCTTATATATTTCTCCTAATTGCTGTAATCTGTCATTTGGACTAGAATCTCCATGTTAACTAGCAGTACATAAAAATCATTTCTCTGCTCTTGAAATTAAAACAAATATTTTACTGACGTTCAAGAACTCTTGATATACAACATTTTTTTCTACGGAAGCCCAGTCTTTGGCTTAACATGTAAATTACATTAAAGTCTATTTTTTCACATATTTAAATAAATTAATGAACTTAATTGATTTTTTTTTTGGCTGAGATTATTATAATTTTTATTCTTCTACAAAAAACGTAGTCCATAAATATGAATAAACAGTTGATTAAGACAGCTATATATTTACATGTTCCAGCACTGCATAACATGAAATTCACACAAAATTAACCTTTATAGATCCTTTAGTATCTATTGCTAATTAGTATTATCAATGTTAACAATAATATTGGTATTTAATTTTAGGAAGTTATATTTTGAGGTTATTTTAATTATATTATTTTTGGTCTGGACATCTTACCTCAATATTAATATTGAGGTAAGATGTCCAGACCAAAAATAATATTGGTGTTTTTATTATTATTATTATATATTAACTCAACCTCCAAATCAGGGCACAAGACTAGATGATTATTATTATTTTTATTGTTAGTATTATTGTTATTAATATTATTATTATTATTATCATCATTCTTCCATGTGTTAGTCCTAAAATAAATTACGGTCTGAATGACATACTGCTGTTCTCAAAACATATTATATTATTATCATCATCTTCAGTATCCTTAGTGAAACAAGCCCAGAAGGCCCTTGGCCTACAAGCTGACTGCTAGTCTCACATCCATATGAGTTAATCACAGAGTTAGATGATCGAGTCAGTATAGGAGTAACATGTGAGGTACCCCACTATAGCTGTTTTCCTCAAACTGTAGCTAACCAAATTCCTCATGATGCTGGTTCCATAATGGCCAAAATTCCGTTAGAATATTTCCTTCCCCCAGGGACTCAAACTAGTGTAAGTCCCATAGTTCTGCACCAAGGCTTAAATCTCCCACTATGGTGCAGGGGAATGATGCCCTGATATTATTACACTGGTCAACATGATTTTTGTCTCATGAGTACCAATAGTTGTAAATAATGCAGTTTTTTATCATGTTTTCAAATATGTATTTGGAATTTCTCCATCACCCACAGTTTTTTTATTTCAATTTTAATTAATAGATTTAAATAATTATTTTCTTAATAAACATTTTTTCGTCCATTTGTCCATTGTAAAATAAAACCAAATGAGCTAACTCAGGAGATTTCAGCTATGGAATAGAGATATGAAGGCAAATGGAATCCTAATATGCCCACAGTCTTTTTTTATTTCAATTTCAATTAATGGATTTAAATAATTATTTTCTTAATAAACATTTTTTCGTCCATTGTAAAATAAAACCAAATGAGCTAACTCAGAAGATTTCAGCTATGGAATAGAGATATCAAGGCAAATGATTTAAATAATTATTTTCTTAAATTTGAAGAGAAAAATTTTCGCCTAGACCGGGACTCGAACCCGGGACCCTTGGCTTTCCGGGCCAAGTGCTCTACCAACTGAGCTACCAAGGCGAGTTACGATCTAGACGCAAATTTTTCTCTTATATACGTTGTAATTCCCTATCGCCAAATGCTTTTGAAACCATATGGTTTCTATCGGGGGCAAAGGGCGGCTTCGGAGTTAAGAATCCATTTTCTTTGGAACATTTTAAACATTCGCTAATTAAAAGCCAGAAGGGCCTCTAATAATGTTTTTATTATGTAATATGACACATTTCTCAATGAAAGATAAATTAAATTGGAAGAGAAAAAAAAAAAAATTAATCTCTGTCAAATGTGATTGAGCGGGCAGTGAGAAAGGTAAAGGGAATAATAAACACCATGCATTGAGAGGCCTTACTGACTTGTAAAGTAATGTTAAATTTCCCAATAAATGTCTTCTTAACTAAGAAGCCGCCATTTGAACAAAGATAGAAACAATGGTTTCAAAAGCATTTGGAAATAGGGAATTACAACGTATATAAGAGAAAAATTTGCGTCTAGATCGTAACTCGCCTTGGTAGCTCAGTTGGTAGAGCACTTGGCCCGGAAAGCCAAGGGTCCCGGGTTCGAGTCCCAGTCTAGGCGAAAATTTTTCTCTTCAAATTTAATTTATCTTTCATTGAGAAATGTTACATTAATAATAAAAACATAATTATTTTCTTAATAAACATTTTTTCGTCCATTGTAAAATAAAACCAAATGAGCTAACTCAGGAGATTTCAGCTATGGAATAGAGATATCAAGGCAAATGGAATCTTAATATGCTGGCTGATTATTGTTGGACCATCAAGAGGGATGCTCCACAGGCAAAATATAGCAGAAAATTGTCATTTCTTACTTGCTAGGTGAGTCCAAATGTTTGAATATTGTGTAGTTACGAATGTAGAAAACATTAAAGTGTTTGAAATTATAAATTCCCGTCTCTTGGAAACCTTGCATGATGGAGAAAAACCGATATCATATTTGAATTCAGGAGAAAAAATACTATCAGAATCACATATTTTTCTTTCTGAGACAAAATAAAGTTTCTTTTTTGTTGCTCAGTGTTATTATTACCACTATTATTAGATTTTAATTAAATATATCATTATCATTATTAAATCATAAATATTATCAGATCATAACCAATATTAAAATTTTATTATTCTGATTATTATCATCAACATTATAACGAACAGGTAATGAAAAACTGTATGAATTAAACATAGAATGCTGGAACATGAAACATTAAGCTGGGCGATGATGTAGAGCCTCCTCGCTTACAAGAGGCCATGTCCCGCTATCAGGACTTGTAAGTACGTATGACATCACGTATCACAGCCCTGCAGAGAGGACAGTGGCCGCCACCTTTACCCCTCCACTGCTGGACGGCACATTCATAACACATGCACATATGACCACACATGTATAATACACTGTCTATAGGACGCTCGTAACATATTGTACACTCAGTTCCGCTACCTCCTGTAGCTGCTGTAGCATCTGCCCACTGCTGCATTGTCGCCGTCGAGTCCAGAGTTGAGTACGACGTCGCTGATACTGGCTGTAATATCAAAACCATCATTTTATTATTAAAATTAAAAATATAATAACATAAGACCAAGAACAGAACCCTGTAGTCAATTATTATTTTATGTTCACAGAGAATAACAATGATTATTATTATACACTTATGACAGTAATAGTAACAAATGAATAGAATAATGGATGGGGAAAGAACAAGAGGAAGACCAGACAAGAGATGGATAGGCAGTGGATGCATATCCATCTTCCTCCAAGGAATGATTTTGCGAATAAACAGGATGAAAATTCTACAAATTATGAATAGTAAGAAGAATATATTTAATTAATATATTTAATTAATGTTGGGAAGTAAACATTATGAGGTATAATCATTAAAATTCATCGGAGAACATATTGTTTAAACAACTCACCTCATGGGATTCATGCTTCCATGATATCACGATTTCAAACAGTCATGTTCATCATCAGCCATAACTCCGACTGACGAAATTCTTCGGCCGTTAACTATTCTATTGAATAGAAGAATGTAAACCCTCTATTTGTGTCTGGCATAATGCCACATTGAGGCATGAAATGAGATGAAGCCTCCATTATTGAAGGTCTGTGATATGTACGGACCCTGGCAGACCAAGTCCATCGGATCATCACAAGGGAAGATGAATTGAAATGATATAAAATGGCAATGTTGGCTGCAATGGACTAGTGGTTATGTTCCTTGTCTCTGGCCCCAAGGGTTGCAGGTTCAAACCCAGCCGGGGTTGATGGATTTTTTATGATGGAAAAATCCAAGGAGCAAATCTTTCGGGAGGGACTTTAAGCCATGGGTTCTGTGTCTGAAAATTTTCAGGCTTGTAAAAAATCCTTAAGCCTAAATAAAGATGACTCTAAGCAAAATTTACCGACCTTCTTCATCCTAGTAATACTTTACTTGCCTGCTAAATGTCTGGGTTGGTATGTTGACCGCATACCATTCATGAAGTCTTTAAGAAAATATTCATAACTAAACTATTTTGATGTTCTATTTTACATTAATATGTTCCAGAATTGAATATAGTTTTATTTTAGAAAGAAAAATGTTTGAACCAGGAGTCGAATCCCGGACCTCTGACTCTGTATGTCAGTGCAGTAACCATTATGCCATTCGAACTTCCGATAGGAACATTGTTGATAGCGATGGCTATTGGCCTTCGGATGAAAGGAGAATTAATTGTATAAGTAAAAAGAAATTTGACGTTCCTATCGGAAGTTCAAATGGTGTAAACGATTACTGCACTGACGTACAGAGTCAGAGGTCTGGGGTTCGACTCCCGGTTCGAATGTAATTTTTCTTTCTAAAATAAAATATAACTAAACTAACTTGGTCTAGTAACTCCTAACATTGGAGAGGCTAAGGCCCAAGATTGGTCTGTTATGCCATTGTAAAATAATAGCAATAGCAATAATAATAGCAATAACAATAATAATAGCAATAATAAAACAGCACCAGCAGCAACAACAACAATAATTATAACAATAACAATAATTGTAAAAATAATAATAATAATAATAATAATAATTATAATGATAAAAATAATAATAATAATAATAATAATAATAATAATAATGATGATAAAAATAATAATAATAACAATAAAAATAATAATAATAATAACACTAACAAAAGAAATAATACAAAACTTCTTGTTGTGTCAAAATAATAAAGAAAATTAGAAATAATAAATAGCAATAGTAATAGTAATAAAGCAACAACAACAATAATAACAATAGCAAATTAATGACATTGAAAAGACTTTGAAAGAAGTATGTTACCTCTATGTAAGTATGGCTATATGTGGATAGAAGGGTCCCTGAGGACGACGGTTGTAGGTCAGCCGGTCCTGACTGTTGCGGTTGCATTACATGTTGACTTGTCACCGGTGTTGGTATAGTTTGATGATTCTGTTGGTTCTGTTGATTGAGGTAGTTAGAATGAGCAGGCGGTAGATTTACAACTAGAACTGTACCACCGCCAACAGACGGTTGATATTGTACTAGCTCTGCCGTAGCAGCCGGCGGTGGTGTTGGTCCTGCACAACAGAACCGTTGTGATACTGGCACTGGTATAGGCATACCGTCTGATGAGCCACTGCTATTACTGCTTGTACCATTGCTCATACTGCACGGTAGATTCACACGAAGCCGACCAGCTGCTAGTGCTGGGTCTATCACTCTAGGTGGTGGTGATGAATTCCTTGAACCTAGAAATCAATCCAAATTAACGCTTTTTCAAAATACAGTAAGTTAGCAAAAGGTAAAAAAAAGTCTGTCTGACAAGAGCTGCATAAACTAACAAGGTTCAATGTCAATGTTTTTATTATTCATTTCATACATCTCAATGATGGATAAACCATATTTGAAGAGAAAAATTATACGCTCAGACTGGGACTCGAACCCAGAACCTTTGGCTTTCTAGGCCAATGCTCTATTGTCCGAGCTATCTGGGTGAGTTTCAACCTAAATGCAAATTTATCTCAATTTCATAGCATTTGGTGCACGGGAATTGACAGCATTTAAGAGAAAAATTTGCATTTTGATTGGAACTCACTCAGATAGCTCGGTCAGTAGAGCATTGGCCTAGAAAGACAAAGATTCTGGGTTCGAGTCTCAGTCTGAACATATTATTTTTCTCTTCAAATATGGTTGAATGTACACTAGCATGGATGAATTATCAATACTTAGGGGAGTCTTCTGGATGTGTACCACTTAAAAACTCTAGAAACACCATTTAATCCGATCAAGTCCTATATGTGTTTTTCCATGTCGTCCCTGGATAGTGCTACAAGCAAAGAGCAAGTTCTTGATGATGTACTTGAGATCTATCAGTTAGGGGAGAAAACTCCAACAGAAAATCATTATGGATAGTTGGGAGTAGGACTGGCTACCTACCCTGTAAAAAAACATTTGCTATGAAGCCCAAAAATACTCAAAGCATGACAAGCCTAGAAGGTCCTTGGCCTACCAGCCGGCTGCTGGCCTCATATACACATATGTTAATCACAGAGGTAGACTATCATTGAGCCACTGTAGAGGTAACATGTGGTTAACATGTCGGATCTCCCAGACGTTATAGCTGGTCTTCTCAATCTGGAGTCACTACTTATTGTAGCTACCCAAATGCCTCACAATGCCGGTCACACACTGGCCAAAATTCCATGAGAAAATTTCTTCCCCAATGGGGACTCGAACCAGCACAAGTCCTGTAGCTCGCACCAGGGCTTCTTTCCTTAACCACTCAGCTACAGGGTAGGATGCTATGAAGCCCAAAGAACCAAATAAAACCGTACAGATCAATTGTTGGCAACTAGACAAGAAGAAGGTAAATGATTTACGGATTGGCATGTGGAACTTCCTTTTGGAGAAAGCTGAGAATCGAAGGATGGTGGCTGGTTGCTAGAGAGAGATGGAAGAGGGTTCTGAGGGAAACCAAGGCTCGAATTGAGCTGCTGATTACAGGAGAGTCTTCAGATCCAGAAGTGTGTGTTTACTACGATCATTTTATACACAGTTCACCATCATCTTCTTTCACGGACTAGGTCTCTGCCTGTTCTGATCTCACATTTGTTCAGTCCAGCGTTTTCTTGGTCTTCCTACCGATCTTCGTCCTCTGTCATTTTCTGCAGATGCCCCATCCAATTGTTCGTGTGTTCTTCTATTTGTTGAAAAAGTGGTTGTACTTTTAGTTCCTCTCTAATATTCTCATTTCTAATATGTTCTTTCACTGCCTTAGGAAGCTCATTTCTGCTGCCTGAATTTTACTTTTGTCTTTTTCCTTCAGGATCCAGGCCTCACTTCCATACAACACCACTGGTAGTACCATTATTGATGCTGTGCATCCTTTCTAATTTTGTTCCTCAGTGTTCGTCTGATCGTTTCACAAATATGTTGAAATTTCTGCATTTTCCCATTTATGTCTTTTGTTCTTCATAAGTTATATCGCAGCCCAAATACTGAAAGTGTGAAACCTGTTCCAACATGTTATCTTCTATTACTATTTTTGTTCTTACTGGGTACTTTCCATGGGATGCCATTACCTTAGTTTTTGATTTTGAAATTATCATATTATATTTCTTACATATATTATTTAATTGATTGATTGTTTTTTGTAGCCTGTCTTCTCTGTCAAAAATTAATACTATATCATCAGCAGTGTATATAGTTTAGATTTTTAATAATAAAGAAGCAACAATTTCATAGTTAAATATGGGAAGTAACATTATGAGGTTCTTAATTAGTAAATTAATGAGTAATTTTTTAACATCTTACCTCATATTCTATGTTTCTTCAAACACGGGAACTAGTTTTCGAGGGAAGGATCTCTCTCATTTTCAACCGACATTATGGTAAACTATTATGAGTCATAATGTCGGTTAAAAATGAGAGAGATCCTTCTCTCGAAAACTAGTTCCCATGTTTGAAGAAACATAAAATATGAGGTAAGATGTTAAATAATGACTCATTAATTTACGAAGCAACAATTTGGTGGAAAACAATTACTCTGATGCTTTTCTTTAGCAAAAATTAATTTGTGCACGTAAAACATTTGTATGAATTAAGCTTCAATTGTTATAAGTCTATTTTATACTTCATAAAACTAAATTTGTGGTTTAATGGACATCCCTCAGCTCCAAATAGTCTTTTAGGACATGTTTAAAAAACAAATCTTCTGTTTTATCGTCAACTTATCCAGACTGTTGATTTTTAAGTAGTTGGCCCTTCATGTCGACTCCTACCCCATCTTTATGTGGTCCAAAAAAACTTCCATGTAAAATCTCTCTCCCCAGGAATTAAAAAATTCATGATTCTATCCTTGGAGAAAGATCTACATATATAAGAACAAGGATAGAATAATGAATTTTGAAATTCACAGACAGGGAGAGAGATTTGATATGCAAGTTCTTTGGACCACATAAAGATGGAGTAGGAGTCGACATCCAGGGCTGAAAACATAAAAATCAACAGTCTGGAGAAGCTGACGATAAAACAGAAGATTTATTTTGAAACATGTCCTAAAAGAACTCAACTACTATGAGGTAAGATGAATACAGACTCTACTTCTTTATTAAGAAGAACCTAATAATGTTATTTCCTACTGTAATTTTAAAATCCAAATAGGGTTTACTGCAGTTAAAATTCATTGAGCCATCTTTAAAATCTAGGCAAGATAGACTTACCTGAGGAGGGATGTGGATGATGAGATTCAATGCAGCTGCCTAAGGAGCGAATTTTCTGAGTGCTACCGTAAACGTCAAAAAATGCCCAAAGCTGCAACGTTTGATCCACATGCATGAACACAACAGGTGAACTGCCATTCTTTGAGAACTGCACTTCACCTAGAAAAACACAAAATAAGTCAAGCTTCAACCTATTGAGTTCTGTATGTGTGTATATACATATCTTCTTGTAAGCCCATGTTTCCCTTAACAGAGATTTAGGCGCTCTCCCCCTACAGGGAAGAATTTGAACCATACTAATTTAGTTACACTTGTTTTTGTATAGATGTCACTTGAGTGTCCATAGTCAGCGTTCCACCTCACACTGACATCTAGGAAACCAAGGTAGTACTAGGATGGGAAAATTCGATAAATTTTGTTTAGAGGCTTTTTCATTCAGGCTTAAGGGTTTTTTACGAGCCTGAAAATCTTTAGACTCGGGACCCACGGCTTAAAGTCCCTCCTGGAGGACTTGCTCCTTGGATTTTCCATCCTAAAAAAATCCATCGACCCTGGCTGGGTTTGAACCTGCGACCCTCAGGACCAGAGGCAAGGAGTATAACCACAAGTCCACTAATAGCAGCTCCTATATTTTTTTGGAAGCTATCAAGCTTAAAGTAATTAGATGATTTGGAAATTAAACTTTGACATGAAAAAAAAAAAAACTACACAAATGAAAGTTGCGAGATGTTGGCTGGATAACTGGGTCATTACAAATACATTTAAAATTGTAAACATATTAACAATAATCTTCTTCTTCCAATCAAGTCTTAGGTTTATTGGCCTGTTATGATCTCTCTGATGAATTTTGTATCCAGCGTTTCCTTGGATGGCCCAGAGATCTTTTTCCTGTTGGAAAATATGAAGCATGGCTTTGGGAACTCTATCTGAACTCATTCGTTACAAACGATTCATCCAGTTGGTTCTGGTAACTATGTATTAATTTATATGACAGGTTCTAAACATAGTATTTTCAAGACGCCATTGCATTTGTAATTGCAATTGGTATATCCTACTGTATATCTCATGAATCTCATTTCACTAGAAGTTATCTTGCTCTCTTCTCTTTTCCTCAAAGTTTTGCATAACAGTGATAATAATAATAATAATAATAATAATAATAATATAAAAATAATAATAATAAAATTATTATTATTATCATCATCATCATCATCACTTTCACTATTGTTAATATGGTCATCATCATCATCATCATCATCATCATCATCATCATTGTTAATATTATTAACATGAACAATATCAAAGAAGATTTGAATATAATTCAATGAACAATGAAAATTATTTTAAGAAACATGCCTGGAATAAACAAAAGAGATAGAATACAGAACACTAAAGTAAGAAAATGGTAGGAGATATTAGAACAAAGTGACTGGAATGGGTAGGACATGTGTTGCGGATGGAGCAAGAAAGATGTGCTAGAAATATTTTAGAAGGGAAACCTGAAGGAAGAAGAAAGGTTGGAAGACAGAAACTAAGATGGTTAGATAAGGTTGAGGAAGACTTAAGACAAATGAAGGTGAGAAGGTGGAGACAGAAAGCTAGTAATAGAGAAGAATGGGCAGTTGTTATGAAGGAGGCCAAGGTTCTTAGAGGATCATAGAGCCAAAGGAAGAAGAAGAAGAAAGGAAAAATTTTGAAGTTGCATAAAATATAAGACGAAATAAAATATAGTAGGATAAGATGATATGGCCATATAAAAAAGAATGAATACTGGAATGATATTTAAACAAATGTAAGCTATATATTGATTGGAAGAACAGTTAAAAATAATGTCGAGAAAACAGTATCAAATAAACAAAATTGATGGAAGAGGAGAAATGCAATAGCAGATAGATGGAGGATTTTGTCAAAAAACTCCCCCTTGGAATAGGGACATGAGACCAGATAATTAATATTATTATTATGGTATTACCTGTGTGCGTGATGCAGAAAGACAGTTCATCTCCTCGCTGTGGGCAGCTGGCTACATCCTTGCTAACCACCCAGTACTCAGGTCTGTCTAACAGCAAATCTGAGTCGTCAGGTAGATCAGCACCCTGTATCATCGCTGGGTCGCAAGACGTCAGTCCAAATGCTAGAGCTCCTACATACATGGGCTCTGTCGCCAGTACCTGTATCACTACCTTCTCTCCCAGCTGCACAGGCCTTGCTGTGAACACGTAGCCGTGACAGAACTCTGTGTCTGCCCGACTGGCTATACTGCGGTCATTACTCAGCCTGATGTTACGCCCTCTTGTCCTGCAATTACATTATCTTATTTTATTTCCTTTCTACTTCAAATAATTTATTTTGTTATGTTGAACAATTACATTTATTATATGTCATTTGTAGTTTTATTTTATATTTTATACTTTGTCTTTTACTGCTTACATTTAGCATATCACATTAGTTTCAACATCTCTTCTATCACTCTCTCTTTCTTTAACTGAAAAAAATTAAAGAAAGTAGGAAATAAACAAGAGTAAAGACAAAATAAAGGAAAGAAAGAAAAATTGAAGAAACAAACACAAAGAGTGAAAAGAGAAAAAAATAATAGAAAAATAAACAGAAAGAAAAGAGGGAAAAAGAAAGAAAAAGAGAACAGAAAAAAAGAGAATGAAGAAAGATAAATTAACAAATAAAAAATTAAGAAAGACAGAAATAAAGAAAGAGACCAGAATTAAATAAATGGAAAGAAAGGAGAAAGAAACAACAAAAAATAAAGACAGAGAAAAAAAGCAAAATCAAGAGAAATGAGAAGTAACAAAGGAACAAATGATTGGGTAAGAATATAAAAACAAGAAAAAAAGAAAAAATAAGTAAAAAATAAAATATAAGAGAACGGCCTTTGTTACTAAATATATTCATTATCGACCGCCCGATATATGGTTTTCAAATGAAAAACAAAAACACTCAGTGCATTTTACACAAAGAGAACAAAAAAACAAAAATAAGAGTACTGTTAAGATGGAAAAGGGTCCACTGCTGTGGTCTCGAGGTAGCGTACTGCCTTGTCACACAGCAGGCCCGGGTTTCGATTCCCAGTTGGTACAGGCACCTTGGTTAGGTGTTTTTTTTCAGGGGTTTTTCCTCACCATTTCAGACAAATGTGCAGGAATCTTAGGGCCCAACGGTCCCAGCGAACATCCTCCCCGCCTTTATCATTACCATAATCATCCTATCGCCCGGTTGTGGGGTACAGCGGGTCGGTGACAGCTACCACACCTGATAATTCCCTATTGAGAGCCTGCAAAGGGCCTAGCCTGAAAATGCTATGATTTCAAGTTAAAGAAGACCTGTCCTCGGGCAGGGATTACTATGGATGGCGACGGAAATAGAAATAAGTAAATGAGAAGTTGAAAGAAAAGAGAAGGAAGAAATAAATGAAATGAAAGTAAAAAAGGAAGGAAAGAAAGGACTGACAGAATAATTACTCCATGGCATGACAGGCCTAGAAGGCCCCTTGTGGCTATCAGTCATGTGCTAATCCCAAAGAAGGAATAAATTCATACAGTCAGTGTATGTGTGCGTGAAGAGGTTAACATATCGATTTCCTCGGGTCATTATAGACATGTTATTACTTTTCGACCATAGAGCTAGGCTCCTTATTGTAGCTACCTGCAAATTCCTCACGATGCAGGGTGGACATCGACCCCATACGCGCTGAAATTCCATGTGAAAATTTCTTCCTCCATGGAGACCCATACCAGCGCAAGTCCCATAGCTCAGTGCCAAGGCATCTTGCCTTAACCTCTCAGCTACGGCGTAGGACATTGAAAAGAATGATATATGAAAGAAATGCTCTTTGTTATAAATCCAAATTTTTTTTCTGTGAATAGGTAAATTTTGCATTATCTGAACTTACCTATGGAAGGGCAGTGGGTTAAAAAATGTACCAGGCTGCTGGAATCTCGGTCCAGGTACATCATCTTCCACAGCAGATCTCTGTGACTGGGGCTGTTGTTGGTTCTGTTGATTAATACTTAAAGCTGTGAGCGATGGCAGAATCAACCTCTCCATAGCACCAGAATCAGCTGGACTCGTGTCTCCTCCTCCTCCAATAGCCAAGTTCCTCCTGGAATTATTCAGCTGCTGCCTGGGATCCACTAGCTCTATTGCAGTAGAATTGCCATATACGTCTATTATAGCCCACAGAGGTCCCCTCGTCTCTACTCCACTGAAGAATATACCTTTCTCCTCTCCGTTTATTCCAAAATGTACGTCACCTGCTTGCGTCACGTAATAGAACAGGACTGTGTCCCTCTCAGCAAACCTCTCTGCTAATGCTTTAGCCCAGTAGCCTGGTTTGTTAGTCAGGTCTGTAACAACATAAACATTAATAGTAGGATTATGCATGGAATACCTCAGGGTTCTGTTTAAGGTCCTCTGCTACTCATTGTTTATATTAATGATTTATACATTAATAGAATATAATGATAATAATAATACTAAAATGAATGAAAATATTAACAATTACAGTAAAAATGATAATGATAACAGTAATAATTATAATAATACTAACTCAGTGGCACTATGGAACCCAGAGAGTAATGGTCACTCTCTATACAACCCTATCCTGCCTGAGCTTATGTTTCACAAACATTCTCTGCATAATTTACCTTCCTCAAATCATTGTTAATATTGTTTTCCCACATCATTCTCATCCTATCTAGCAATAAAATAATAATAATAATAATAATAATAATAATAATAATAAATAAGAAAATAATTGAATTAATAATAATAATAATAATAATAATAATTATTATTATTATTATGCTCCTAAGGGGGCACCGCTTGCGCCTAATGGCATCTCCGTGGCGCAAGCGGTTAGACGCTCGCCTCTCACCATTGGGGTCACGAGATCGAGTCTTGGTCACTCCATGTGGGTTTCGTGGTGGACAAAACGAAGCTTGGGCAGGTTTTTCTCCGGAGTTTTCTCCCGTTTTCCCCTGACACAATTTCATTCCAACATTTCTCCATACTCATCTCATCCATTTCGTTTTATTTATTTCATCTGCCACTGTGATGGTGCGTCAGTCATGGTCGGCCGGCACCCTTGTCATTCACAGACTTCTATATAAGCGGCTTCATCTCATCTCATCCCTCGACCCGACCCTGAGTTGGACAAGAGTTGAGGATATTATATTATTTATGTGCCTTATAATAAAAATTATAACGATAATTATAATTAAAAAAAGAAGTATCTTATAGGAAAACCAGAGGGAAAGCGTCCAGTAGAATGAGGTACGAGAATAACATTAACCCTAATCTGAGCGAGGTGAATTTTACAGGGAATGATTGGAAAATATTAGTCGAGGATAGAGATGTATGGAGAGCTTATGTCCATAGTGTCAGCCAGTCAGACTGCGATGGGAAGAAACTTGTGGGAAAGCTCTTGTAGAATAAGATGTGAGAATAACATTAACCATGATTTGAGGGAGGTGAATTATATAGGGAAAGATTGCAAAATATTAGTTCAAAGTAGAGCTTATATCCCAAGTGTACCAGTCAGTTTTATAAAAATATTTAAAAATTCTTTGGTTATTAACGTTTTTCACAGCAAGAGGTAACCAAACCGTGCCAATGGGTCAGTTTATCCACCTGTACTTCGTATTTCATCGAATTCCAATTTATATATTAAAATACACTAACACACGTCTTACCAACTTAAGAAAAAAAAGCAAACATCTACGTATTGACCCAAATTATTTTCTCACTGCAGACTGCATGTATTCTAATGCCACCCACTGCATTTTTCGTGCTTTTGATTCTGCACTAGGCAGATAGATTACGTGATCTATTTTCAAATTACGACAGGAGTTAAATAAATAATTGAAATTTTTTTACAGCTATAATTTAACAAGCAAACATTTGACTTTACGATATTTGTTAGCTTAAAGCGTCAAGTACACATGATATAATTTTCAAGATCATCAGTATATGTTTCTATTTGCGAGTGGTGTGCAAGTCGAGACATGTTCAGCACCATCTACGGCTAGAATGGAGGTGACGTGAGACGAAAAATATGCTGCTTTAAAATTCCACTTTCGTCTTAACAAATATAAAGATACGGCCAATGAAATGTTATGGAGAGTTTTTTCTTCCCTAATAGATCTAAGACCATCTCTTCTGCGGACGTCCGACATATCTTCTTCCTCTTGGAAAATAATGGAAGATTTTATTTCGTAATCTACTTTCTTCCATTCTTTCTACATGTTCTTTCCACTGTATCTTGTTGTTAAATATCTTTTCTTTTATGGAGTAGATCTGCAGTTCTTCACGGATATCCTCGTTTCTTATCTGGTCCATTCTAGTGCAGCCTTTTGCTCTTCTTAAAAATTTCATCTCGGCTGCTTGGATTTTACTTTCTTGTTTGGTAGTGATAATCCAAGATTCACTCCCATACAAAAGGACAGGGACAGCCATTGTTTTATAAAATTTTAATTTTGTTTGTTTATGGGCTTTATTATTCAATGTTCTACCCAACAGCACAGCGATGATATAAATTGTTTAAAGAGTGGAGAAAATCAATTTCCAAAAAAGCTGGACCCGGTGCGTCAGTTACTACTTTTACGAAAGAAAACATGAACACTGCTCTTGTCATAGTGAGAGAGGATCGACGAATAACCTTAAGATCACTTTTCAGAAATCTTTAACATTTCAATGGGTGCCATCCACATGTGTTTGTGCGTAGTTGGTTCCAAGACTGCTGATTCTCAAACAACTGGAGATTCGTGTGCAGGTTAAGATACAGTTGAAGATTACAGTACAGGAAGATGCAGAATTTCTTTCAAAAGTAATCACTACTGATGAAACTTGGCTATATAATTTTGATCCTGAGAGCAAACAGCGAAGCTCTATGTGAAAATCTCCATCACCAACCCCCAAAAAACCAAAAGTGGTTTCTTCTGCTCATGCTGGAATTGGTTTCTTGCATTTGCTACAAGGAACTAATACCGGTATATGGTCACACATACAAATAGATTGTATAATGGTCACACATACAAATACATTGTATAATGGAAATGGACAGTTAATGACAAATGAGGGGAATTTTGATGAAATGGATGAATTCAAATACCTAGGAACAATAATCACAAATAGGAATGATACGCATAAAGAGATTAAACATATGCTCAATTCTGGAAATTCGTGCTATTATGCATTACAGGGACTCTTGGCGTCCCAACTCTTTTCAAAAAATGTTAAACTGAAAATATATAAAACCATTATTCTACCAGTTATATTATATGGATGTGAAATATGGACTCTTATTTTAAGGGATAAAAGGGAATTTCGAGTATTTGAGAGTAAAGTTCTTGGGCAAATGTTTGGAACAAAGAGAGATGAACAGACAGGTGGATGGAGAAGACTACATAACAGTGAACTACATGGTCTTTATAGGAAGCCAGATATAATAAGAACAGTTAAGACTGCAATGGGCAGGACATGTGGCACGAATGGGGAATGAAAGACGCGCATGGAAGCCTTCTTGTAGGAAAACCAGAGCGAAAACGCCCAGTTGATAGACCAAGAATGAAGTGGGAGAATAACATTAACTATGATTTGAGGGAAGTAGATTATATAGGGAATGTTTGGAAAACATTAACTCAGGATAGGGATGTATGGAGAGCTTATGTCCGCGCGGCCCTGAACTTACGGGTTCGATAGTGCCACTGAGTTAGTTATGTAAAACCTGCATACTTAGGCCTATGTATTCAAAAACGAAATGTAACTCCTAAAATAAGCTGAGAATGAACTGTCTTGTATCTAATGTTGACAATGATACTTACCTGGACAAGCATATTTAGGAAGACCGTAACGAAGATTATTTGGATCATTGCAGGTGAATCCAAAACGTATCACTCCGCTCCAGTTATTTGACACTTCCAAGAACTTCACACACACCTGTAACACAATTTATTATTATTACTAACATTATTATTATTTAATCAATTGAGTTGGTGTTTACTTGATGAAAATCCATATTTATTAATTAAATAAAAATAAAACAGTTTTATTTGATTTTCATATTTATTATATAATTCAGTGACAGTTGTTTCGGTACACTGTACCTTCTTCAGACATGTTGACAAATTATGAATTGTGTTCCAACTGATCTAAGCAACAATACAACAAATATTTATTTAATTTTTTTTAAATTTAACAAAGGGGATTCATTCAAATCAAGTTGAGAATTTAACAGTTTTTTTACTACTTTTAAATTTATTAATTTCTACAGCCTCCAAAATATCCAACTTCTTACCCTTATAACAAATATGTAAAATTTCAAAATTTGGATCGAAACAATCATTGGAGGCTGTAGAAATTAATAAATTTAATAGTAATAAAAAACTGTTAAATTCTTAACTTGATTTGAATGAATCCCCTTTGTTAAATTAAAAAAATTAAATAAATATTGTTGTATTGTTGCTTAGATCAGTTGGAACACAATTCATAATTTGTTAATATGTCTGAAGAAGGTACAGTGTACCGAAACAGCTGTCACTGAATTATATAATAAATATGAAAATCAAATAAAACTACATTTTATTTTTATTCAATTAATTATTATTATTGTATAAAACTCATTTCAAACCAGTTCTAACATATGCAGCTGAGACTTGGTCATATACAAAGAAGGACTTGAGCAGAATCCAAGCTACAGAAATTAAATTCTTACATGGAATGGTAGATAAAACAAGGAGAGTCAGAATAAGGAATGACAAAATCAGGAGACATTAAGTGCAGAAAAATTAATAACAGACATAGAAAAAAGTAGACTAAAATAGTTTGAACATTTAAAAAAAGAATGGAAAAGGAAAGACTACCACAAAGACTGTTAGATCTCAAAATACAAGGGAAAGCGATCACGAGGATATGACTGGGAAGAACTAAAAAGAAGCAAATCGTAGGAAGATAGTGATGGTTGGAGGCACATTTGGAATCGACCTTCCGAAAGGAGGACACGATAAGAGGAGGATGATTATCATCATTAAGCATTACTATTAAACCTATTATTTTTATTCAATGCTCCAGGTTGTCATTTCGACATTTCTGGTGTTCTCTCCTGGCATCGGCGTAAATATAACCCACTTCTGAGGATGGGACGCCTGAAAGGCGGGGTTACGCTGTCCGGATTGTATGATGGGTGGTGATGATGATTGCGGTGCGCCGGAAAATCCATAATCCTAAATTTAATCTAAGATGAACAGACAGGCGAATGGAGGAGACTACATAACAGTGAGCTACATGATCTTTATAGGAAACCAGATTGTCATGGGCAGGACATGTGGCACGAATAGGGAACGAAAGACGTGCATAGAAGCTTTTATTTTAGAAAAAAAAAAACAGAGGGAAAACGCCCAGTGAGTAGACAAAGAATGAGATGGGGAAATAACAATAACCATTAAGTGAGGTAAGTAGATTATACAGGAGATGATTGGAAAATATTAACTCAGGATAAGGATGTATGGAGAGTTTACATTCGCGCGGCCATAAATCTACGGTTCAATAATGCCAGTGAGTGAGTGAGTGAGTGTGTTAGTTATGAGCGAGGGTTCACCCGAAGCGAATATTAAAAAAAAAATAGATGCTTCAACTTATAGATTTTTTGCAATGAAACTAGGTATATTCCATTCAAATAAAAGGAGGTATTCTAAAAAATCAGCGAATTCGGGCTATTGGTGATGGAATTCGCTAAAAATGCATACATTTGAATTGTTTTATTCAGAGTCAACATCACACTGGATGTTGAAGTGTGTATAAATAATAATGAAAAATGTGTGTCGCTGGGGCTAGGATCAGCATGTTGAAGGCATGCATTATGCAACAAGACATTACCGGGAGCTTCCAGGGAATTCAACGCGTGAAAGTATCATGAGGCTGTCGTTTACCTAAAATTGCTTTCCTAACACGACTCCTTAAAACACAGGGTGTCAAGGCTACCAAAAGTTTGCCATATAATGAAAATCTTACTTGAATGTACTTATGGATACTTAATAAATGATGGAAATTTTGTAGAAGTGGCAGAATTAAAATATCTAACTTACTCACTGGCACTAACGAATCGTAGGTTCATAGCTGCACGAACATACGCTCTCCATACATCCATATCCTGAGCTAATGTTTTCCAGTCATCCCTGTATAATACACTTCCTTCAAATTATGGTTAATAGTCATACGATAAAATTCAAGTAATACCTTCTTTGGTCAGTGCCGTCGTCCTCAACTTGTAAAAATATACGTGTGCGCTTTTCTTTTCCTGTTTTTTAGACCTTTCAGAATATCTATTTCATCATCAGCAGGTATAATTCTTCGCTACATATTGTTGAGATGTTCCTGATGATGGTCTTGATGTAGTGTTGTCCGTAACTGAAGTGTTCTTTCTGACGATATCGTAAAGCGGGTTGTTTATAAAAAAAAACAGTTGGGGAGTGTTTTCATTTATCAACAACTTATCTATCTCTTTGGTAATTTAAAGATCTTCCAATATGTTGATTTTTGTTGTTTCCCTGCATTATTGTGAGGGTGTCTTCTATTGAATTCATTCTATGACCGGCGTTTATTATGTGTTTTGTGTAATTAGACTTTCCGTTCGCGTAGACGAAATCGTTACGATGCTCTTTAAACCTTGTGTTGAAGGTTCTTTTCGTTCTACCTATATAGAACTTGTCATAATCTTTGCAAGATAACAAAATCACAAACATTTTTTTTACAAGTTGAGGACGACGGCACTGACCAAATAAGCTATATACTTCAATTTTATCATATGACTATCCACCTCAACGGTTTTAAACAATGAATTTCATTACTATGGTTAATGGCATTCTCCCACCTCATTCTTTGTCTACCAATTGTATTTTACTCTGATTTTCCTACAAGAAGCTTCCATGCCCCTCTTCCAATCCCCATTCGTTACACATTTTCTGCCCATCGCAGTCTACGAGACTTAATTGTTATTGATATTCTTTTTTTTTTTCTTTGGCTTCCTTCACAATCCTCCTTCATTCATCTCTGTTTATAATTTTGTTTCCATTCCCTAATTTTAATTTTACCAAGGTCACTTTCTAATATTTGTAGCCACCTCTTCCTTGGTCTATCTCTTCTTTTACTTCCTAGCATAATACTATTTAAGATACTTTTGGGCATTCTATAAACATGTCCTAACCAACCGACTCTAGCAATTTTATAAATTTTACAATATCTTGTCCATCAGCCGCTGTAGTCTCGAGATAGCATGCTGCCTTGTCACGCAGCAGGCCCGGGTTCGATCCCCGGTCGGTACAAGTTTCCTGGGTGGGTTTTTTCTGGGGTTTCCCTCACCTGCAAGACAAATGTTAGGAAACTTAGGCCCAAACGGTCTCCGAACATCATCTGGCCATCGTAATCATCATTAACATATTCATTAAGTTTAGGATTAAGGCCTCTCCTGGCACATCATTACCATCATCATCATATCATCAGGGCAGCGTAACTCCGCTTTCCAGGCGCCCCAACCTCCCCATGCCAGGGGAGAATGTCAAATGACAATGTGGTGGCATTGAATAAAAAAAACTATCTTGTCTTTTACAAATGTGTTATATTTCTTGATTATTTATTTTCCTCCATATTTTACTTTCGTATACTAGCCCATAGATTTTTCTAATAAATTTTCTCTCAAATATCCTCAATTCAGCCGCATATGCTACAACTACTCTCAGGAACATTTTATAAAGTTTCAGCTTAGTTTTTTCTGGACAGAAGGGATGATTTAAACAAAAATACTTGAGATTAAAAAAACTACCACCGAGATTCGAACTCGGGTTTGTGGATTAACAGACCTACACGCAAACACCTAGCTAATATAACTAGATCTCATAAAAAAAAGAAATAAAAAAGGAAAAGACGAAAAAGAAAAGGGACAAAGAATCGAAAAAGAAACAAAAGAAATTTAAAATGTGAAGAATAAATAGGAAAATAAGAAGAAAGAAAAAAATAGAAGCAGCACACTAAGGTGGAATAAACAAGAAAATAAGAAGGAAGAACACGAGCAGTATAGAAAATAATGGAAAAGAGGAAAAAGACAAGGACAAAGAAACGAAAAACCGAAGAAATGAAAAATGTGAGGAATAAATAAGGAAATAAAACGAAAGAAAAAAAAAGCAGTATACAGGTGGAATAAACAAGAAAATAAGAACAAATACAAGCAGTATACTATGGTTGTATATCATGAATGCCGGACATGCAGCTTAACACAGATGTGATAATTCTAAAAAACTGTCATCGTTCATAAATCACATGTATCCAACAGGGCAATTTATCAAAGTCACGCGGTCTAAATCCGTTGATGACGTCACGAAGGAAGTAGGGCTGTATCCTTTTTTACACAGTTCAACTATTAGATATACGCAACAAAATGGCTGACAACTTCCCAATACTCAATAACTTTTGCTTCTCAGAAAGAGCTTAGGATCTTAATATCAATATTTTGTTGTCCATATGGAAAATGGTGGAATTCCGTTACTTACAGCGTTGTGCTAATATGTCAGGATTAGAGAAATATAATCTTTTAAATGAAGGGAAGAAAACAAGCTAATATACAGAATGTCCAATTTATCTTGACAACCCGAAATATCTTTGCACATAAGTACAAATGGAAAATTGTTTTATATAAATTTGTTCAACTACGAAAGGAAAATAAAACTGATTATTACTGAACTTTATCTTGTCTTGTATCTTGTAAGCCCATGTTTCCCTTAACAGATATTTAGGCACTCACCCCCTACAGGGAAGAATTTGAACCATACTAATTTAGTTACACTTGTTTTCGTATAGATGTCATTTGAGTGGTCCGTGGTCAGCGTTCCGCCTCATACTGACATCTAGGAAACCAAGGTAGTACTAGGACGGGAAAATTCGGTAAATTTTGCTTAGAGGCCTTTTCATTCAGGCTTAAGGATCTTTTACGAGCCTGAAAATCTTCACACTCGGGACCCACGGCTTAAAGTTCCTCAGCTTTATTTATTAAGATACGAATGCTAACTTTCGTTTTCTTCAATAGCACTATGCATTTTTTCGATGCAATAATTGGACGGAGTTATGTATCAACCGACTATACGACATTATGTAAGCTTCCAGAAAAAAATGTGTTTAAAGTTTAAGTCAATCTTTACTTATTTATTGTAGCGCCAAACTAACAATACTGGATATTACAAGTTATTTTCCTCGTTTGACAGTTATGCATCAACAATCTAAGAGCGGGAACATTTGGCGCTTAGCTGCATGATGCAAAATTTAGATTAGCATTTATGGAGATCTGGTTTCACATCCGTTTGTTGCAAAACACAGAATCTCTGATAGGACTGACGGCGTTTACATTTTATTTAATAATAGGCCTAAGACTATATTTAAATATTCGACGCTACGAGTGTGCGTACACTTACTTCATGAGCCAGTGCAACAGACGGCATCAAAATATATTTAAAAAAATGGCGCTTAGCCGGATGATGCATAACATCGTCCAATTAAGCACTCCAAGACCTGTCCAAAAATGTATCAAAATGTGCCATTCTAATAAATGAAACTTTTTTAATGGAAACAAAGTGTGATTATTTATTAGTCATGGAATGACAGTTTATTGATCAAGAAAAATGGGACACCGTACATAAGTCTAATAATAACAACAATAGCAAAGGTAATAACGACGATATTAAACAACAATAATAGTCCATCCATAGTAATTCTGCCCGAAGGCAGGTCCTTCGCTGCAAACATAGCATTTTCATGCTATGCTTGCAGCTTTACTAGGGAATTGTGTAGGTGCGGTAGCTTCCCGTTGCTTTCCACACCGGTGAAGGATGATGGTGATGATGATAATGATAAGGATGATGGCCATGATTTCGGGGACCGTTTGGGCCTTAAAGTTTTCCTGAATGTCTTACAGGTGAGGAAAAACCCCGATAAAAACGTCACCCAGAAAAACTGCCCCGACCGGGGATCGAACCCGGGCCCGCTGCGTGACAAGGCAGCACGCTACCTCGAGATCACAGCGGTGGACTACAATAATAGTAATAGCAATAAATGAACTTATTAACTTATGGTGTTTGAAATTATATTAATTAGGATAATAAATAGCTTGCAAGAGAAATGAATGGGGGCCTGCAGATATTACAGGAGGAATGGAGGAGTTTTATGGAAGAAGGACATTAAGTTTATGTGCCTGCAGATGATGCTATTAAAATACTAATCTAGCTGAAAGCTTACATCTAGACTATCTAGAGGAAAGTCTCAATACAATGTGCAGCTTGTTCAACCCACACTCAATATATTATCATTATAATTTATATTATGTCTGTCTACACCCATACAGCCCTACATGAGGCAAAGGTGTTCCATTGCGGGAGTTACTTAACCAATGTAATTTATGTTTATCTTCCTGCAGATGCCAGCGACTGATATGTGCTTAGCTCATCACCTCAAAGTGACACCAAGTAGACAATATTTATTACTATTATTATCATCAATATTTATCATTTAAATTATTATTACTATTAATACTTATCGTCATTTCAATTATTATTATTATTATTATTATTATTATCATCAATATTGGCGGCTCCGTGGCGCAAGCATTGAGGGGCCTCTCACCGCTGGGGTCCCGAGATCGAGTCTCGATCACTCCATGTGGGTTTCGTGATGGACGAAACGGAGCTTCGGCACGTTTTCCTCAGGATTTTCTCCCGTTTTCCCCTGCCACAATTTCATCCCACCATTTCTCCATATTCATCTTATCCATTTCGTTCATCTGCCCCTGTGATAATGATAATGATAATAATAATGCTTTATTTTAGCTGGCAGAATTAAGGGCATAAGCCTTCTCTTCCACTCAACCAGCGAATAGTAAAGTTATACAAAAATTACATACTTATTACAATTTTAAGATATTATTAAAATACAGACTAAACCAAAGACAATGGTGATGTGATCTAATACTAGTTAATACTAACAAAAACATGGAATATAATACAATTAAAATAATATAAAATAAAATAAAGTAAATGAAGCTTTCTAGATGATTATTTACAGAATGCTGAATATATTTGTTATGCAGTTAATGTTTTCATTGTGTCGAACTTAAGATATCAGTTAATTTGTATTTAAATAATGATAGCGATTGACAGTCCCTGACATGACTTGGAAGTGAGTTGATGGTGCGTGGAAGGCCGGCCCCCTTGTTCACAGATCTCTATATAAGGGCTCCATCTCATCTCACCCCTCGACCCGACCCTGAGTTGGACACGAGTTGAGGATGTTATTATTATTAATAATATTATTATTATTTAGGTATTATTATAATAATATTACTATTGTTATAACTATTATTATTGAACATACTTCGACTCCTAATTATGTAGTATCTAGTTTCCAGTAACTATCCTCAAACCATAATTATTTACACATGATCACACCATAATCTCTCCCTTAACATACCGCAACATCATTATCTCCACTTGCCGCAACAGGAATTTCATACCAGAGGAAATCGGAGGTTGCCGGATGTCAGAATCATTTCAAAGAAATCTAAATTTACTTCTGCTTTAATTTTGTATCAAATCTTATCTTCACATATAATGTACATGCATTAAATAGTGTTTCCGTTTAATTTATTATATCATTATTCTCATTATAAATATATTTTTAGTACAAAATTTATGTATATGAATCTACATTGTAATATATCGTTAATGATTTTTTAAATTTATTGTAATTTGTATGTCCACCGCTGTGGTCTCGGGGTAGAGTAACTGCCACGTGCGCAGAGCCCAGATTTGTTCCCCGGTCGGGACAAGTTTCCTGGACGAGTTGTTTTCGGGGTTTTTCCTCACCTGTAAGACAAATGTCAGGAAACTTTACGGCCCAAACGGTCCCTGAACATCATCTCGCCATCACAATCGTCCGTATCATATTCGCCTTGTTTGCTGTGTATGAGTGAATGGCGTGTCCTGTCTGAGACGACTTGCTACTCTCCCATGACTTGCTCACAGTTGTCATATAGCTTCCTTCGGACAGAATCCTTCACGGGCCCATACAAATGAAAATCAGAAGGAGCAAGATCCGGGTTGTAGGGAGGGTAGGTAGGGTAGTCCACCCAAGCTTCGTGATATTTCGATAGGTGTGCAGACTAGTGTATGGTCTCGCGTTATCGTATGGAAAGGAGAATTTAGTTAACATTTTTATGGGGACAAACACGGCTGAATCAACTCAACTTCTTCAGATTCTTGATGTAAACCTCTGAGTTTATTATTTCACCAGCTGGCAACGTGTCAATCAGATAAACACGTTCAGAATCCCATAAGAACGTGGCCATAATCTTGCCGGCTGATGGTCCTGATTTGAACTTTTTCTTCCTAGAGGAATTTGTATGAAGCAACTCCACAGATTGTCGTTTGGTCTCAGGTTCGAAATGGTGAATCCATGTCTCATCTCCTGTGACAATCTTGGATAAGAAATCTAAACCAGTTTCGTGATGTCCAACCAACTCTGCCCAAATGGTCCTTATTTGTATCTTAGGCACTTAGGGACCCACTTGGCACAAACCTTTGAATAGCCTAAGCGATAGATAACTGTGTTGGTACCACTCACAAATATGCCTAATTCAGCAGCAAGTTGTTTGGTTGTTACTCGCCTGTCGTCTCGAATAAGAATATCGACACGTGGCCTTCCCGAGCGCGGGAGATCTGACAGTCGTTCTCCTGCTGACGCTCTGCTAACCAAATGACTGGCAGTACTCCTATCCCACTGCTTGATCCCCATATATACTTTGTAAGCGTCTGTGAATGTTTGAAATAGTCTCCTACTCCGCAGAAAGAAATTCAATCATAGCTTTCTGATTTGTATGTTTTTCACGAGCAGCCGCCATTTTAAAACTAAAGTACATCACAACCATTAATCGGAAAATAATGAAACTTCGTGAAGTTATAAAAGAAGGATTGAATAAGTTATAAGTTCGGTAAAGTTAGGTTCATTTCCAATTAAAAAACAGCCGAGAACTAAATTGCAATTTGTGCGTTTTTGGAGTTATATCGAAACGTAAGGAAATGTAACCTATCATAACTTATTTACCTCTACATATTTCTCGAAAATAACAAAATCAATCGGACCAGATCGATGCAAATTTCCATATACATCACTGTAGTACAACAAGTAACTTTCAAAACATTAACACACAACCCAAAGTACGTCTTTCAACTCAACGCCATCGCGTTTTATGAAAAAATAATAACCACAATACTATGCAATTTTACGTAATATAAAAATATTTAATTAATAAATATGGATTTTCATCAAGTAAACACCAACTCAATTGATTAAAAATATATAGGCCTACCGGTATTATTTAGTAAGGAAATAGGTGTTGCAGAAAAAAAAAAGCATGTGGGTAGCACAAACGTATTTACATAAACTAATCGATAGCAATCGAGATAGTATAGGCCTACAACATGCATAGTTCGGAACCTGTGATCGGCTCTAGCATGAAGTTACCTACATTTTGCTGACAATACCCAAAATTTATAGAACCATCACAAGGCGAGAGATCAATTTTGAATCGTCCGAAAGAGAGATGGCTCGAGAATACCAGTGTTTCATTCAGTTCTTGTTGAACTAACACGTGGAATAATTATGACTATTTAACTCATGCCACAAATGCTAGTCAATGACCAATCACGTTTCAATAAATGTTGTTTTACAACAAATGACAGTCGTGTTTCACCTCGCTCTTTATCGATTTCTCTTTATCAGCTCCTTCTTTTGTGATAAAGAAAGCTCCTTTTTAATGTTCTGAACAGGTCAAAGCATTATTTTTCTCCAACAAATACATTGAATATAGCATATAATGAAAAGATTCCTTGATTTTACTGAGCTGTTTACTAAAAAAATAAATGAATAACCCGTAATGTTGATTATGATATATAGTTTGATGTGTTTAATTATTTCTCCACTTGGGTGCACTCTTACAATATTGCGATCTTATTTGGCAATAAATAATATGATCAAGCAGCAGTGAATGAACATAACCTCACATTTCTGATTTGTTTTCAAATATCGCCGTTTACATTAAATATATAAATATTTTAAAATAACTATAGTTAAACAATGATTTGTGAGTAAACAGCTTAATTTTATTCGTTAAATAATCCTAACAAATGCCACTCTTGATTTCTAAATTCTCTAGATAAATTTGGAAATCACGCGTGGCATTACTTATGACCATTATTTTTCATTGTTATGGTCGTTATATTTTATATTATTGCTATTAACATATTGTTAATATAGTGATTACTTAATGACACAATGGTATTCGGAAGTTGATAGTATGAAATAATAACTAATTGTCAATGTATAAAATATTGTATATAACTAGTGTATAACACAGATTATAATCTTAAGTTTGGATTTGGCAGAAGCACGTTGTTGATTGAGGTGGACCGTGTCGCCCACCGCTATTCACTTGTTTCCGGTTCTCACGTTTCTTTTTTGTTTCGTTGCGCAGCAAAGCGAGTTTTTTTGTTTTTCATGAGAGCTAAACCAGTTAACATGTTAAAATACTGAAACCAGTGAAACAATTCCAGTAACTTGACCAATTCTAGAGTTAAATGTTAAAAGTGTCTGAAGAAGGCAATGATTATTGTTATTATTTGTTATGAACACATAGAGTATTTTACATAGATATTTAATTGTTTCATAGATTATTTTAATTATTCCAAATAAAAACAGTTGTTGAAATAAAACACTTAGACATATTAATATTTCAGGACAGAGTTTTGATTATGGCAGGACAAAGATTGCAAGGCTAACTGTAAGATCTCTGCATTGACTATAGGAATGTGTAGTACAGTTAGTTGGAGATGTAGGTCAAAATCTTAGTATATAACCCTGGCAAAATAGGGGACTCGTGTCTGTCTGTTGAAGAGTGTTCTGATGGGTAAGTCTGCCATACCATTTTTCTTAATAAATTCGCTAGGAACAGTTAGAAATGTAGTCAAGTATTTTAAATAGTTCAATATTATATGTGTAAGTGTAGGAGTTATCAGGTAATTATTAAAATGTAAATTAGGGTAGATTTATAAACCCCCATCTCCCTCCCTCGATTCCCAAGAAAGTTAGAATGTAGGATTTCTTAATATAAGCTTAGAGTAGTTATTTAGGGTTATTGTAATCTTTATAGTTACAGAAATAAAATAAATTAAATCAAGAATCCATTTATTTATGTTCAAAAACGCACGTCGTAGCGTAGTGGTTAAGGCACTGAGCTACAAGCCGGAGGGTCGAGGGTTCAAGTCCCGTTGGGGTCAGGATTTTTAAACTGGCCCAAACCCTCTGGCGGCACTATGGCCCTGGGGTCGACTCAGCCTCTAACGGAAATGAGTACCAGACGCTTGTTCTGGGGTAAAGGCGGCCGTCACGCAGGGCTGACAACCCGGCTGACATAAAGTGCTGATTGTCTAGAAAAAGTGGGAGCCTTAACCTCCTACTACCTCAAGGGCCTCCGGGTCTGTTGTGGGATCACTTTACTTTTATGTTCAAAAACACGTATGCCTTTATAACTAATACATCCACATACTAACGCTCGGCTAGAACCTCATGCTACCAAAATTCCAAGTCCCGAAGGTCCTTTAACCCCTAAGAAAACCAACAGTTCGTAATATTATTATTAAATAATTTTCTTCACACTCTAAATAAATACAATTTATTCCAATCGGACTTGCAAGACTGTCATCTTTAATGAAGTGGAGAAAAAAAAACGGTAAGAAGAAGAAAAACAATAAAAAAAGAAAGAGGAATGAAGAAGATGATAAACAAAAATGGGAAGAAGAGGAAAGGAAATAAAATGTAGAGGGATGAAAGGAGAAATAAGATAATAGAAGAGAAATTACCAGATAAAGAAAAATGGAAAGTGGAAAAAGAAGAGGAATAAAACGAGAATAAAAGAGGAACAAGTAGAAAAATACGACAAAAAAGGAGAGAAAAAGAAGTGGAAGAGGAGGAAAAAGAGGAATATATAATATACTAGCTAAAATCTCGGTCACGCTTCGCCTGTGGCTCAATCTGATATGAAATGAATGGGAAAGTAAAAGTATTCTAGCGAACACAGAATCACCGAGAAAACATACAATAACCTACCTTGCTTTGCTGTGGTTATGAGTAGGTATATTAAAATTCAAGAAGCTTGCAAATTTATTTCCATACTTAACCATTTCTTCAAGATCTCAATGCGTCCGAAATATCGATTTCTGAACTGTAGTTACTTATATCAAAACATTCATTTTAGAGTCATCTATCATCTGTACAATTTTGACCTTATAGGTTAGATACTATTCTATACCCGCACATCCCCACGTTGGTACACGGGCGCTTTCTAGCAGAAACCTGAAGTAATTATTATATTATAGTTCTATGAACAATACAAGTGTCACTTATTAGTCCTTTTCTTTATGTTTTTAAATATCTGGTTACCACATCATTGCTATTACGCTGCATTTTTATGTATTTGAATGAATTAATAACTAAACAGAAATGTAAATTAACTTTTTTGCACGATAGTATGTTCTGTCGTACTTACAGGAATGACGACCATGATTGAAAGTTCAAGTTCCTAAATATCAGGGTTGCCAACCTACAAATAACTATACAGTAATATAACAAATTACCTACTTAGGGCGAGAAGTAAAACCACTGTCCTTTATGTATACTACGTATAATATATATATATACAAAAATATATGCAAGAGGTAGTGTTAATGTACATTATACGAAACAAATCACTGCATCTTAAGTGAACTGAACTTTATCTGAAACAATATAAAATAAATTCGTACTTGCCGCCATTTTATGCCTGTGTCACGACCTGCTGTAGTCAACTAAATTATTTTCGGCATTTACCGTATATACATTGGCCAGACTGCTAACGTCAGTTAGTTGTAATAATAATAATAATAATAATAATAATAATAATAATAATAATAATAATAATAATAATAATAATAGCTTTATTTTACCTGGCAGAGTTAAGGCCTCAAGGCCTTGTCTATCACTCAACCGGGTTTAAAAAAAATACAAACCAAAAAAAATCTTAAATCTAAATTACAATATATATACGATTACAAGTTATGAATACAATACAATTAATATTTATAATGTATTTTGATTTACTCTAAATTTAACGAATTAAATATATAATATGAACAAGATATATAAAAAAAGAGGAAAAGATTAATGACATAGTATAAAATTAAATAAATAAAGAAAAATTAATTATTAGACAACAGGTAATTGTATAAACGTGACTTAAAAGTGCCAAGTGTGCGGCAACTCCTGATATCTTGAGGAAGGAGATTCCAGGAGCAGGCAGAGGCTACTGTGAAGGAAGTAGAATAGGAGGAAGTGCTATGAAGAGGAATTGTTAGCAGACTGCTATCTTGTGACCTTTATAATGAATGCAAATATTTCCAACGAAGATATTATTGCACTATTATTTATTACTTTGAAAACACCATCATGCAAAAAATGTTCAACACACGTTTGTAAAGTGTTTTACAGAGTCTCGGAAATTAAAAACTTCGCTATCGCTCGGTTTTCAATAATTTCTTCGCTTCTGTAAAAACCACTTTTCAATCTCGTATTGTAATATACTATTACAGTATTGTTTTATAGGTCAGCAAGTTATTTTCATAAACATTCGCGTAAAGTACCAAACATCTATGTACAGCCTTTCAAACAGTTGATGGCGCAACTCTTGATGATGCGAAGTTAAAAGTTTTGAAGAGCGATTCACACCAGTAAGTATACTTTGAGTTCAAATCGGGCGGCTTAAGTATTTTTTCATGCAGTATTCGTATCGTTTGCTTCAGTGGAGCAGTCGGTAAGATAATCTCTTGCGACGACGCGGACCCAGGATAGATTCTAGCCCGGAAGATTTTTTTTAATAACGTCTTTAATTTTCATAATGCCTATACGTTAGAAGGTTTCGTTAAATAAACACATTTGTATATAGGCTACATTTAAAAAAAAAATCCCACTACAGGCCTCAGGAGGCCCTTGGAGTAGTAGGAGGTTAAGGCTCCCACTTTTTCTAGACAATCGGCACTTCATGTCAGTCCTGCGTGACGGCCGCCTTTACCCCAGAGCAAGCGTCTGGTACTCATTTCCGGTAGAGGCTGAGTCGACCCCAGGACCATAGTGCCGCCAGAAGGTTTGGGTCAATTTAAAAATCCTAATAATGCCCTAATAATTATTGTTATAATTTTAGCTGTCGTAATTTATATAATGATTATATTAATTATAAATGATTTTAATAATCGGTTTCTTCTTGAAGGACAATTAATTGAAGTTGCATGAACGATTACCATCACGGGACTCGAACCCTCGACCTTACAGCTTGTAGCGCAGTGCCTTAACCAACACGCTACGGCGCGTCCCTATATATATATACACAGGGAAATAAATTAATTAAAGGAAACAGGTCATATATAGAAAATGAATAACGACTGTGTAATTTCTTATTACTTCTTTTACAAAACACAAAAGCCATAACCAATTTTCTTTATTTCCACAATTAATGCAAAATGCATCTGATTAATTTGAACTATGTCAAGTTAATATCTAATTTCAATATACAAGTAAGTCCTGGAGTGTTGCATCGCTTCATACAGACAGTTTCTAGATGGGACGGTTGTGGTCTAGTGGAGGGAACGTCTGTTTCCCATGCATGAAGTCGCGTGTTCGATCCCGATGTCACATTTTTTTTCCTCTCTCTCTCTCTCTCTCTCTCTCTCTCTCTCTCTCTCTCTCTCTCTCTCTCTCTCTCCATTTCAATTCATTTTATTTGTTTTATTTACAGCATTTACCGCACTACTTATTTACGAGAAATTATTTTCACTTGCAGGACACACAAGGAAATAGAACTGATTTTAGCTTCTCAAATAGTTGTGCACTTGTGAACCAAGTAGCTGACCTCTGGAAAGTAGATCTTGGTGGAAAATCCCCGCGGCTCGCCAAATTAATGACTAGCAGTGAGCAATTCCTTTTGGTTCTCCTGGATAGGAGAACCCAGGGTTCCTGCTGAAGCATTTGTCCCGGTGTGATTTAGAGTTGTGTAAAATTACCGAATAAATATCAGTAAAACTAAATATATGGTCACACTTAGAAATTCAGTATATAACGGAAATGGACAGCTAATGACAAATGAGGGAAATTTTGAGGAAGTGGCTAAATTCAAATACCTAGGAACAATAATCACAAATAGGAATGAGATGCACAAAGAAATTAAACATAGGCTCAATTCTGGAAATGCATGTTGTTATACATTGCAGAGACTTTTGATGTCCCAATACCTTTCAAAAAATGTTAAGCTGAAAATATATAAAACTATTATTCTACCAGTTATATTGTATGGGTGCGAAACATGGACTCTTACTTTAAGGGAGGAAAGGAGATTACAAGTATTTGAGAATAAAGTTCTTAGGAAAATTTTTGGACCAAAGAGAGATGAAGGGACAGATGAATGGAGAAGACTACATAACAATGAACTACATGGTCTTTATAGGAAGCCAGATATAATAAGAATAGTTAAGTCTCGTAGATTGCGATGGGCAGGACATGTTGCGCGTATGGGGAATGAAAGACGTGCATGGAAACTTCTTGTAGGAAAGCCAGAAGGAAAACGCCCAGTTGGTAGACCAAGAATGAGGTGGGAGAACAACATTAACTCTGATTTGAGGGAAGTAGATTATACAGGGAATGATTGAAAAACATTAGCTCAGGATAGGGATGTATGGAGAGCATATGTCCGCGCGGTCATGAACCTACGGGTTCGATAGTGCCAGTGAGTAAGTAAGTATATATAATTAACGAATTAAATCCTGCATGGTAGCAGCTGTGTGTTTAAAAATGGCGCCTTCGGCCATCAGCCACCTCTGGATCATGCGCAATGGCTTCGTTCTGGGACTTACAAATTGTATGTGCGCCATCAATTATTTCGAAGGCTGTACAATGTTTCCTAATTTATTTCTTGCCAAAGTAGAAGATAATGTTCGTACAAAATAAGACCATAACTCATAAGATATTAAGTTCAGAAATCGTGATTGAAACAAACTTGTTTTCTTGTTTTGCTCAATACTACTTCCCATATATAGGTCTAAATACTATTTTTGAGAAACCCCTGTACATTTGGTTGCCGCTTGCACACATTGATATAAGTACCAGAACTTGTGGTTAGAGTAATTAGTAGTAACGTTATTTTAAGGAGTGCGACGAGCGGGCGGCTGGAAGGAAGCCAACTGCAGCTGAGGGCGGGGCTCCTGACTCCTACATTTTTTCTTACACTGCAGCATCCAGGGACCTCCTCATCTACATACATTCATCCCCATGTCTCATATCTATCTGTAGTCTGTTTCCATTTAACTGCCTATCTATCCATCCATCTATCTCTCTGCTATACATCTATAAACTAACCTGCTAGTAATTTATTATCTTATGTACCGGTACCTATTAATCAATGTACCTATCTACCTATATATATATATATTTGTCTATTAATCTATCTACCGGTAGTAAGCAATCTATATATCCGTCTTTTTGTCTGCTATTTATCTTCTTTGGGCCTATCTACCTATTTGTCTATATTTACCTCAATCAGCCACTCAGATAGTAAATAAGTCACTCAGTCAATAATTCAGTCAGTCAGCCAGCCAGCCAGTCGCTAATCACTTAGTAAATAAACCAGTTAGTAAATCAGTCAGTCGGTAAATAAATCAGTCAGTAGGCTAAAACAACGAGTAAGTCAGTCAGTCGGCCGGCCAAATCAGTCAGTCAATCGAACACTTAACAATAAAAAATTCAATCAATTTGTAAGTCAATCGATTATTAAGTCAATCAATAACCAATGAATCAATCAGTCACCCAGTCAATCACTCACTCATGTAGTCAATCACTCACTCACGCAGTCAATCACTCACTCACGCAGTCAATCAGTCACTCACGCAGTCAATCAGTCACTCACGCAGTCAATCAGTCACTCACGCAGTCAATCAGTCACTCACGCAGTCAATCAGTCACTCACGCAGTCAATCACTCACTCATGCAGTCAATCAATCACTCATGCAGCCAATCAATCACTCATGCAGCCAATCAATCACTCATGCAGCCAATCAATCACTCATGCAGCCAATCAATCACTCATGCAGCCAATCAATCACTCATGCAGCCAATCAATCACTCATGCAGCCAATCAATCACTCATGCAGCCAATCACTGTCAATCAATTACTCAGCCATTCAATCAAATAAATCAATCATTCTGGTTCAATGAATCAGTCAATCACCATTCAACCAGTTAGTAGTCTATCAATATGATATGCATACGTGTATGTGTATTTTTTGAAGTCTTTACTAGACAGCATTATTAAAAATAAGTAACACACTTGCTTATGTCTAGACTATGCTTTATAGTCATTTTTTCCTATTCATACTCTACTATATTCTTATAATTTTGTTCCTTACTTTATTATATCAAAATTACTATTTATTTTTACTCTATGTATGCATATATGTACAGCCTTTGAAAAACATGATGGCGCAACTCTTGGAGTTTTGAAGAGCGATTCACACCAGTACGTTGTTACATGTTCTGACTCGTTTGAGTATAAAGCGGTTTTCTTCATGCAGCATTCGTACCTTCGCCATCAATTATTTCAAAGGCTGTACGTATATCCATGCAAGTTTACTACGAAAAAAATAATGGTGTCTATTACTGCCTGTTAGATATATAAATTTCTATACAAACCTTTTCTGCAACTTTGATAGGCCGGCTACTGAACGTAACACCTTTACAGAAGCTCTCAGCCCTCCGAGCCACTGTTCCGTCCCTGGACAAACGGATGTTGTCCCCGTGAACTTGATGGAACAAGATCGGCGGTAGATTATTTGTACCACCGCTACCTCCGGACCTCGGCGCTGCAAAAGATCAAACAATAACATTAACATAGACATTACTAAATCTGTCTACAAATATGCCCGTCTGTCGGATATCTGCCTGAATACCTGTATATCTATCCACCTATCTAATTTCTCTCTATGAATCAATCAATCAATCATGAGCTCCTTCCTGTGCTCAAAATTATACAGATTTTTTCTCTAATAATATATATTTTCGCAATCATCATCTGTTGTATCTTCTGTACCTAGAAGTGACTAAGTCGACATTTTCTTTTTTCTGTCCGGTGGTTTCCATTCCAGAATCTATTTGGAAAACCCTGATTTTTTTTATTATTTTCATATATACGAGTATATATATATATAGTCAACCGCTGTAGTCTCAAGGTAGTGTGCTGCCTTGTCACGCAGCGGGCCCGAGTTCGATCCCCGGTCGGGGCAGTTTTTCTGGATGAGGTTTTTATCGGGGTTTTTCCTCACCTGTTAGACAAATGTCAAGGAAAACTTTAAGGTCCAAACGGTCCCCGAAATCATATGGCCATAATCATCCTTATTATCATCATAATCACCATCCTTCACCGGTGTGGAAAGCAACGGGAAGCTACCACACCTACAATTCCCTAGGAAAGCTGCAAGCATAGCATGAAAATGTTGTGTTTGCAGTGAAGGACCTGCCTTCGGGCAGAATTACTATGGATGAATATATATATATATATATATATAGCTAGGTGGAAGGATTATATTCAGATGGTTATTATTGAACTAGATATCAAATATATGAACTGCATTCAGTTGGTTGAGGATAGGAACCAGTGGAGGGTTTTAGTGGATGTGGCATTGAACCTACAGGTTCCACAAGCCATACTATTTATTATCAATTGCGGTAAAAGCTTATTAGGAAGACACAGACGTTATGGAACCGGTCATTGGAGATATGAACTGGATTCAGTTGGCTGAGTATAGGCACCAGTGGAGGGCCTATGTAAGTGTGGCATTTAACTTGTGGATTTCATTAGTCACAGAATAAGTTAGCTAGTTAATTTAAATAATTCTGTATTAAGTAGCCTATTATATACTTTTTACATTCATCACTTTGTTTATTCACATCTTTGAGATTATAATTATTATAATTATGAATCTTTTATACCTTTTTTTATTTATACACCATCGTCCTCAATTTCAATAATTATTATCGTTTATTAATAATAGATTATAAATTAATTATTGAAGTTGAGGACAATGGTATATATAAAAAAAGTATAAAAGTTTAATAATTAGAGCCTATTATAGTTACGAATATCGTGAAAAAAAGGTCACGGTAAATTTGGACATTATTTGGAACGATTTAAAATAGGTACAGATACCTGTATTTGCAAAAACTCCCAGACTATCTCACATGTTATTTGAGTGTCCCGCATTTGATTCCAAAATACATGAATTTATTAAAAAATTAGGTTATTACCATAATAGATTTCAACTACGTTTCTGAAATATTTTATGTAAGAAGTGTTGCTATAGAAAGCTGTGTGACTTTATCCATCATATTTTTGAGACTTTGAGTTAGTTTTTGGTTAATTCATTTATTTGTTCATATTACGTTATCATGTAACGCTAGAAATTATCCATACTCTAAATTACTGTAAATAATTAATTGTATTGTAACTAAAACCCTAACATACAGGATGGTGAAATAGGGTTCGTACTATTGGAGATTCAATAACAAAATATTAATAAAAATATCGTAAAAACATGAATCATGGGATTTAACTACACAGAGATTCGAAACTTAGCCCTCACGTGAGAGGGGACGAAGTTAAGCGGTGGAACACTGTTTGCGCATTGTATGTTGTAATTAGGCATTAATATTCATTAAAATATGTTACATGTCTATTGTTCAATAGTCATTTAGTACTGCAGTTTGTAGTAGGTGACGTTACCATGGTAACCAGAAGCAAAATATATTGCGGGCGTTGCCATGGCAACTGGTTTTCTGATGAATAATGGCGTTGCATGGGGTGAATTTCAATCCCAATTTATATCTACTATACCTACTAGGTCTAGGAGTAACATTATTACCTATCGCATAGCCGGTTCCGGTTCGAATCCAGGACGGGTTGAGTCCCCATTTTAAAATTATTTCTATTATTTTAAACTAATAACAGACTATGAAACGTAAGAACTGAATAACTCACTAACTCATTGAGAGACTGGGATTAACCGAATGACTAATTCACTGATTGACTAACTGTCCATCTAAGTATATAGACTACACAGCTAAAAAAAAAAAAAAAAAAAAATGCTGCCCTGGATATCTCTGCGAATTTCTATGTTTTCAAGTACACAGTTTACGAATATATTCATGAAAGTGCTGAAGGTGCTCCAAAAAATTATAGAAGAAAATCTTATAAAAGGCGTTTCACTGAAGTATAACATGGGGTTTCGGCATTTTTCTTTCTATTTACATCGGTGTATACTAATTTTTAAAAAAAAAATTGACATTATAAATATATGTTATTTTTTTCATATTTTCCGATTTTTGTAGTGTAAAATGAAAATAAAGATTAAAAAAGAACAACAAATTTTCCAAAATTGATAGTTTCATGAACTGTGAGCGTAAATATACCAGAAATTAATCTTATATCAAGGGCAACAAAATCACCGTTGACCAGTGTAATGCCACATTCACTAAGACACTCTACAGATTCTTATTCTCAGCCTTTTGAATCCAGTTCATATCTCAGATATCCAGTTTCATAACATCCATCTAAATATTATCCTATCACCTTCACCCAGACCTTCCTAATGGTCTTTTCCCCCAAGGATTTGCCAAGAAAAATAGGGAATCTCATGCATTCGAGCTAATTACCTCCCCATATCAACCTCCTCGAAGTAATAAACCTCATAATAATAAACTAAAGAGAAAATGTTCTCCATAAACAGAGATTTGAACCCACAATCTTCAGTTTTACGCGCTGGCACACTAACCATTGTGCTACTTAGGCAATCCACGATCAAACACTAATTTCTCTTCATTAGAAACGTCTTTAGTTGTACTAATTACTGCATGCGAACAGCAAGTCTGAATGCCCTAATTTCAAGAACACTCCATATTTATTCATATAATAGTGAGGACTACTTCAAGGAATTTTTAGTGGATCTACAGTTTAATATTGCATTTATAAAGTTTTATTTTTAAGGGGGGTAAGAATTTGAATGTAATTAATGTAATATATCAGAGCTGCAGTTTTTTTCGTTCTCTCAATATTAGAACAGCGTTATTAATTATGGAGTTATTCATTGTGTAGCTTCCACCATTCTCTTTCCTTAAAGCACCGAATATTCGTCTTAGGATCCTATTTTACCTTGTTTGACTGGAATGCAGCTTTCGTGAAAATGCATTAGTAATAAAAAAAATATTTTGCTATTTTTACGGAATGTGAAAGGATGCATAAGAGCGGATAGAATAAGGAATGAAACTATACGAGAAGAATTAAATACATATAAAATTGAAGATAAAATCAGCGAAAATAATAAGAAATGGACAGAACATTTAATGAGAATGAACAACGAAAGAATACCAAAAAGAACCTTCCTGTATAATCCCAGAGGAACGAGAGATGTTGGCCGACCACGTAGTAGATTGACTCCACTTTTAACTTCGCCGGAACAGGCTGCATAGCCTAAACCTTGTAGTAGAAGAAGAATAAAAAATAAAAAAGTCACAAGTAGAAGAAAATGGCTCCAGTCTTGACAAAAATAAAAATTACTAGGACTGTGGGCAGAATGTCCAAATACAGATTATCGAAGATTTTAAAATCACTCGTGGCATTACTTATGATCATTCAGTATTAAGTACGATAGTTAAAATTCCATCAGATTGTAAATCATCGTCTATAAAATTACGACTGTATGTAATCGATTTTCCGAATGAAGCACTTTTAACAACAGGTGAAGTAATTTTTTGTAATAGACCCTACCTGGCATAAAACGTTTGCACAATTTCTATAAGAAATAATCCATATTTTGAGAATTTTAAGTACATATTTAGCCATTTGTTATTACATATAAATCCTAGTTCTCGTTATGAGTTTGTACATAATGTAGAATCCAAGTGACATGCATAACAGGCATGTTAGAGAAGTTGCCTATATAGCAGGGCGATGTGTAAATACAATCAATATGAGGTCCGTTGTCCTGACAACACGAGGACCAATCAGAATGCAGCTTTTGCAATTTTGCATCCGGAATAATTGTACAGCTTTAACATCCATGTTGTTAAAATTATAGAACAATTATGTTGAGTGGAAGAGATGACTAAACTGTCAGAATAAATAAAACATTATTAAAATAAGTGGTATTATTACTATCGTTTTATTACCGTTGCCATTATTGTAATTACTGTTATTACTTTCGCTATTATTGTTATTACAAAGTTCTTAGGGACATTTTTGTACCAAAGAGAGGCGAACAAACAACTGAATGGAGAAGAATACATAACAAAGAGCTACGTGGTTTTTATGGGAAGCTAGATGTAATAACAGTTAAGTCTCGTAGACTGTGATGGGCAGGACATTATTGGAATGGAGGCGGTGCATTGAAACAACCTGTAGGAAAACCAGAGGGGAAAACTCCCAGAGGTGGGCCAAGAATGAGGTGAGAGAATAATATTAATTACGGTTTGAGGAAGGTAAATTATATAGATGATTGGAAAAACATTTGCTCTGGATAGAAATGTATGGAGAACTCATGTCCGTGAGGCCATGAACCTACGGATTCGATTATGGAAGTGAGTTATTGTTATTAGACTATTATTATTATTATTGTTGTTGTTGGGGCATGCCGTAGCGCAGTTGGTTATGGTCGTCTGGCCGACTCAGGTCAAAATGGAAATGAACACCAGACACGTTCTGGGGTAAATGTAAACGTCATTCAAGGCAGACAACCCGTCTCCTTTTGCCAAATGTTTAGAAAGATGGGAGCTCAATCATCCTGCTATCCCAATGACTACCTAGGTCTGTAGAGATCACTTTACCTTTCATTATTAGGTAAGCCTATAATTTTGTCATTATTATTAATACTAAGACCAGTATTATTATTATTACTTTTGTAATTATTATTATTACAATTTTGCTATTATTATTCGTACTATTACCAGTATCATCATCATCATCATCATCTTCATCAACATCGAGGCTTATGCCATCTGGTCTGTTCCGACTTCAAGGGAATTGGTCTATGCATCCAGCAAATGGTCTTCCTTGACTTCTATATCCTGAAGATCTATAGTTTAAAATCATTTTAGGAGGTCTATCATCTGGCATTCTAAGTAGATGTTCGTACCAATTTTGTGTTTGTTTGTCAATTTTATCCGTCAGTTTAAAAATACTTAATTGATCTGTTATATCTGTAATTCTTTTCTGGTCCATAAGAGTGTAACTTGCCGTTGGCTTTAAAAATCTATCTCCGCTGCCTCTATGTTTCTATCTGTACGAGTCAAAGTCCAATTTTCACTGCCATACATAATAGTAAATGCCAGCATTATTAATTATTACTACTACTACTATTATTATTATTATTGTCCCGCGTCGTAGCAGAGTGATTCAGGTAGGATGCCTTTGCGCAGAACTACGGGACTTGCGCTGGTTCGAGTCTCCATGTAATTTCTGCAAGTATGGGACCGGTGCCCACCAAGCATCGCGACGTATTCGGGTAGTTACAATAAGTAGCGGCTCCAGGTTGAGAAAACCAGCTATAACGACTGGGAGACATGACATGCTGACCACATGTCACCCTTACACTAGCTGGATGATAGTCTATCTCTATGATGTACACATGTGGATGTGAGGCCAGGAGCCTTCTAGGCCCGTCGCGCCATGGAGTTTATTATTATAATTATCACTGTTATTACTTTTGTCATTATTATTAGAACTTTACCATTAATATTAGTACTATTACCATTATTATTATTATGATTATCATCATAATCATTATTATCATCATAATTAACATAATATTGTCTTGGAAGAGCAATAAAAAGGCCGAGAGGTGTATTGGACCTTGATTGTGATGTGAATGGTAGTAAAGATTTGGAATTCCATAACCTCTTCACTGCATTTTTGCATTGACGCTGGGTCACACCGTGATTTTCGGGGATTTTCTCTGGGTTCTCCCGTTTCCCGAATTTCATCCCACCAGCATACTCTATTACTCTTTCTTCCCCTATCATTTCATTCATCTTCATTCATTCATTGCTTATTACTTTTCACCTCATCTCACATTAAGTAAAAACATAGTCGGTTCAGCATATTGCAGATGTTTAAAATATGTTGTTGTGGTGATCTAATACTCATGCATTTCCTTATGACTCCGAGCTTGTGTGTCAACTTACTGTATATACGGCTAAATGGAGGGTCGTATAGTCCCTCCTTCAGGTCTTGAGCCTAGCGCCCCAGTCATGTGTGAGAATGCTTGATGTGTGTCGAACCAGGAACATCGTAACGTACTATATATCACCGCAGAATAGATTTCAACTCGCGCGCACGCGCACGCACACACAGGATGAATAAAAATTAATTAATAGCGCAAACTGAAAGGGTTGAAAGTATATGTTGGACCCATCCACAACCCCTGGGGATGACTCCCCCTACTCCCCAGACCAACTGCCTTGTTCTCCCTAATCTACTGCGAAACCACTTCGGAGCTTCACTGACTTAAAATCAACATCCCGGGAGAAGGTATTGGAGTTTCCATTCGGGTAAAATAGTTTGAGCTAAGTAGTACACCAGGTTGCTCGCCCCTGACGACCCCACGGTTAGTTCACGGCCTCGTTGAGCCTGGCCGGGAGGACTACTTTGCTTGGGAGCCTCGCAGATCCACCGATCACCCCCCTGTTCTACCCCCAGGAACGCATCCTGCAGCCGTTGTGAGACCGGCTAGGCTACAAGCCATTGCAGTGTGAGACTATAGTAGGGCCTACATCCAGGTGCTCACCTCCTGGCGACCCCACAGTTGGTCCACGAGCCCGTAAAGGCTTAGCCGGGAGTCCGTGCAAATTCTCCCATTTGGCTGCTCCGGGCAGTGCCCTGGTCTACCTCCCAGGGACGTGTCCTGCCGCCGTTACATAAATAGAAGCAAACAAGTTCGGTACACAGGGTCCGCAAATGAGCCATGTACAAGATAACTGCAAATGTGTGGTTACAAGCCGCCACTGATTTAATTAATATCGTCGAAATTAGTACAAAATGATTTGAAAAGTAGACTTTCGTTTAATTGTCATTCTATGTTGGCTCAAAATTCACTCATAGCTTAACCTACCAAGAAATACAATTATTACTTTACACGTTATACAGTAATACTGTGCACTCGAACCTGTTAAAGAAGGTGTTCGAAGTGTCGTCCTTGCATCCGGTTGCAATATGGAACTCGTCTATTCAGTTAATTGCGATATGTTTACAACGCAGGATGTTAGGGCTCATAACCACATATTCGCAATAATAAATCTCCGACATGATTTGTTAGCGGACCCATGTTTACTGGTACTTTTTGATTCTATTACCTATATTTTCAACCATTGCGCTATTAATTTTGATACACCATATATATATATATATATATATATATATAATATGGGGCACGCCGTAGCGTAGTGGTTAAGGCACTGCGCTACAAGCCGGAAGGTCGAGGGTTCGAGTCCCGGTGGGGTCAGGAATTTTAAACTGACCCAAACCTTCTGGCGGCATTATGACCCTGGGGTCGACTCAGCCTCTAACTTAAATGAGTACCAGATGCTTGTTCTGGGGTAAAGGCGGCCGTCACGCAGGGCTGACAACCCGGCTGACATCAAGTGCCGATTGTCAAGAAAAAGTGGGAGCCTTAACCTCCTACTACCCCAAGGGCCTCCTGAGGCCTGTAGTGGGATCACTTCACTTTACTTATATATATATATAAAACAATTAATGTTTGTTTATTCGTACTTTATGCGCGGCCATACCGTTGATCCGATTGTGATGGGGCTTTTTGCTAAATGTTCAGGAGATTCCCGGGAAGAAATGGCTATAAGAGAGTCGTGATACTCAACTCCTACACCCTTAAAAATCGTCCTTTGTAGTGGAAAACTTGAAAAAAAAAAAAAAGCTCTTTGGAAGCTCAAATGGCTTACGCTGCCTAAACCATAACAAATACACAACATTAATGTACATAGAATTGAATATCTCAAAAAGCTCTACAAAAAAAGTCCGCGGCAGCATATGTATATCTCTTACGGATAACTCACAATAGCCATTTCTGTCTTTCATTGATGCCAAGAAGATCGAGACAAGTACGTAGATTCCTGTGCAAGCATAGCAGCACATGGCGGGCATTCTTTTACGAATAACTCACGATAACGAATTTTGTATTTTAGCTCATTTATGCCAAGGACATCAAGATAAGTAGATTCCCGGGAAACACCGAGTAATCGGCACGGGAAATCTTAAAATAATTACGATATACACTTATAATTATTTTTCCATTTTATTTACTCAACTAATCATAATAACTACATTAATTTTTGTCTTTCAGCTCATTTATGCCAAGAAGATCGAGATGAGTAGATTCCCGGACGTCGGGTAAACAGCATGGGGTATCTGAAAAGTAATTACGATATAGATTTTTCCCTTTACTCATTTAACTAAACATAAAACACGTTAATTTTCGCATTTCAGCTCATTTATGCCAAGAAGAACGGGATAAGTAGATTCCCGGGCAACGCCGGGTAATCAGCACGGGGTATCTAAAAATATACATTTATAATTATTTTTCCTCTTACATATTCAACTAAACATAAAATCACATTAATTTTCATTTATTTAGGCGTAGCAGCGCACGCCGAGTATTAGCTGGTATATATAAATTTTGGTCATGATCATTTTCGGTGTCGCTAGATAAGATCAGTGAAGATACATAATTGTTTTTTAAATATTTTCATGAAAACAACCTCAAGAGCTTCATTCCTTCGGAAATCGATAACAAACATATTCCGTAAACGAGCGAAAGCAACCATAAATTCGCATTGTTAAGGAAATTCCTTAATTTACGCAACTCTTGTTTGACAGAATTAAGTGCTAATGATAGGTGGCAGCACCGTATAAATCGTAAAAACCTAACACAAACATACAATATCATATATTATAAACGCCATCTCCATACAAGCACTACAATTTGCTCTGTAAAAATATAAATCAAATTGCTACTTGACTATTTACCTCATGCCCCAAATGGGAGTCAATGACCAATCACGTTACAATGATTTTTTATTCACAACCAATCACAATCGTGTTTCGACTAGAATTTACCAACCAAAGTTTATCATGGTGGACAATGTCTCTTCTTTTCAACATTCTGAATAGGTCATAGCATTATTTTGCAGTGACTGACTCACTAAGAAATAAGGCTACCAGATTGTATATATAGAGCATGAATGTCAACACATACCGCATGCGGGAGTTAATATAAAAACATTTGTAGCAATTTATTATACCACCAAAAAAAGAATACACTGTTTGCACTTTCTTAAATGTATTTTTTCCCAGAAAAATATAATTGTCATATTTACATCATAGGACATCAGAAATGAATTAATATACAGTTTGATGTGTTTCATTTTTTCTCCACTAGAGTGCATTCTTACAATATTGCGTTCCTTTGGCAATAAATAATTTGATCTGGTTGCAGTGACGAACAAAAGAAGCAACTCAAGCGTACCAATCGTTTCTCATTTGTTTTCAAACATCGCCGTTTACATTAAAAACATAAATATTTTAAAATAACTATAGTTAAATGCAAAAATATAATAACAGCTTAATTTTATTCGTTAAATAGTCCTAACAAATACCACTCTTGAGTTCCAAATTCTCTACATAAATTCACTCCTCACTTCGTGAGTCGTGAATCTATCGATAATTTGGAAATCACTCGTGGCATTACTTATGATAAAGACATCCCATCAATAGAACACATTAAAATAACTGGAAAGAAACCAATTATAATAAGAACAGTTAAGTTTCATAGACTGTGAAATGGAAAGGACATGAGGCACGAATGAGAAATGGATGAAAGACATGGAAACCTTTCTTTTAGAAAAACCAGAGGGAAAGTGCCCAGAGAATGAGGTGGGAAAATAACATTACTCATGATTTGAGGGAGATTAATTATATGGATGTAAGGAGAGCTTATATCCATAGTGTTAGTTTGTGAAGGTAAGGGAACTTGTAGGAAAATCAGGGGAATAAATCCCAGTAGAACGAGGTGTGAGAATAACATTAACCAAGAATTGAGGAAAGTTAATTATACAAAGGATGTTTGGAAAATATTAGCTCAGAATACAGAAGTATGGAGAGTAGGCCTATACGTCCGCGCTGCATATGAACCTCCGAGTTCGAAAATAGTAATTATAATTTCATTCAACATTCGTAAAACCTCACTTTTAAAGCTTGTAATATAAATAATATATATTGAAGGAAAGTTAGACAGTTAGGGTATGGACTGTGGAAGTGAGAGGCAGATGTCAGTTGCAGCTGGCGACACGGGCCAACTTAACCGTCACGTTATGCTTGGCGGCCCGTCTCGTATATCACAAGCTGCCACGTTACAGAGCTGTGGACAATGGCCTAAGTGCAGGCCACAAACACGTTCCATACCAGACCTGTACTTTAATAATAGTAATAATAATAATAATAATAATAATAATAATAATAATAGCAATAATAATAATAGCAATAATAATAATAGCAATAATAATAATAATAGCAATAATAATAGCAATAATAATAGCAATAATAATAATAATAATAATAATAGCAATAATAATAATAATAATAATAATAATAATAATAGCAATAATAATAATAATAATAATAATTATTATTTCGGCTTACTCACAACACTTATAATAAAAATGCATATCTTTACATACAAAATGACGACACTATAACACTGTAATTAATCCAGAGTGCCTCTATGGAGCAGAAACATTAATTTTGAACAGAAAAAAAAAATCGAAAATATAGTGAAAAAAGAATGCAAAATTATAAGAAAAGTTTTAGGTCCACAAGTCATAGATGAAACATTTAGACTCAGAAGTAAAAAGGAAATAAAAATATATACAGACATTCATAGTGATATTAGAAAACGAAGGTTAAAATGTTATGGCCATATTAAACGAATGAACTCAAATAGGCTTACAAAACAGATAATGGAATTCTACGAAAACAGAAGTAAAGCTCCAGTGGATACTATGAAGTGGATTGATGAAGTAAAAAAAGGACTTAAAATTGGCAGGAATTACTAAAGAAGATATCCCAAACAGAGATATATTTAGAATTAAGGTGAATAAGTGGCAAGTTGATGAAGAGGACAAACCGAAGAAAAAAACTGGAACAACTTGGACATATGAGAGAAAACAAGCTCATAGCAAAAGAATGAAAGAAATTTGGGCTCAAAGGAAATGCCTCTAAGTACTTGGCGTAGTCCTACATGGGCTCATCCGCATTAAAAAAAAATAATAATAAAACATCCATAGTAATTCTGCCCGAAGGCAGGTCCTTCACTGCAATCATAGCATTTTCATGCTATGCTTGCAGCTTTACTAGGGAATTGTAGGTGTGGTAGCTCCTCGTTGCTTTCCACACCTGTGAAGGATGATGATGATGGACATATGATTTCGGGGACCGTTTGGCCCTTAAATTTTTCCTGACATTTGTCTTACAGGTGAGAAAAAACCCGATAAAAATCTCACCTAGAAAAACTGCCCCGACCGGGGATCGAACCCGGGCCCGCTGCGTGACAAAGCAAAAGAATGAAAGAAATTTGGGCTCAAAGGAAACGCCTCTAAGTACTTTGCGTAGTCCTACATGGGCTCATCCGCATTAAAAAAAACAATAATAAAACATCCATAGTAATTCTGCCCGAAGTCAGGTCCTTCACTGCAATCATAGCATTTTCATGCTATGCTTGCAGCTTTACTAGGGAATTGTAGGTGTGGTAGCTCCTCATTGCTTTCCACACCGGTGAAGGATGATGATGATGGCCATATGATTTCGGGGACCGTTTGGCCCTTAAATTTTTCCTGACATTTGTCTTAGAGGTGAGAAAAAACCCAATAAAAACCTCACCCAGAAAAACTGCCCCGGCCGGGGATCGAACCCGGGCCCGCTGCGTGACAAGGCAGCACGCTACCTCGAGACCACAGCGGTGGACTAATAATAATAATAATAATAATAATAATAATAATAATAATAATAATAATATATATACCGGTACAGATTTTTAATGTATACACATCTTTCTGTGCCTAAAGTTTTATTTTCCTTCTCCACTTGTCTCTATCCATTCATTCCATGTCCTCTAGTCCTCTTATTGTCATTCCAGTTCTTAGTTCTTGCATCCACGAGTTTCGGGATCCTCCTTTCCTTCTTCTTCTTCCAGGTGGACACCAATACAATTTTTTCCTGGGCAACTATTCTTCTTGCATTCGTCGTACGTGCCCATGCCAAATAATTTCTTATATCTTATATAAAAATAATCTACTATTGAAAATATAATATTCATTTTTTTTCCTCATATGATAGTATACCTTATTTTTTTTATAATTTTGAACATCTTGCTGCTTTTCTCAAGAAATCCACTTCCATCGACATAAGTTTTTGTTGAATTTCTAGACTTCAGCTGCATATGTGACAGTACTTCTCACTATTGAATTATATATTTGTAATTTATTTTTTCTGGTTACATCTCTGTTCCATAAGACTCCATCCATCATTGCTGTTATTGCTCTACCTTCATTTGTTCTGTTCTTAATATCTCTTTCTTGTTTATCCTCTTTATCTACTTTTACTCCCATATACTCAAATTCTTCGCATCCTCTAATATACCTCTTCTGATCATCTAATATTAAATCTTCGGTTTCGGCTCCACATCCCTTATTATTATTATTATTATTATTATTATTATTATTATGTATCATTATTGTTATTACCCTATAAAATGCTGTTTGTACATGACATTTACATTGCTACATTTATTGTATCTTTAACTGTTTATAATTAGTATAGTGCATATCTATATTTGTCGAATATTTATTTGTATTTGTGCTAGTTGAGTGGAAGAGAGGGCCTTATGGCCTTAACTCTGCCAGAATAAATAAAGTATTATTATTATTATTATAAAATGTTTTTTTTAATTTACTTTCAAACCCCAGTTATCGTATCCATCCAATAATAATAATAATAATAATAATAATAATAATAATAATAATAATAATAATAATAATAATAATAATAATAAATAACAACAATAAGAATAACAATACTAATAATAATAATAATAATGCATTCATATGTAAGGAAATTAATGGTATTGTAATGGCACTATATAAAAATTGATGTGTCTTGGAGAAAGCATATGTAAAAAGTATCTATAAAGTGAGAGGTTAAACAGAGACAAAGGAGAAGAAAAAGCAACAGTACTAATGTATAAGAAATAAGCAAAGAAATGGAATGTCATTTTTCTTTTGGTGCTTCTTCTAATCATAAATTATTAAAGTCATTTCTGTATACATGTATTTTATAATTTAATGATGTTACATCCACAACTTCCGTAACACGTCAAACATGTAACGCGTGAAAAACCTTCCTCATATCACAAATAAACTTCCATGTAACAACATGCAAATAAAATACATTTACTTAATTGATTTTGTTCGTAAATTACATTTGTACTTTTAAAAGCAGACTGTTATAACGTGTTAACTGTTACGTTAGCAGATACTTGACCTAATATTGTGAATACCAGATAGTGTTCAAATAGCATCACTTTTAAAAGCAAATA